>JACAXG010000059.1:4151579-4700525 GCA_018881555.1 Amblyornis subalaris
TGTAATCTATTTCACATTGTAACAACACAACTCCAAATGCATTTTATTTTTATTTTTGTCATGTTATATCTCAGACATGAGATTATAAACTTATTTTTCTTTGTCTTTCCCTATAGTGTTAGGGTAATACTGTTCAGTGCCTTATCTCTTGGAAGTGGGCATCTTCTTTTGAGTCTGACACTGACTTGCTTTGCCTACCACTTACTACAGCTAAGTGGAAATACAGAGTATTTTTTAATTTTTCATCATGTACTGTGCTATTTGTCATAAAAAGCCCACCTATATTCCTGGGAGACAGCTACTCCCTGAATAGCTAAGGGAGAAAAGAATAATTAGATTTATATTTATTTTTATCCCAACCAGTGGAAAGGAAATGTGTGCATTTGAGTTATTTTGAGTCAATATTCTATGATAGATTTTTTTTTTATTTGATAACATTTACTACAGGTGCATTAAAACTTTGATTTAATTTTCATAGTATGTTCAAGTATTAGGTATAGTGCATGTGTATTTTTTWATAACTTAAACAACCTAAATTCTGGCAATACTGCCAACTATTCATTACTACTGGATAACTTTAAATGACCCAAATATCCTAAGCAATTTCAATAACCCAAGCTTTAAACCAATATAACCTATTACAGCATGTTTTCCTATTTCCTCCTGGTTTAAACAACCCTATATAGATAAAGAAGCATTTAAGATAAATAAATATAATTATGTGTTATAGTATCTTTACCATATATATATTTTATGTTATTTTTAATATAGCRTTGATATATAAAATACCTCAATGTGCTGGATGCTAAAAATAAGTGTATTCTAATAACGTTGAGACTTTCCAAGAGAATATATAGCATGTGTCTCAAAGCTGGGCTCTGGGGCAAGTTTTTATTATTATGGCCATTAAAATAAGGAATTCTTTTCATACAGAAAAGCAACATCAATCATCTGAGCTGCATCTTTCCCTCGGCGCTCTGAACAAAAGGGCTTTTATCAGCCGAGTTCCTCTCTGCTCGCAGGAATGCAGCAAGGAGACTGGGATTGTTTTTAGGAACTTCCTGAAATTTTTCTGTCGGGTACCTGGTTTGCTCAGATCCTTTGTTTATAAGGTAGGACAGGTGAATCTTTTGGCCTGGCACTGTGAGGGACACGGACCTAGAGCTTCCATTGGGCTGGACAGGAGCACTGAGACCCCAAGGGTTGTGCAGTCAGGCCCTCTGTTGTCACCTGGGATTATGTGGTTACCAATGCCTTGGTTTGAGTTTGATTGTAATTTATCACTGGATGATTTAAAATTGGACAGCTCTTCCGTGAGATTTATGTGGAGTGGGGAGAAAGGGTAAGATTAAAAGAAGGGGAGGAGAGAATAAGGCAAATGTTCTGTAAAGGTTAAGGCTGCTTGCAGAGACAGCTGAGGTGAGAACAAAAGGGAAAGCATCAGAGGGTAAGCAGCAAAGCACAGGGTTAAGGGGAGAATTGTAGGTATGATGGGCCAGTAACTCACCTTTCTATCACCCTTCTCATGTTAGAAATGATCCTGGGAAGCCAAGCTGTGGTTCAGAGGCAAGATGCAATTTAAACACTGCTTTGATGGTGACCCCTAAGGCAAAGGTAGAAATGACCTTCCTAAAGTTTTGCTTAAACAGATGAGGATGAGCAGAGAATCCCAGAGAGAGCTCTGGATTCATCTCATGAGGGTTGTGGTGGTTGAATCTCACGCAGTGGGCAGCTGTGATAGCAGTTGCTCCCTTGCAGGCAGGTACACAGGTTTGGATAAACATATGTGCTGTTCATCAGAATTGTCCACACTAGGATTTGTTTTCCTACCTTTTAACACTTTGTGTCCTCAGATATTTCAGTTATTCATTGCTTGTCTGTAAGTAAGCCTTACTATTCCTTCACTGGCTGCTAAAATCAGGATTGAACCATTTCAGGGTCAGTTCTGTGCATGASACAAGAATAGCTAAGGTGCTGCTGATTCCCCAGGAACAGGAAGAGCAGGGATCAATTACAAATCCATTCATGTTGTACCTCAGTGGGATGAAATGTTTCAGGGTAAATTCTATGGGAAGGACACAAGAGAGGAATGTGGAAAGAAAGACAAAATGCAAAGCAGCTTCACCAAAGAATATGAGGATAACTGAACTGATTGCTCGGTAAAGCATTATTAATTATCTCCACACAGGAATGGATGGTGGATTTACCGGAATCATTTTCCCTGGTGCCACACAGACCAGAGATGAGGGAGAGATTGTACCTGTTGGAATATAGGTCTTGTAAAGGGCACAGTGAAACAGCTCACAAGAAAGTGCCAGGAGGATGTGCAGGTGAAAATTTGGGTCTGCAGAGATGATTAGTGAGGATCTTTAGGAACTGATATGGATATTACTATTTAAAATCATGTTTAATAAYAATGGCAGAAAAATGAAGGAGTATGTGAATAAAATTTACTGACGACACAAGCTAGGAGCATGTCTCCAACACCAGCAGTCTGCAATATCAGACAGAATTTCATGGACATATAATAGACATACATCAACTCATTCAGTGTGTCCCATTTATCTCTGCTTTAAAAATTCGAGAACATGACTCCCTTATTTCMCTGCAGATTATGTCTTTAGAGTTAACAAAACTGTGGTAAACTGGTTAGCTCATGGGTTCCCTTCTTCCCTGTCAGAAGCACAAGAAAAAATTAGATGTAAGTTGATATCTGAAGTTCAGCCAAAGTTTGTGCCAGCTYTAACGATGTTTGAATTCACCGACTGCTGTGCGAAGTTACATACTTCTTAAATGTTTTTTTTTAATTGAATACAAGTATTGCAGTGCTTTGTAGCATTAGCTATGTTTTGCTCAATAACAAGGCATTSACACATGTCAGAAAACCCATGCTTGCTGCTGTGCCACCTTCTGCCTCAGCAAACAAGAGGAGATGACAGTTTGCTTTTGAAAACAAAAACAGGAAAGTGTGTTCTAGTGTTTTCCCCCACTTCAAGCCCATTGCCAGTTTAACCTGGATCTCCGTGCCCTGCTCAGTGTTTCCTCTGATGATTTTTATTGGGTGCATCATGCATTCATTTACCTTCAGTGTGTTTTAATGCCTATCAAACTCATTAATAGTATCAAATACGAAATGCTTAATTGTCATTAATACATCAACACTGGATCCCGTTTCCTGACTATACTGCAAAATTTGGAGGGAGCAGGATAAGAATCTTAGTCAAAGCCAACAATTTTTTTTTCTGTATTTTGACTCCGTGCTGAAAGCATAAAAAGTTTGCAGGAAGAATGTGGCTCTTGGAAGGAAGGTGGTGGATGAAAGATGGTGGCTTGGCACCCTGTGGCTTTTTATCTGAAACTGGCAGACATGGAGATGAACTGGAAAGGTTTCTGCAGTGGGAGGGGCTGTACCGGCAGAGGGGYGGACTGAGGCGGGAGAAGATTCTGTAAACTCCACCGAGAGCCGGAGCATCCCCTGGCTGTGACTCCGGGGCACAGCTGGGCAGTGGAACATTTGTCCTGGCACTGTGGGGACTGAAAAYAAGCAGCAGAAAACCCCAGGCAGAGTCAGAAAGACGATGGCTTCTGCGAACCGGGGCGCTTCCGTGGGCGAGGCTGGCTCCCGTGGGGTCACCTTTTATCGTAAACAGGAGCGAGCAGCTGAGCTGGGGCTTGCCAGGCACAGCTGAGCCACACAAAACTCAGCGCTGACTTCGTGGTGAACCAGCTGGGGGGCCTGTGCCACTCACCCTTTGGATTACAGGTAGAGATGGAGGTGGTGAATATCCCAGAGAAGATCCTGGTGCACTAAACCGGAGAAGTTTTTAAATAAACGGGTTTTTTGCCGTTCAGTTGTTGAATTTTCTCCATCTGAAATGGAGTAGATTAAATTTCAAAATTCAGCATGCTACAAAGTTTCGTGTATAATTATAGCCACTTAAATAAATAAATTATGATCTTTCAATACCAGCACAACAAAAAGATGTTACTAAATCACACCAGAACTTAGACCCCAAAATAGAGAGACTTAAAATCTCTTTTCTGGAGTCAAGTGGAAACCTTATATCTGTTTAGTTGTTTTGGGGTTTTTTTTAAGAGTTTTCTTATAACAACCAGAAGATTCTTGGATTTAGAAAAGACATGATGGTTGATATTTAAAAACGAGACTTCATGAGAATTAAAAACGAAGTATCGCATGAAAGTGTACATGGTTTTATCTCTCCTTCTGATATTCCAGAAAAACAACTCAACAGTTATAACCCAAAAATATATCTAAGTTTTAATTTGAAAGAAAACGCTTGTAAATTGTAATCTCCTCCAAACAGGTGCTCTGGGCTGTGGTGCTCTATGGGCATTTCAGCAAAGAGAGAGCTTTCCTTTTCTTTAGCAACACAATGGATGCAACTCAGCAGCATGAAGTATTAAAACTGCATTTTTGCCACTCTTCTGCGCCATAAGATCTTGTTTCTTTAAAATAAAAACAAGAGGAGTGTTTGCAATGAAAACATCATTTTTATTTATAGCACCTTGATAAACATAACTTGAACTTTTTAGTATGCAAACTCAGCTAACAGTTTGGGGCACCAGAAGATATGAATTTCCATCACTGAAGTGTCTTAGAGCACACATACCAATTTCTGCAAAGTGCACTGGGACAAAAATAATTCAGCTTTTCAGCTTTTTTGGGTGACTTATCAGGTTCATCTCAAGGTTGAAAAGGATGTTTAAGCAGGCAATTAACTTACCAGTTGAAGTTAAAGCTCTGGCTTGCTGCTTTGAGAAGGATGTTATCTGGGCCCTGGGCAGTTACTTCTCCTTCAGCATAAATGAACRCATCAAGTATGAAATTTAATGTGTTCTTATTTTTGCAAAGAAAAATGTTCTGGTGGAAATGTGGTATTRATACCAAATGCAACAAAATACGTGCTCACAATTGAAGACTTGATGGTCAAAAGCAAGTGAGAAATAATGTGTTATTTTGTTTTAAATAACATTTATTATTTTAAAGTCCTTTTTCTCTACTTCTATTAACAAGTTAGTCCTTTTTATTACAAACATTAACAGGCCATACTTAATGGAGTTTATGTACTTCATCATCTGGTGTTCTAGTGCCTTGTAACTTTGATATTTGAGGCTCTCCTAGTGCAATATTTTGAAGGAGGGATGCAACATGCTCTCCCCCAGAGACTTTGCTTTCAGCTTATCGATTAACTTCTTAGCTTCTGTGACTGGTGACTGGGCTTTGACAAGTGCCCAGAAGTTAAGAACATTATAAATAAACAGAGAAGGAAGCAAACAGCTGATTTTATGGTTTTCTCCATGCAGTTAAGGACACAATTCTTTGTAAAGCACCACACAAACTCCCTAATAACCTAAGATACCATACGCTGAGTGCCTTTATTAATCTGATTTTTTTAGCCTCTGAAGAACACATCTCTGACCTGCCATTAATTTCTCACCTGTCTCAAAAAGGTGATAATTTTTCTTCAAGCCTTGACTGCTGGTGTTCATGTGACTGGCCATGTCTTTAAGGATTTTTCTTCAGAAAAATACATATACTCTTTTCTTTAACTCCTCAATGACAGAAAAATGTGGAAGTGTGTATGACAAAGAACCTGATTAGAAAGAAAACAGAGGGTGCTGCTCTTTTGCCATGGTCTTGGGATGGGAGGTGTGAATGAATGTAGTCTGCAGCATTTTTGATTGCCTGTGATAACAGATGTCCCAGATAATAGATTGTTGAAATAGCTAACAGTGAATTAAACAGAGCTATCACATGGATGGGAGTACTAACAAGTGCAGGTTGTTTTAAGCCTTAGCATTGTCCCTGATGTAGCTGAGTTGGCACCGAGTGCTGGCAAAGCCCAGACTGGATGCAAGAAAACATCACACTCTCACCCAGAAAATTACAGCTTTTGGCCAGGGAGAACAGCCCAGCCTCTCTGTGTAAGCTGTGTCCTTACCGTGTGCCTTGGGCAGTTGCTATTCCCTGGATATACCAGCATGTTCAGGGATGCTTCCTGAGCTGGAAGCGGGGCTTGCCCGCTGCTAGGGCTGTTTACCACCAGCAAGAACAGGACAGAAAATGCTGAACAGATGAAATGCTTTAATTTTCCACTGTTTTGTCTGTATTGCTTAGGTCTCTTCCTTTAAATAGAGGAGTAAAATTGTAAATGAATCTGTAGTTCCTCGCCACTCAAGTGGAAAATATGTTATTGTCTGTTTTTATGAATCCATTCGATGCTGCTTACTCTTCTTTTCCACAGCTGCCTTCTGACTATTTTTGCTGCTGTTATCCAGCTTTTTATTGCCCCTCCCCAACCTCCTTCCTCTTATGTATATCCAGATACATGGATACACCACATGCCCCTCACACATATTTATATATGTGTACATATATGCACCTACACCCTTGGTATATGGCATTGCACCTATGTTTATGTGGAAGGGAAAGACACTTTTGAAAGGACCCAAAAGTTCGAGGCACTCATTTAAACTGAGGACCATCACTGATTTAGCCAAGTCCTGCACCTCTGGAAGGTGGCATGGGAAGAGAATCCTGTTATATATCTCTGTATTTCTCTCAGTGTATCTGTCACTGGCTCATCAATAGTCAATTCAGGAGTAGAATGCTCTGAGGCAACATAAATGCAAAATAATGGGGCRAAGGCAATATCAGTGTTGTTGAATTGAAGATGTTTATCGAAAGTTCAGTATAGATTTTTTATTCTGATTATTCCAACTCCACCACATGTTTGGAATGAAGTGGTGAAATGTTCTTGAATAAGGAGAAAACCTTCAAATACAAATATTTTGATGCCTTTGCATCTCTGGGTACAGCTAATACCAGAAGTTCTAAAATACCACAGCTCGGTGAGCAGTATTGTATTGTATGGTTACTTAGAATTTGTATTTCTTATGAGAAAGATATAACCTGACCTCATTAGATTTGAATTTAAACTTCTGGATGTTTATTCTGACTTTTGAATGACAGAAGCTGTGTTTTCTTGCTTGTTCACAGGAGCCAATGCAGTATATTCCGGAGAGCACAAACAGGGCTTTTTTTTGCCCTTTGACATAGCAAATTGACTTATTTTTCCCAAAATCTATCAAGTCAATTATTCAGATTGAAACTTTCCAGTTGCTCATTATGAAGGAGTGGGAGTTGGCGAGAATTTTTCAGAAAATTCATGCTGCAATTCATGGTGCCTCTTGTAAAAGAGAAGGAGAGAGAATTTGCGTATCAGCGGTTATTCTATACGGAGGTGAATTTGTTTTTCCCTCTGGCAATTTTGAATCTAGAGTCAAAGCTGCCTTCTGAAAAAAAGATAGGTATTTTTGCCTTTTATTAAAAAAAAAAGAAGAAGAAGAAAACCCAGCCTTGTCACCTTCTCTTTCTGCCTTAGCCTGTCTGGCAGCACTTGGACCCACACTGCCTTGCTGCACCCTTAGTCTGGCCCTACAACACAAGATCACTTAGTGTGGTTTTTTTTCTTTTTTTCTCCCAGCTCCCAGGATGTGCTGAGAGCCAAATTTTTCAGCCCAGGCGGCAGAGGAGCAGGACATTCTATGTCGAGGCTTTCAGTTCTCTCTGCTGAGCTCTGCGGGCGTGTCCCATTCCATTGATGAATGCAGTTAACTCCCGCAAACACAGCCACGTTTTGAAAGCAAACAAACAACCTTTCCCACCACCTTCTTACTTAAAAAAAGAAGTGTTGGTGTACAAGAATGTGTCATACACGTATTGCCTGGAGGGTGTCAAAAGGGCTTGCTTTGGAGCCAGGTACTTCAAAGGAAAAGCAGTCCCTGCTCACGCTGTGTAGTGGGCTTGGCGTGATGCCTCTTTGGTTGGTTGGAAACCTGTGCAGTCTYTCTGCAGGGTCTGACACGGGGCAGGGGTGGGACGCTGATCCCAGATGTTGCTGCTGCTTCTGGCATCAGTAGGGTCCCCTGCCTGGTTGTTCATGTGTTTCTCAGAGGGTTGCTTGCTTGCTCAGTCCCCTTAAGGTCCCGAGTTCAGGAAAACGGTGCCTGTGACCCAGATTTAAGGTGTTGCCCTCTTTTAGTCAAGCTCGTTTTCGCGGGAGTTTTTTTGGTTAGTTGTTTTTTTTTTTTTTATTCCCTGCTGTAAAAAAAGAGAGACTGAAGAGCCCTGAAATTACAAAGCCTTCTCCTACACTTACTTTATTTGGAGGTAAGAATTTCTCTCTCGGTCAGAGGAGCTTTCAGCTGCTCTGAGCAAGTGCCTTCCCAGGCGCACCTGGTGTTGCCTGTGTGAGCTCAGCAGAGTCTCAGATGTGTGTTTGCTGGGGCGGGTGTGTGGGGGGTAGATCTGTATCTGTCGAAGGGAAATGTAATGTCTCGCTTTGAGGCTCTGAAGGGGCAGGGGCGTGCGTGAGTGAGGGACCAGGAGCTTTGTTTTGTCTCCACAGCTTGTGAGTGAAAGGGACTCGGTGAGCATGGATCTTGTGGGTGCTGTCAGACAGGCAAGCATGGCCCCCGAGAGTCTCTCAGCATGGGAGCAAATCTGTGTAAAATGTTCAAGCCATTTCATTATCGGCTTCATAGCCAGATCTTCAAAATACTCAAAGGTCCCCCAGAAATCAGTTGTTTTGGACAAGGAAGAAAGGCTGAAGGAAAGGAATAGAAAAAGAAATAAACATGATATTGGTGATGCTAACCTGACCCAAGAGGCAAAGAGGATGGA
This sequence comes from Amblyornis subalaris, assembly GCA_018881555.1. Classification (NCBI taxonomy): domain Eukaryota; kingdom Metazoa; phylum Chordata; class Aves; order Passeriformes; family Ptilonorhynchidae; genus Amblyornis; species Amblyornis subalaris. The sequence goes on from JACAXG010000059.1 coordinate 4,160,287, forward strand.
GATTTCTGGCAGAAGAAGGCAGCCCTTCTTGTGGCAATGGGGCCCAGGGGAGCAGTACAGGGAGCAGGCTCCCTCTTCCACTGAGCCCATGTCCTGTCCTTTGGCGAAGTAAAACAGAAAAATCACAGGTGATCTGCTGGGCAAACAGCTCCTGAGGAGTTCCCAAAGTGGCCTGGCTGGTCTCGTGCAGCTGCTCTGTGGTAAATGATGGRGGATTTTCTGAGGCTGCACCGGGATGCAGCAGCAAGGTGCAGGAGCAAGAAAATGCCATTTGCTTTTCTCAGAGTATAGCATCAAGCTCTGATTTGTATSGTCCATGCTGAAACACAGACCTGATCCTTTCTGATCAAAGCACAACATATCTAGAATGTAAAAGGAAGACAAAGATAAGTCACATAGTATCTATAGTATGGTATGTGCAAAGAGAAGCATATCATTAACAGAACCTGATTAAAGGACAATTAATGGTCAGGATGGAAAGCTGTAACATAGAGGTGAGCAAGTTAGGTGGGTGTAAGAAATGTGATTTATCTATCTGCAAAGGATAATAAAGTAGTCGTTCTCTCCTTAAGTGTGGCTATAAAGCTATTATTAAAACCAGCCTGGAGAGTGTCTGGTGTGCAGTGCCCAGGGGGCAGCAAGCATAAAAGAGTGTCCTTGGCTGATGTCATGGCTCCGTGTTTTCTGCTCCTCTCTGAACTTTCCTGACCAGCCCTGAGAACGCCATTACACTGCAAGTGCTTTTTTGTGCTTAGAAGACCTATTTTGCCTAACTTTTTACAGCRCAGAGTAATTTTAAAAATAGGACAACACTGAACACTCTGGTAACTATAGAAAATAATTTGATGACATCAGTTTGTGCACCAGTTGTTTGAGTAGGATCATTCTGATTCAACACCTTAGAATCACTTCCATGCTTGTGCTATAGATTTTGATTCCCGTGTGACCTAATAAGGTTAAACAGTATATTTTTAAATAAAGTCAGGCATGGTTTTGCAGAAACTGCCAGGGTTCTCTTTTGACTTAGTGGTGCATTTGTGATTTTAGAAACTTGGACAAAAACAACTGGGAGAGTAATGCCAAATTCTCTGTAATAYTGCAAGCAGCTTGTGGAACTGACTTCTTTCACTTTTACAGTTCAGCTCAATAATAAAAATCAAATACAAYTCCTGACTGAAAATAAAGATATCAATTTTGCCTCTTCAGTTGTAAAGTGAGTAGTCATTGAACAAAATGACTATGCATTGTTTCCATGAAAATGCTGGTGCCATCAAACACCATCACACTAGATTAAGCACAAAACATTTCTGTGGAAATCAGTAGAGTCAGCCAGGGTTTCTGGAAGTCAAGAGYTCACAAGCTGACCCACATGTGTTAGTAACTTTGTTTAGAGTTTTTATTATTGATTTCAATATTTTATTATTGATAGGTAACTTTCTGGATGCTAAAATTTAAGCTGTCCATACGCCAGTAGAACTTGATCTTCCTGCGTTTGCAGAAGAGGAACATGTTCCTGATTAGAAGCAAGTCTGTATGCAAACAGACAAATGTGCTCCCTTCACTGCAATTGCAGTAATCTGCTAAGATAAATTCAAATAGCAGAATTTATTTTGTTTTTAAAATATGATTTATTGACACTTCCTAAAAAACTGAAACTACAACTAACTTTGAAATAGAATTGTTTTTAAAATCTTAATTATACAGTGGTGTCCTGAATTACAAATTGGTTATGCATGAATTCTAATCATGCCCAGTGTCTGATATTGGGTTATTCTGCAGATAGCATAACCAGCTGCCGAATTTAATCTCTTAAAAGCTGCAGAAATGCTAATCTCTGAACAGCCTACCAAGAGGGTATTTTTGTGTTGGAGTCAGCTGAGAGTTTTAAGTGAAGCAGTATGTTCAGTGTGATACTTTATTTAGCTTTACCTGGGTTATAAATAGCAGCATAAAACTGTCATTCAATTGCTCCTTCCGAAGAGCACATAATAATTTTGCATAGGATTTGGTAAATATTTTTTTGCCTTTTATGCTACCAGCATTATGATAGTGGTAAAAATGTGATAGGGAAAAGAGAAGAAATATTGCTTTTATTGTTGTAAACTATGTCTTAAAACCATAGCGTTTGGATCACCATTGTTAGGATGGTAATAAAATAACTGAACAGACACTTTCTCTGTCCCAGCTGCTCAGACTTTTTCTCTTTTAGGGACTTTATTCTGATCACAAACTCACAAGATGGAGGTACGTAACGTTGGGACACTGGAGAGGATAGGGCTTGTTAGCAGGGAGATTTGGATTGAGGGGGTTTATGGCACTAGTTTGGTAAAATAAAATTATCTAATTATCTATGCAGTTTTRCTTATTATATCTCTGTTTAAATTTCATTCATTGTTTTTTCCAGCATAAGAAATTAAATGCATCTTTATGAAATGAAATGAATTAATTAAAATAATGTATGCTCTATAGCTGTACGTACATCTCTATGTATGTATTTAATKTAGCTAAAAACCCACTACGTGACAGTGAATGCCATTGTGTTTGATAAATTTCAGGTGACTGCGTGGAATCTGTTAGGAAATTACTCTTTTTGTCGTGTCCAAGCAGAAAAATTGACTGACAGGACAAATACATTGTGATTTTTTTCTATATTTTTTTTTGTGAACCAGTTTTATACCCTAAACAAATAGAGCACGTTACAAAGCCAGACTTCTTTTGCTTCACGTGCACAGCTTTTCCCTTAGACCTTTGTCTTTTGTGCAYGTGCTGTGCTCTTTTTCAGTGGAAATGTTGAAATGTTTGGAGAGTTAAATATGTATATTTGGTGCAGTGCAACGAGCTGAACCATCCAGTCCTTCCAGCTTTTTTGCCTTGTAGTAAATCATTCTAATGTAGCTCTTGCAATGGACTGGGACTAAACCACTGCTAATTTTTGCTGATAAAATAGGAATACAKCTTTGGGATATATTTCTAGAAAAATAATACAGTTTAAATCATAGGGTTCAGAGGCAACTATTTTACTTTTTTTGCTGACTTGTAAGGTGTAGGCACATGAAAATGAATTGCAGAAGAACAAACTGTCAGGTTACTCCGAAAGCAGAGTAGGAAACAGTGAACCTAAAGAGTAACAAAAATTTTATTTTCCAGAAAAAAATTGTGCAGTGCCATACTCTCCAAGCTTAAATTTGTTACCCTGAGTAAAGATTTATTGTATAATGAACATCGTGTGAGAAATAGTTGCATTTACCTTTTAATTATTGATGCTCACTCCCTGTTTCTTATGCATCTTTGAAGGTGCGYGTGTCTGCTTTGGAGCTAAACCTGTTCTCACTGAGTTAAATGGCCTGTGCTAACTCGGAATCCGTGGTGTGGAGCATGAATTCACCCATTTTGGAATCTGGTCCTTACTGGGAAGAGAACTGGGCCATTTSTTTACGTTCACTTGTGTTTCTTCCTCCATTTGGATGCGATAAACCCCAATGTAATCCTCGTGAGTGCTGTCGGCTCAAATAGCTTTACTTTTTTTTGTCTGTGAAAACAGGGCAGCTTCTCAAAACGGTTTTCAAGGGRTAGATTGAAATAATTAAGGCACATCTAGTGGCTAATTCTGTGGGATAACACTTTGCTTAATGGGATTAATTCCAGGCTTGCCTATGCAAGAAACTCCCGGAGACACAGAGGCCATTGCAGCGCACCTCCAAGTAGTTTTTGTCCCTAATACCTTCCCTCTTCCCCTCAGTCTCTTTAGGAATACACACCAAGTCCAGATGTGAGTGAATTATGGATTGATCAAAACCAATCTCAGAAAAGCATTTGTATTTCGGGAGGAGAGCGTTTTGTTCTGTACAAGCCCATGCATTATCCGGGCAGCCCAGCGTTGTGTGGCGTATTTTAGGTAGTACAATACACAATAAAGGGTTCTGTGGCAAGAAGAAACTGTAATGGATAGAAGTAAAAGAAAGATTTTCTTAGAGAGTACAAGAAGTAAATTAAATGCTAAGGATCCTTTTCACACCTAGGAGAAAATTTATTTTCTGTGGGCATTTGTTCACTTGGCAATTTTTCACCTCATCCAACAGTTCTGTGACTGCACTTTCCAAAACTGTGCTTTCAATAAAGCTTACCTAAGCTCCCAGTGCTATGAAAAATGGAGCTCATATAAATTTCCTTTGCATTCTAACTCCATCTCAGCTGCACAGAGAAAGCAAACAAGTACAGTTTCCATGCAGCCTTTTTATCTCTCTGCACATCCCAGAGGCTTCCCAACACGGCATTTTTGTGGGAGAGAGGGGGTGTTTAAAGTAAACATAATTTCAACATTTTCATCCATTTCAGAAGCAGCRTTAAAGATCTTAAAAGGAACATGTTTCATGAGGCTGACAAGCAATTAGATGCGTGCAGTGATAGTGCAAGTGCATGATTCTACACTTACAAAATTAGTCGGAGTGAGAAAAATCAGAGACAACATAATATTCCATCTCCAGTGGCTGCTTCAGATTGGTGCTCTAAAACCTGAAGGTATGAACAGAATTGTTCTGTAAAATATATCTGGTAAGTGGCTGAGAGCTGCTTGTCTACATTAAGATGGAAAGAATAAATACAAGGGATCTAAATCCTCTGAACTAGCTATGCCATTCCTCCAGGAAAACAAAACTAAACTAAATCCAGCCATAAGCAACAAAATAGGATTTCTCTTTGCTGAATTTCTGGAAAATCTTTTAATGAAAAATCCTGAAGAAAAACCAATAGGGTAAATTTAGTGCTGTGGATGAAATTAATTTAAATTGCTCATGATGGCTCACCTTTTTAGGTCTTCAGTGTATTTCCAATTGGTTACTGRAATTAACTTGATACATCAATTATTTCATCTCAGTTGCAAATACTGACATAGGATGGTTTGAACTCATACGGTAAATATACAGGAAATTTGCTTTATGATGAGACTTTGGGGTCCTTTTCCTTGGGTTTTTGCCTTTTTTCCCCTACAAGTCTGTCTCCACARAGAAGCAATTAAGAAGGTACCAGCTTCCAGTGTCTGAGCTTTTGAGAGCACTTCAGTACTTTWAATAGATAACACATTACATTTGTTATCTTATCATTGGTAAAATAGAGGTCTTATGTAAAGTCATTAATGATAAGGAAATTCCTTCCTCCTATTTCTCCCACCCCCCACAGGAATGTGTTGAGTTTTAACAGTCTTTAATTCAGTCAAAATTTATATATATGCTCTTGCCACTTCCTACCTATGTATGAGAAGGTGTGCTTCAAAATATAACACCCTTTTTTTCCCCTTACCCTGTAATGCCATCTGAGATAAGGTTTTCTAAAATTGGGTGTAGTCCCTCAAGTGGCTTGTAACAAAATGCAGCAATGGAGATGCACCAGCCACAGTTCTGTCACCTGTCAGAGGAGCACAGGCCTCAGCAGTGAGGTGTTAATGGGGATTAAGCTGTGCCCCATTTGCAGGTCCATGACCACAGCCCTTTCTCTTCAGCAGTTTTGCTTTGCCATAAAAKTTTAGCTGCAAAGTTGCTACATGCTATGATAATGTGAATGCTTCCAAATCAGAGGAAGGAGATTTTRGAGGTGGAAGAAGCAATTCCGTCTTTTTCCAGCGGAGTTCGTGAGGGTCCATGGGGTTAGGGTTTGTTCCTTTGCTGAAGGACTCCATCGAGGACCCAGGCAAGGTTTGTTGTGGTATTTCCATTTTGCGATAGCTCATCCATTGGCTCTTTTTCTACGAGGCCTGTGAAATGCTTCATGTGTTGTTTTCAGAGCGGAATATTCCCCAGTGGTCTTAATATTATTATTGCTAAGCTTTGGTGAGCGATGCTGCAAAAAAATGCAGGGAATTAATATCGAACCAAATCCTTAAACGACCTTTCTCTTTACTCTGTACGTGATTTGCTGGTGCACAGGGGGGTTTTTTGTGCCGGTGCATCTCCTGGCAGAGGCAGGACATGACACGCAGAGCTCTCCACTAAGTGGGTCAGTGGCAGGGGACTGCTGTGAAACCTCTGCCTCCCCATGTGTGCAGCTACTACAGGGTGTAGAGGCTCAGCCGTTGGGGCCGGTGTAACCTCCTTCCTGCCTGAGAGCCTGAGCCACCACTGCCTCTGCAGACGATTTAACTGTTTCCCTGCTTGCCACCGAGCTTCACCAGGAATTTCTTTGCCCTCAGAAGCCTTGTTGCAAGTGGATGTAGTGATGAAAACATCTTGAGGCTTTGCTAAGTCTTAAAATAGCCTGCTCCCTGTTGTCCTGCTCAAGTAAATCTTGCAGCCTTTCCACAGCTTTGTGTGTGTCTGTCTTCCTTCTGATTCAGTCAGGATATTTATCTGCTGAAAAACATTGTATGARGAATACGTTGAAGGTCTTGAATGACAGCTACCTGGGTTTTGAAAAATGTTGCTATGGACTTTACCTAAAAGAGTGGATGGCTTTCATTATTGGGGTTTGGTGTCCTTCCTGACTCTGGCTTTTCTGGCACTGGTTAGATCTGGTGCTGTCGGTGAGTTTAGGTGCAAATTGATCCCAGAAAAAGGAAAAAAACCCTGGTTTGATTCCAGTAGGATTAGCTGTGATGAGTGTACAGGCATGGCTTTGACCATACATCAAGGATGGCTCCTGTACTTGTCCCAGCTTTGGCCCATTGGCTGCAAGAGAAGGAATTGCTCATTCCTGCCTGTAAAAAAGGCCTTGGARCTGCAATTCTCCCTCCAGCACCTCCACCCTTGGCTTGCATTCTTGTGAGGGGTTTTTCACTTTTCTTCTCTGCTTGCAGCAAATCAAGGGAGTTGYAATTAAGCTCAGTCTGAGACAAAAGAACCCTGGTGAGGCTCATTTCCCACCAGTAGTGATAGCCCCCGCAAGCTCAATGACTTTTGGAAGTCTGAAACCAGGATAAAAGGGAGTGGGGATGCCTTACAAATCTCCCGGCTGGGAATTGTTCTTCACATTATCGGTACATTTGATTTCTGGAGCCATCAGCAGCGAGCTGGCTGTAAAGCCTAACTTAACAGTGCTAATTTAGAGTGCTTGGGGAAACGTCTGCCASGTCTGTGAAGTGCTCACTGAACAGAGAAACACATCTGATTGTGATCAACAGCATCTCGTGTCTGGCTGAGTGTCTCTTCCTTCAGCCTTGCAGCGTGAAGTCTCTTTGGGATTCCCGGTGAGATATGAGGGCTGMATTCTTTTATGTAGTCCTCCATTGTGTGCATGGGGCTGTGGAAGCCAAACATGAAAAGGCCACCTSATAGTAAATCAGTCTGGGGTGAGTTACTGCTGTGGGACGGAATTAGTAGGGGAAGGGAAAGGCTAAGTGACCTAGAAGCATTTGAGTTATAAGTCTTGYCTCTTTGTACACTTAACACCAGATTGGATTAGACAATAGAAAATTTACAGGAGGGAACACCTTTTGCATTAGCCGGATTAAACTTTCGCTATCGCTGATGAAGATGGGTCTAGTAAAAGCACTTGTGTCTAATCTAAACCCCCTACAAAAGCTGGAAGAGCTGCACAGCTTGTTGGATATCCAGGTCTGCAGCTGCCCCGTGCATGGTTTGCTGTCTCTAGGAGGCAACATCAGGTTTGCTTCAGGAAAGCCCTTTGCACCAAGTTCTTGCTAAATTGAGAAGTGAAAGCAGTTGCTTTTTCTGAGAATGACTGACTGTTTTGATGAAGCAAGGAGTCCCCTTCCAGAGATGAGCAAGGCACTCCCCTCCTTTCTGTTTCTGACGAGGCTCTGGAAAGATTTGGAGAGTGAAAGACTGCCTAATTTAATTATATATTCAAAGTTAATTTTCTTCACCTTCAGATTGAAAAGGTAGATAATTTATTTTTTTCTGCACATGTTGGTTCCTCTTCCCACATATGAAACAGCTKTTGGAGATACACCTGTCTTGCTCCTGTACCCTGGACTTTTTTATTAGAGTCTTTATTCCATGATGTGCTAAAAATACCCAGAATTATAGAAAAGTTTGGGTTGGAAGRGATCTTAAAGATCATCTGGTTCCAAACCCCCTGCCATGGGCAGGAATAGCTTTAACCCTTTGTGGCATTATAATATTTTCCTTCTTTTGACTTTCTTCCAAATAAATCAGAGGGAAACTTGGATTATTTGCACTTTTTGACTGGGTTTGATGAAAGGGACACCTTTCACTTCACTTATTTCTCTTAACTGGCTGCCATGCACATCAGACCTGTTAATCCTCCATGCCTGGTTGCATCCAGGGTTTTTCTTCCCCGGGTTCTTTTTGCTTAGATTTTTCCATCACTGTGCCCAAACCATGGTGTGGAGGAGCCTCTTCCTTCTGCAAGTGAAAGAGGATTTGCTTCTTCAGTCTTGGACTGTCACAGGTTTGTTTGTTGTTTAAATCTATGAGTAAAAGCCCCAAATCAGGCCTGTATACRCTTGAAGTGAAACACCATGCAGGGTGCTCATCTCTCCTTGTTCTGCCGTGAGCCCAGGGAGCTCTCTTGGGTTCAGAATTTTCCTTTCAGACAGCGGCAGTGAGGCAAGATCCATCACCCCCAGCATCTCCCTGCTGTCAGCCTCTGCAGAGGAAGCCTRGTAGGTGCCTGATGTGTGCTGTGGTGGCAATGGCACCTGCAGCTGTGGAATTCTGCCCCCACGGGGGTCTGGAAACACAAACCTGCAGCAAGAGGCTTTTGGATGATATGGGGTAGAAGTGAGGAGAATGCACGCAACACCCCGGAGTCACTCAGATCACTGCTGGTGGTGTCTGAGAAAAGCTGCCTGCTTTGTCCCAGCAAGTAGCTGTGGCAGCTCTTGGCTGTTGGGAAAAGGCACTACAGGATCTGTCTTTAAACACCTTTGTATGTAACCGCAGTTGCATCAATAAATCTCTTGTGCTGGGATTGGTTTTCATGGGCTTCACTGAGAAGCTCAGTTTCCAGGAAGATAAAACGCTTCATTTACAGCTGTGTTACTGAATTTCGGTAACCCCTAAAAGTAAAACTCTTAAATGAATCACTTAATAAGGGCCATGGGAGAGAAAACATTTTGTAGTGGACAGATTTGATCTGGATTTACAAGTAATTCAGTTTTTACGGTCTGTATTTCTCAAACTATTATCAGGAATCATGGTCTAACTCAATCCAGATGCACACTAAAAACATCATAGGAGGAAAATCCTATYAAAAAGAAATGTGCTGGCATGTTTCAAGGGTCCAGGCCATGTTCCAGTGATTGCCTTCAGCTGATCCCCGTTGGTACTGGCTGCATTGGGCCAGCCCTGTGGATTGGACCCCAGCCAGCTTTGGGGTGCAGCATCCCTYCATCGTGCCATGTTTCGGAGCAGGGCGACTGTGTCTGGGTGTGGGTTCTGGGAGTCCCTGGCTCTCTCCAGGTCTGGAGCAGGGGACAGCTGGGGGTGTGTGCAGTCGGCTGAAGCCAAACTTGCTGCCCTGTGCAGGAGAGCTGGTGCTGGGCCCGAGCCAGGGGCTTGAAGCTGTCTGTGAAACCACGCRGGGCTCTCGAGGCGGGCGCCCGCAGCGCAGCCTCCCTCGCCGGCCCCCAGGCTTCCTCTTGGTCTCCTGCTACAGGGTTTTCGCTCGCTYGCTTGTCCGCAGCACTTCTGAATTGCCTTTTTTTTCTTTTATTTTTTTTTTCTTCACCCCATACTTCAGAAAGTAAAAGGCCACRGGGGATTGTTGCAGAGGTGCTGGCAGAGCTGCTTTGGAGGTGTGAGTGTGGAGCAGGAGGAGGGAGATGCCAGCCTCGGGTTCAGATGTGGCAGTGGAGGGACCTGCAGTGACAGGAAGGAGTGGGAGTGACCAGGGCTGCATTGCTGGGCAGGAGCAGGGAAGAGGAAGGGAACAAAAATCCAAGCTTTGTAAAGAGGAGGTGCTAGGAAGAAACTTCTCGGCAGCAGTGCTCTACTTACTGACTCCATCTCCTCTCCTGCCACGTCATCTGCTGTGGTTCTGCCAGTCCCTACCCAGGCTGTGTCAGCTCCCTGTACAAAGCTTTCCATAGCTTCTCCTCTACCAGCTCCTAAAAATAAAAGGTAATTACCAAATGAACAGTTTGTTCCTGTTTGCCCTTAGCATGCTGGTGGTCTATCAGTAAATGTCACCCCTGCCCTGGGCAATGTAACTGTGCAGCTCCTTGCACAGGAGCACGAGGTGAGCAAGTGCCAACTTTCCAATTGTTATTCCTTCAGAGCTTGCTTCCCTCTCGAGCAAGAGCACCACTTTGACCTCATCTTTGAGCCCTGGTGTATTTGTGTACCTAAGCCTCGACTTGTGCTTCAGCTCCTTTTGGAGACCTGGAGAGATGCTGTTTGTCTGAGGCACATTTAAGTAGTAAGTTTGACATCATTTACAATGCCAAGTTCCCCACTKGCCTGTGAGCTGACACTGGCCATGCCCTTGCCTGTACTTACACATCTTGCTTTAAAACTCTGCTGTATTTCACTGGACTGCTGAAATTTCACTGGTAAAACCCTGGTATGTGAATATTGGAGTTGCTGTGCGGCTCACAGTGGGCACTGGGTAACCTGTGAGGTTAACAGGGTGGGAATCATCAGTGAAAGGTTTACTATTTGTGCTTTGCTATTTGTTTACTATTTGTGCCGTGCTCTGTGTGAGGCAGCTGAGTGTGACTGCTCCCTCAGGCCTGGCAGTTTGGCTCTGCCCAGCTGCCATCATCAGCCCATCCCCTGTGACCTTGGCCTCAGCCTCAGCCCCAAACCATGGCTGATGAGGGACAGAGAGCACATTTTGGTGGTGCCTAAGGGACTGGCCTTCTGTTTGTGCACGTTGTGCAAATATTGAAGAGGCAGAAACCGCTCCTCTAGAGATTTGAAAACCTGAACTTGTCCTGTTCACCTGAACGGGTGGTAACTGCTTTAACTGCCTCTTGTTCATTGTGCTTCCTATCTCTTTGACCTTTGTTTCAATAGGCTTTGTACCTTCTGTCTTTTTCTCTCTCACTTTCTAATCCAGAAACCTGTTGCAAAGGTTATTATTTAGAAAGTCGTTTGTACGCTTTGTTTTGTTTCGTTTAAGAATACAGAAGTCAAACGTATTAAGGAAGGAAACAACATGAACTAACAGATAGGACAAGGGGAAAGTAGCTTCAAGCTGTACCAGAGAAGATTCAGGTTGGATATTAGGAAAATTTTTTTCACTGAAAGAATGGTTAAGCTTTGAAACAGGCTCCCCAGGGAAATGGTGGAGTCACCACCCCTGGAAGTGTTCAAAAAATGAGCAGACGTGACACTTCACAATATGATTTAGTGGGCATGGTGGTATTTGTCTGAACATTGGACTTGATGCTATTGGCAGTCTTTTCTAACCCTGATGATTCTATCCATTTTATTGGTTTGTTTCTAAAAGTTGGACTTTCTCATTTTATCAAAACATGTTTTTCCAGGAACAATCACAGCCAGACTGGCAGGCTTTCCCTCACTGACCAGCTTTAATCCATTCCCTGGGATGCTGGAGGCCAGGCTGCCCCAGATAAGCACCGTGTGGGCACTCAGTTGGCTCTGCAGAGTCAGCCAGGGTTGACCATGGTTGGCACAGAGCTACACCTAAATCCCCTGCACTCTTGACTTCTCCTCCACAGTTCTCTATGTCTCCTGCTTGAGCTCCTGCTGGTCTGGGGATTTTATTAGTGCTGGAGAAATACTGGACTTGAGATGACAGTGTGAATGTACCTGGCTTTGGTAGAGGAAGAGGGGATTCAGGGCCAGGATACCCAAAGAGTAACCAAAAATGCTGCCTTCAGCAGCATCTTGGATGCCTCCAGGCTTCCTGGCTCTTGCTGGCTGTGTGCTGGGCCACTCACCTTCCTGATGTTGTATTTCTGATTTGATTCTGATCTGGAACACCATGAGCTGCTTCTGGACACCTCCAGCTCAAAGCCAGGGCACGCTGGCTCAGGCTGCTGCACTGTGCAACCGCAGCTGAATTCCTGCTAGGAACAAATTGCCTCTGGATGCTGCACAGCTGCCTTCCCTATTGCTGCATTTCACCTCCCAAGACTAACATGATGCAGGCTGCTTTCATGTTGAATAACTCTGGTGGAAAATATTGTCCTGTGACTGTTGAGAAGAAAAACTCTGGGAAGGTGATCTCAGCTTGTTTGTTGGTTTACTACACAATGTTGGGCAAATAACGTAATCTCTCTGTCTCTATTTACCCCATATATGTGAAATTTTGTAGTCCTGAAGAAATGTGGTGAAGGTTATTGTTTATAAAGTGCTTTGAACCGTATTTTTTTAAAAAGAGAAGAAGAGAGGGGAAGAAGGAAAACCTTCTAGGATCTTAATCTCGATTTATTTCCATGGATTTGTTTCTAAATGCATGATTTAAAAAAAATGAATGTGAACTCCTAGTTCAGACAAACAAACAACTCTGTGGAATTATTTTTTTTCTGGCTGTGTGAGGCTGTCAGTGGGAACAGTGATTGTTTATCTTCATCGAAAGGCTTTGCAGTCTACTGATAATTTTTGTCTTTCTCTTTTGAACTCCCTCTAATTCTCTGCACAAAGCAAAATTCATATTAATTTTTAAGTTTTTGTTTGTTTGTTTTCCTTTGTTTTTTTAAATAACTGTGCAATACAGCTTTTCCTTTGGGGATGGACCTAGAGCTGCATATTGGATCTATAGTTACTTATCCTTTGATTTTTTTTAGCTATACTTTGTGAAATTACTACATGTTTGTGAACTGATACAGGGGCAGTTTTATCAGGTTTATCTGCTGAAACCCAACAATATTACAGTGTCCTGCTGGATGTGGTCAGTGTATAAATATATGCAGTGTTGACTAGTAAATGAACCATCTTCTGAGTAATAACTTTATTGAGCTCTCAGCTAGGATAGTAATAGATTTTTCTCCCTCTGAAAAGTTTCAACACTTCTTTCTAAAACAAATACTCTGCCCAGGGCTTGTCAGGCCACACCTGGAGTACTGTGTTTAGTTTTGGTCCCTGCTGTACAGAAAAGATGGAGAAAGTCCAAAGAAGGACCACAGAGATGACCAAAGGCCTGGGAAGCAGCCATGTGAGGAGAGGCTGAGAGTGCTGGATTTGCTCAGCCTTGAGAAAAGAAGGCTTGGGGGAGACCTCATCACCAGGTTCCAATATTTAAATGATGGCTAAAAAGAAGATGGACACTCCCTTTTTAGAAGGAATCACATGGAAAACATGAGGGGCAGTGGGTTCCAGTTACTGCTGGAGCAATTCCTATTGGACACAAGAGGACAATTGTTCACAATGACAACAATTAACTATTGCAATAATCTCACCAGGGAAGTGATGGATTCCCCAACACTGGACACTTTTTAAGATCCATCTGGACAGTGTGCTGGGTCATCTTTTCCAGACTGTGCTTTTGCCAGGGACAGTTGCACCAGATGATCCTTGAGATTCCCTTTCAACTTGGTATTCTATGATTCTATGAAATAAAAACTAAAAATCTGCTGTGGGAGGTCCACCAAAGAAGCAGCAGCCAGCTGAGCTTCCTGTGCAGAGATTCAGGTTTACAGCCTTCCTCTCAAACAGAAAGCACATCAGGGTGTCTCATAACTATGTCTATGGATGTGCCCTCACATCTGGGGTTAAAAGTCTCTCCTGCCCATAGCTCCTTTCTCACCATTAATAGTGTGCAGCATTCACAAACTGGGAGCCCAAAGGAACCCTCACAAAGAAGCCAGCCCAACTTTATGGTTACAATATATGATCTGGGATATGGGAGATGCATCTTCAAAGTCTTCAGAATAGAGCAGTGATTTCAGCCTGGGTCTCTCACTGAATGTGATGGTGTCAATCTTTCCTTACATTTAATACAGAATTTTTTCCTGAGAAGTCCTCCCTGAAAATTTTGTCCAAACAGATGTATTTTCTCACACACACTCAAGTGTTAGGTGACGAAGGAAGCCTTAGCCAGGCACAGTAATTAATCCCTGCAGGAGATGCTGCTGGGTTTTCCCAGAAAATAAATATCCTGGTTGGGGGAGTTTGCAAGCATTTCTGTCCATTGAGATACTCTCAGCTGGCTGAGGTCCTGGACAGTTTGGTTTAACTGAACCTGTTTAGAGAGAAGATTGGACTTGCTGTGGTCCTTTTTGACCAGATTAATCCTACAATTCTGATATTCAGAATTCCATCTCCTTTACACGGGGACAGTGTTGCCCTCACACTGGCTATTTTTCATGAAGTGCTATGCAGCACTGCCACATTCATGCTGCCAAGCAGCCAGTGATACAAATGGCCTTGTTTGTTGATGTATCTGATGTTTTTGTACAGATGCTGCATCAGTTCTTGGACTCACAGACCCCAGACTCTGCTACGTGCTGGATGGATTCCTCTTCCTTTATGCAGTGATCATGACAGCCCTTTTTGTGAAGGCAAAGGTCAGTCCAACCAAACACAGATGCATTTGGCTTTGGTGGTGTAAAATAGTTGGGCTGGGCTGGAAAGTGGGAGTGGAGGGGAAGCATGTCTCTTACAATGAGACCTTTTATTTATTTTATTTTCTATTTTTCCCCCTCTGTTTCTGGTGTCCACTTGAGCAACCCAGGGAAGTTCTTTCAAAGGTTAATGACTGGAGGGGAAGAGTAGATGGGAGTGTTTTGGTGCTACACTTAAGGATACATCAGAGATTCTGAATTTTGTAGCTGGAAAATGACTGATCAAGAACGATGTGGATTTTTTTTTCTCCTGTTTTGTCATTGGAAAGAGAGGAGGGGATATACAGAAAATTCAGGGTAAATGCCAAGCTTGTGAAGGATGTATTAAAATGTCTCAATAATTCAGATATTTTTGGTACTATGAGTGTGATGATGCGAACAATATAATCCAAATAACCACAGGAGAGGAATTTTGTAATTGTTACAAACGTGATTCTATGCCTAAATATAGACCTAGCTAGAAAGGTTACTTTTAATAAAGAATTTAACGTGATAATAACTCAAGAAGACTAAATCAATACAGAATGTAGTTTGACAGGGGTTTTTTCAAAGAGTAGAACACAAAGGAGCTGCTCTCACTGACCCAAGACTGTCCCTTTTTACCTGAAAGTTTGGCTTAGCAATTGATTGCTCATAAATATTGTGAGCAGCTGAGCCAACGAGTAGCTACAGAAGGGATAATCCTTTACCTCTTTGTTAGTTGCCACACACCCCAACTTACTGTGGTGGCACCAGAGCCCTGCAAGCCAAGCGCTGCTCCTGAGGGATRCAGGAATTCCCTGCAGGAAGCCCAGAAATTGTGCAGGCAGCTGGAGAGCCGGGGTCCCAGGGAGGGCTTTTGCTCAYTAGCAGCCCCAGATACCCAATTTTTCTTAACACAGGCTGCAGCTGTGATTTTACAACCTGAGGGAGCCGCTTTCGATAGCACAAGATTATGACAGGAACAGAATGGAGAGACAAAATCTGAAGGGGGGGGGTGTGTGTGTGTGTGTGTAGGGAACAATCACAGATGTTTGTGAGCTGGTGTTATGTGCAAGAAAATGACTGCTGAGAGCAGGCTGGCGTGTGGATAAAAGTGCCAGTGCAGCGGTGGTTGGTACTGCCTGGCGCCCCACAGGGGGCTGCTTTCAGGTCACCCTGTTTCTGATGAGAGTAGGAGAGAGGCAAGGAAAGGACTGATGGGAGCCACTGTCCCTCTGCTCATGGAATGGTCTCTCTTCCAGCTTAGCCAGGCCTCTGAACCACAGCTGCGACCAGGCCAGGACGACGTCTACAATGTAAGTAACTGCTGGTCTTTGTTTTCTGATCTGCCACCCAGACAGACCTTTAGGGGCACTTAGAGCCAGTGAATTGCCTGTTGGTTAGAAAAACTTTGGATGACCCAGCTAAAGACAGGCTGTACACAGCCGCATGCACGGGTGCAGCACGGCAGCTGAGAGGAGKAAAGGTAAAACCTCGCAGGGGCAGCTCCTGGTGTCACCAATCTGGCCAGGTGCTAGAGAGACCTTTGGGCTGTAGGCTCCTGCTTTGCCCCACTGAGCTGAAGGTCTGCCAGGAGCACAGGCTGTTTGTTGTGCTGCCCCATGGAACAAATAACTGCGAGAGCTGTGGGTGTGTGCGTGCAGCCACTGCCCCTGTTGCCAATGCTGTTTGATGGGGACTGGGAGAAGGTCAAATGCCAAGGAATGCTGTGGAGCTGACTTTGGGCACCTGTAGCTCTTACATTGTCAAGTGTGTGGAGCCTGAGCCCTCACAGCCCCTGTGCCTCCACTCCCAAGCTTTCCCATTGCCCCACAGCATGATCTGTTGCACCAGATCATACCAGAGATGCACCTTGTCCACTGTGCCCTGACCATGGGCAGAATCTTTAGGCAGTGAAAGAGGACAGAGACAAGATCCTGCCCTGTCCCTCCTAGCTAAATTGCTCACTCATGGCAGCATTAAATTCTTAGCTATTTTTGCTATGTCTAGTTGTCTTTTAATTTTTTTTTCTCGTGCTTTTGACCATAGCCACATCCTGTGATGAGCTCTGTTTAACTGGGTAATGTATGAACACTAATGCAGTTTCTTTTCAGTTTAAGTGTAGCCTGTCCCCTTTTCAGTAGCACCCTGCCAGCTGTGTTATTCTGACCTGAAATTTCTCCTTTGCCCTTGTCCAAGGTAACCTTTCCCAGCTAAGAATTGCRTTGGGCATAAAATTTCTGCAGCTTCTTGCTGCAAACTTAAACGAGCTGCTCTGCRGGAAAAATGAAGCTCATGGATCTTCACTCTCCAGTGGGAGAAGTATGAAAATCAGAGTGCCTCCCCCTCACACTATAGTTTTCAACTCATTTCCACTTAGGAAAGCTTCTTKATGCAACAGCTTGCAGTTTTGTGCTGCGCAGACCACTGTCATTTCCATGGCTTAGAAGCAGACATTTGTGTTGACAGTTGCATTAAGCAGTAAGAATAATTTCTAGTTCAGTTCCAGTCCTTGCGAAGCAAGCCGGGTTCCCTTTCTTTTCTGTGTTAAGTCAGGATCCRTGATCTCACTACCACGATGGTTCTTGCTTTCCTGTTTCAGAAACTGTCCCGCGCACACCGAGAGGAATACGATGTTCTGGGAGGAAAGCGAGCAGACCCCGAGCTGGGCGGGAGACACCAGGTAACCTCCTCCCACACGCGCCCCTTTGTTCCTGCATCTGATCCCTCCCGCGCCCGTGTCACGCCGCTGCTCAGACGGTGCCTTCCTGGAGAGGGAACGACACAATCTGTGTCGTAACTGGGGCTCGGGCAGCGCGGGGGGAGAGGAGCGAACCTCCCCCCCTCCCCTTTGATGCCGGCCCCCCTCGCTCTGCCGGGAGCTCGCAGCCAGCCGGGGTAGGAAGTGACACCCAGGCGCGGGGCGGATGCGGAGGAGGCCAGGCAGCCGTGGGTGTTTCACAGAGCTCGCTGCCTGTGATGCCGCCAAACAAGTGCCCACAAAGCAGAGCAGCAGCCAAAACAAGTCCTCGTGCTGCAGAGCCCATCACTTTCAAAGGAAAAGGGAGGGAAAACCTTCTGCATCAGCGTGCGGGCCTTGCCTGCAGGTGACAGCTGTAGGGAGTGAGCAGAGAAGAACTAAGTTTTACCAAGTTTTACCAATTGTTAAAATTCAATTAATTTTTCAGAGAACAAGTTGTCTGAACAGAGCCTCGTGGGTGGAGGCAGGATGGACTGGAATGGGCACGGCAAGTCCATAGAGCTGTAGCTATGCCATAGAGAGATCCACAAGCACGTACAGGTGGTGGGGGATGCTGGTATTGCAATGGATGGGSAACTTTCTTCTTTTGTTTTACAGCAGAGAAGAAAGAACCCTCAGGACACTGTCTACACTGTGAGTAGAGCATGCTGGAGGGAGCAGAGAGGGAGGGATGGCTGGCAACAGGAGATTTTGTTCCACAGGAGACCTTTTCCCTCCCTACCCAATTTCAGCTTTGGCTCAAAACTCAACAGCTGCTTTCAAAGGCTTCTCTTCCCTTCCACGCAACACCTCCCCCCAACCCCTTTGTTTCTGCTAGAAAATTTCTGCTCACTTCTCTGYGTGATAGGAGAAAAACACTGACTGCCTGGGGAGATGTGGAAAAGAACTTGGATCGAGATACCTGCTGATCCCTTTGTGTTAGCCACTAGTGACCAACCAGCCTCAGTCCCATGTGATTGCTGCTGCAGTATTTTATGGGCATGGTCTCCAGCCCCTGTGATTGCTCTCTGGCAAAGGCCARGTGCCAGTGCATCTACAAGTGGCTGCTTGGGAACCTCTTGATTTAGTTGATTTGACTCTGGCTAAATGTGGTGGTCTGTGCTCCAAAGCACAGATACATGGATGTTAATTCTCATGCCTTAACTCGGGTCTTTCTGGGTCTTTGGTGCTTGAGCCATGAGCTTRTTTCCAAGCCCTTCACTGTTAACTGAATCAGACACTCTGGTTCTAAGTGTGGCCACCCAGGGGCTGGCTTGGTTTTTCTACTGACACACTGACTCCTTCCCCCTCTCTGCTTGCAGTCACTGCAGAAGGACAAGATGGGTGACGCATACAGTGAAATCGGAATGAAGGGAGAGGTGAGTCTTGCTTTCCTTCCTGGTGAAAACATGGCAACAGAAAACRTTGCAGCTTTTGGGCAGAAAAACTCGGATGGCTGCCCTGGCTGAGGGGGCAGAGAGCACGAGATGGGTGAGGAACAGTTGAAGGAATGTCTGGTGTCAAGTGCTGCAATGGTCCAGCTGCACTGGAAGATTTTGGAGCATGTTCCTCAGGAGCCATTTGGAGCTGGACGTTTATGGTTTCCCTTCCAAGGGCTGCTCAGGCTGGCTGGTGTTACAGGATCAGGGGAGCGTGGGCCAGCCCCTCCCTGTGCCTGTCTTCAGACAAGGAACAGGAGAAACATTCTCCTTCCCCCAGCTCCACTCTCAGATGTTTAGGAAGGCACACATCAGTCATGTCTCCAGCCACAGCAAAGGGAGAGTTCTAACTCTGTGCACAAACTGCGGGGGGAGGGGAGCTTGTGTCGAAAACAAACCATCTGGGGACACTTGTTTATGGCAAAATGAAAAATTGCTGTGACCTACACAGGTTCTCTTTCATGTCAAAGTGTCATATATATATATAACCTTTCATTTCCTTCTGACACATGAAAAAAAGCGGCATTTCAAAACAAAGTTTAGTGTTGAGAAATGCTGAAGCAACACGAACATTTAATCCTCTCCCCTTTTTTATTCTAATGGCTCTTTGCCAGAGTCAAGCTCTGTCTATGAGCTATAGCTCTATAAAGTTGCACCATGTTTTTTGAATGTTTCTGGACGGACAAGAACACCAAAGCCCTTGTCCCGCTYCAGATCTATGATCATTTAATAGGTTGATGCAATTTTAACTGTAGCAAGCACTACTCCTGGACACGTTTGTGATACAATCTAATACTAAATAATCAGTGTCTATAGGAATGCTGCCAAATCTCTAAACATAYAGTAAACCAAAGAGCGAGCAACATTCTAACAATATGACAGGAAAATATGTCAGCAAACCAAAATAATTTCTTTTTATTTGCTCTCCTCTCTATTTTCCCCTTTACAGCTCTTGCTGCCGGTCTGGGCTGGCCCAGACTTACCAGGTGCTTTCCTGTGCAGAGCAGAGTCCAGGCCAGGCACAGCTGTACATCCTGTACCTCCTCAGTAGAGGATSGGCCAACTCAGGGGCTTCTTTCTTTTTGTGTAATCAGGAAAGCACCCATTCACCCATTAATCTGTGCTTGTTTTCCTTTCCCAAAGCAGCAGAGGCGGCGAGGCAAAGGGAATGAAGGTCTCTACCAGGTAGGCAGCACATCCCAAAGCTTCTCCCCTCACCTGTCCTCTTGAGTTAGGTGGAACCTGTAGTTGTATATCCAATGGCACTGTCAGTGAGGCACAGAGAAGTGAAAGGCAGCTGGAAGTTTTCCAAGCAGGTCCCAGGTGTGTTACTAACTCCTTGCTCTTGGAAGCTACACTTACCCCTGCTCTGGAAGGCTCCCGGGCTGACTTGCAGTTCTGTCACATCATCTACTGCCCTGCTCTTGGAGCATCAGTCCCAGTGCTGCAGCAGGGATCTGCAACACACAGGGCACAGCTGACTTACCASAGCAGGCTCTCAGGGAAAGGACTGGGCATTGCTGGAAGGGCTGTCAGGGGATGCTTCCCGGGGTTCACAGCCATCTGAGGTCCTGYTGCCAACTTACTTACCCAGAGTTGCATCTGATGACCTTTTCAAATCAGAGAAGTCCAGAGAACAAASTTCATTTAATTATCAAAGCTCATTCTAGCATCAGTTAGCTCTTAAGAATATGCAAATAAAATGTACTCCAAAGCTCTGCAGAACAGTTAGAAGGAGTTGCTGTAGTCATAGGTTCTGAACAATTATTCAGGATGTACCTTTGGGTAAGTGATGGCTATTGGCACATACAAAGACTAAAGAATCATGCATATGAGTAAAAAACTCTGTAAGGGGAAAAAAAAATTAGACTTACGCTCCTGACTGAGCCCCTGCCATCCTGTTGCTGAGCAGTCAGCCAGGGAGAAGTAAGCACTCACACTCATCACTCACCTGTTTTTCTGGTTTTGTCTTTTTCAGGGACTCAGTGCAGCAACCAAGGACACTTACGATGCTCTCCAAATGCAGCATTTGCCTCCCCGCTAAGTGGGAGCCTCAGAGGGGATGGGCAAGAATGAGAGATGCCCACCTGCTTTGGGGAGGAGAGGGGGGAAAGCCTTTTTCATCCAGCACAAGCATGGTGTRTTTTCTGTGTGCAATAACCTCCTTGGGTTGGTGCACAGAGGGAGCAAGCCTGGACCTGGCTCCTCCCTCTTCTCCTGAATCGTGTAACTGCTTTTGCTATTAGAATGTACATATCTGTAAAATTGTTTCCAATTACAGTGGTTATGAGGCTGATTTTTTTTTGGTAAGGTTTGTGTTGTGGGACCAGACCACACCTTCTAACAAACAGCTCTTGCTGTAGCTCTTCCCTGTCTTCCAGAGTATTAAGACATGGAATCATGGTTTTATTGCATTTAAACAACTTGTAAAGATAGGGCTGTAGGTATTTCCTGTAGTATTTATCTTAAGACTATTTGACATTTTTTGCTTTAGATTTGCCTTTAAAAAACTGCTTCAGTGGAGTACAACTTTTTTCTTTAATTGTAAAGAGTGATGTGACGTTACAGTAGTGAAGCAGAGAGGCTGAGTGCCAACTTTCCAGTAGGAAGAAAATGAGCACCAAGGTCCCAGAAAAGATCAAGCAATGGCACTGCCCCTCATCCAACACCTGGAGCCAGGTAACCTGAGTGAGAGACTTCTCTGAAGGCAGAAGTTACAATGAAAACAAGGAGATGGCTCCCATATTATCACTTCTGGGCAACAAACTGTACAAAAGCCAACATAAATATATAACATAGCCTCATGAGGCTACCTCTAAAAGGCGCAGGTCGCATTCCAAAGAGACACCAGTTCAATAATGTCATGTGTTTGTGATGAATGAATAAAGGCAGTGCCACAGACCCGTGTGTGTGCAGGGAACGGCAGGGGGAAAGGCACGAGCTCCTTACCTGAGGCATTCAGGCCGTCTGAACTAACCTGCACCCAGCAGCACCATCTCCCAGGGAAGCTGAGGAGGACAGTATTCCACCAGGAGCTTCTAAACGCRTCCCAGGAAGTGGGAAGGGATGTTGGGAAAATGCCCTAAACCCAAGCATCAGACACTTTGCCTCCTGCTGTGCAGCCTCAGCTTTGCCCGTGCCTCACAAGGCTGCACACTGAAATCTGGAAGAACTCAGCAAGGACAAATCCAGCCCAGCCAAATAAAGGGTATCTTACCTCGGGTCAGGAGCTGACCAGCTCCTCCTGCCAGTCCTCACAGAAGCAGCAGAGCTAAAGCAAGGCTGTGGGAACAAGAGCTGCTGCTGTGGGCACTGCCCAGATGAGATTATGTCTTCTTTTTCAGGGACTGGGTGGGTTGGCAGCAGAAAAACTTGTTGAAATGGGTGCTGTGCAAGTTCCAAGGCAGTTTTACTTCTTCAGCAGTAAAACTGCACCTGCAGTAGGTGCTTGTAGCTTTTAAAGAATATTTGCAATAAATTAAAGCAAAAAAAAAAGCAAACTGAGACATGGTAATGAATGTTTCTTGCAAAAAAAATTTCCTAGATCCCTTACTGTTCTGCAGTGACAAGAAAAATTGAGAGAACTGGGTGATAACTAAGACAGCTGAGCCGAAAATTACAGTAAAGTTATGCTGCAAAGCACTCGATATACGAACAAAGAGTACTGAAAACAGCTTTCTCTTTTTAAATCATCATAACCATATCTGCAAGATGTAGAAGTCACAAGTTTTGGCAGCATGAAATACCAACCACTAAACAACAGGGATGAAATTCTTTGGGGAGATAAAAAATCATCTTTATGCTCTATATATCAATGGATATCTTGATTTCAAAAAGCATCCAACGCTGGTTTTGGGGACACTCACCATAGGGCTCTGAGCTGAGTCTCCTCTTTGCCTTCAGGAAGCAACTGAAGCTGTTTCTGCTCTTAGGAGAGGAACTGCTAAGTACAGAATTAGAACAAAAGCTTCAAGCAGAGTGCATAAAACCCGGGCTCTCCTCCAGTTTGACAAGACAAAGGGCACCACAGATCAATCTWCTGGCCCACTTGGATGCACGGGGGAAGGGGAATCAGCCTCCCCCCGACACATTTAAGAACTACAAACAAATGCATACATGTTAAAACACTTGGAAAATGGTTTAATGATGTTTACAACAGAAATGAACTGTACAATTACAGTAAGTTTAATATATATAAAAAATTACAGCAGACAAATGCATCTACACAAAATCTACCTTTTCATTCTGATTTACTGTAATCTACACAATCTCTCAATGCCTACAGCTATCTGTAGGCAACCACTGGGAAAATAATAATAATAACAATAATAATAATAATAAAGGACATCTTTAAAGAGACAGCATTTCGCCTTCCTCCTCACCCTTAGTGTGATCAGCTAGGTTTTGAAATGTGTGGGACTCTCACATTTCAGTCTCAAGAAAAGCTTGGGTTGGGTTTGGGTAGGGTACTCCCATATGGCCCTTGATTTCAAGTGTTCTGCTGACCTCAAGTGTACAAATGCAGTGTATGAGGAAGGGCAAGAGAAAAAAAAACTTCCCAGCCAGTGTAAGCAGGCAGTTGCACAGAGCAGTGAAACCATTAGGACCAAAAACTTGTCTTATTTAGAAAAAAAAGCAAAAAGCCCAGACACTACAGACATTCACAAATCCTCATTTCTTTGAAAATTACTATCAGATTTAGAAGAAAGGGCTTGGTTTTCCACTCCCAATTCTCCATACAAAGGGGTAGTTTTCAAACTAACATGTTAAATAGTTTTAAAACAAAATTTAAGCTACTTTCTCTTTGGCCCACCCCTTAAAAACAGTGAAAACCCCTTTAACACTGAGAACCTCAGGTCAATGGGGAAAAAAAAGAACATGCTGTCTCTTTAAAAAGAAAGAAAGAATCCCAGTTGGGAGCGGCCATCAGTGAAAATGCGATCCAAATTGGCGGTCTGGTGGAAATTCCTCACGGAATATTATGTACACTTTAAAAACCCTTTGCAGTTGGTTTTTTTTTTTATTATTATTTATGAACACCTAGGCAGTGAAAACTGTTATGTTAATACATACATAGACACACCCAAAACATACAAAAATACTATTATTTCAAACTACTAAGAATAGGACAAGTTCAGTTATCTCCATGCTATGACTTTAAGAGCATTACACTGAAACAAACAAGAATTTAAACGACAATTTTTTAATATCCCAGAAATATACCAAAATATACATCTAAGCTTTGGAATTACTGAGGTTAGACTAATGCAAGTGCTGGGTAATCGTACTTAATACACAAGTCTAAGGTTCTGCAGGAAAGAAATTATCTTTGGTATCTGCATCAGGCTAATAATATTAACATTTGGATTTTGCTTTGGGATAGAGCTTGTATGACCCTAGAACCAAACACCCCCCAATCAACTGAGATTAAAAAGATCCATGTAAAAAGTTCCTCCATTTGCAATCCCCCCCCAAAAGTTAAAAAGTCACAGGCATCTACCTAGCATAAAAGGTTGAGAAATACAATGCATAGTTGCACAGTGGTGCTGCAAAAATAAAAGAAATCTAGAAAAAAGGAACTAGAGGAGAAATGAAAAGCTGCTTCTTCTTCTTTCAGGGATTTCTCACGACAGGACAGCCTCTTCCAAGCAGTGAAGGGGGGGGAAGCTCAGAAGTGCACCTCAGCGTGTATTAATCAACATCACCCAGCCCCCAGAGGGTTAAAGCACCCAGCAGAGCAGCCAATCCTGCACCCAAGTCTTCAGCTCCTCAACCCACCTGCGAAGCCCCCGGCCTCCCTCTCCCAGCGCCTGCRCCCCAGATTTCACCCTGGAGCCGGGAGTGTCTCCCCGGGGCATTTGGGACCCCTGGGCTGGCCCCCCAGGCTGGCAGCGACCCTCGCCCGGCCAGGCCAGGCCGGCCTCACAGGTGGGCTTGGTGCTGAAGACGCCCTTTGTCTTTGGTTTGTTTGTTTGTTTTGAGTTTATACAATCATTAGGAAATCTTTGGTTTTGGCTGGAAATTTTAAAAGAACAAAACAAAACAAAGAAACCGCCCCCTCCCGACTTATAGCAGCCACCGTGACCTGACAAAGCTTCTCTTTCCCATGGGGGTAGGGGAACTACATTCAAATAAAGATGGACCGGGTTAAGGATGCAGCTTCTGGCCAGGTTGGGGAGTGGGGAAGGGATACAGGATTGTCAAATAATAAAGAAGAAAATTAAATATTTGGAGATTTCTATTTTTTTTTTTCCTTTTTTTTTTTTTGGTCATGTTAAAAAGTGAGTAGCATGTACGCAGCACTGGGCTGAGAGCGCCCCCGGGCCCCGGGGTGGGAAAAGGCAGCGTGGGCGGCCCTTTTCCGTGGAGAGTGGAGGGGAGGGGGTGGATATTCACAGACTAATCAAGAGGACCCCTTGTAACCAAAGGAAATAAGATAAGATTGCAATTTGCCCTCACTTTGCAGTAGCTTTTAAGCAGCGACATTCAGAGGCGTTAGGGGGTCACTCCCCAGGTTGCAGGTCACGGGGTGCTATAGGCCAGAGTTCAGTGTTAATCAAAGGAGGGAGGGCAGACTTGGCAACTCTGTGGGGTTTGGAGAAAGTTAAAGCAAGTTACTCAGTTACGAGTTAGAAATGAGGTATACGACAGCTCCTGTACCTGTGGCGGATAAACACCCCACACCTACTCACACCTAGCCTTAGACACTACACAGAGGAAGGAAATGGAACAACAGCACTGGCGGGGACGAAGGAGCTCCTGCCCGGGTCCTTCCCACGGGGCGYTGGCACACGAGGTGCCCACGGGGACCAGTGCTGCTCCAGACCTCCCCGAGGAGGTCCCTTCCCTTCCCCGCCGTGCAGGGAGGCGCGGTCCGGCTCCCCGGGAACTCGCAGGGAGCGGCCCTGATCTCCAAGTCTTTCTCATTGCGTTTTCCCCTCGGACTCGCTCAGGTGCAGGGAGCACCAGGGTCACAGAGGCCGACACATGGAGAGTGAATGGGGGAAGAACTAAAGGTTTTGTCTCAACTGCCTTGTTCTCAGGACACTGTCACGGGTGCTCTTGTTCCTAAATCGTTTCCCAAGGGGGTTGTGCGATCTCCACGATTTGTCCCTTGGCATGCCATTCCCTAAGGAATTCCCTTAGGATTCCTATCGTTAAATAATTTCAGATTTTTATAGCACCGCAACATGCCGGCTTGGAACGCACACAAAGTTACGACATTCAGGGAATAGGGCTTCCATAGCTGCTGCTATGAAATTCAGCAAAGGCAGTGTGAATCCTGAAGCGGGGCCTACAACAGATAAGACAATTTTGGGAGGAAAGGGGAAGCTAACATGATAAATTAAGTATCTTGCGGTATTATGTAAAGCTCTGCCAGAGAATATTCCCCAGCAGACCGACACAGTTTTAAGACAGATCAGCATTTTGGTCTGAGCTACTTGACAATGTCCTGTTTGGTAGAGAGATGAAATAAGGCAGAGGGGGTATGTTCCAGTTCTGGGGCTGAGCCTCAGCAGCACTAAGGAACGCCAAAGGGTATCATCTTCCCTCGCCTCCCACAAGCTGTTTCATTTCCTTCCTCAGATTTGTTTTCCATAAAGCACACCTTGTTTTCCACTTCTTTTGTTCCAAGTGCTCTTTTCTTTGAGAAGTCATTTCTTCAATATCCCTATTACCTATCTATAAATCTAACTAGCTCTTTGAAAAGTCACACAATATTAATACCACTTTTACATAATGTCAGAACAACAATTCTATTAGTAAAGCTTTCAGTGAAGTTCTGCAACCCGATTGGTGTCCGGAGGAAGAGTAGCTGGACAACCCGCTCTCCCCCTTCCTCCCTCCCTTTCTTCACAAGAGCTCACCAAGTTCACTGATAAAACAGCTCAGCCCAACAGCACGATACACGAACATGTACCAAGGCTACTTTGGGGAGCAAAGAAAGGAGTCTTCAAGGTCCCTCCCTTAAGGGAAAGACCATATGCAAAAGCTGTTGAACAGACTCTGACCTTGGACTACACTGCTTCCACATTTGAAGGAAAGAAACAGTTTTCCCTGACTGTATCCCAACATCAGCCTAAGACCTGCAGCACTGGGCAAACCCCAGACACCGTTTGTCTTCACAGAGCCAAAGCAACTCCATGCAGAAAAGGTGGGAGTACCCGCAAGAGATGAGGTCCTTAGAGGAAGGGACACTGACCCAAAGCTCAAAAAACCCCCACCCAGCTTTTCCTCTTACCCGCTCTGAGAACAGCAGAGCTGACAACTTATCAGTGCCTTTGGTTCCCTACGAGGCCACTGGGAATTCTCCCTCCCCAGTGGAGTGGAGCTCCTTTAGAAACCCAGCTCTCGCTCCCCGCACGCAGCCGGCGCTCGCTGGCGCTCACACGCACTCGCACACACACCCACGCACACCCCTGCCCTCTTCCCCCGCTCCAGCAGCCTCCAGGGGAAACGGGAAGGGAGCCTTGGAGTCCGCAYGGAGCGGGCTGCAACACCCTCCCAAGGCAAGAAGCACTCGCTCTTCCGCTACTCCCACCGCAACACCGAGACATCGGCCAGGAGAACGACCCACTCCCTCGCCAACACCACCTCAAAGCTCCTCTCCCACAACCGTCTCACAGTATTCCAACCCTTTCAGGCAGACCAGCCAGGTGTTAGGAGTAGGTTAGCTTTCACCTCTCAGTTTGGTTTTTTCTTTCATAGTTTTTGGTCTAGACAGGATTAGCATTGCTATTAGAAAAGGAAGTGTTTAAAAAGTTTTCCACCTAGTATCAAGCACTACAAGCCCTACATTCAGTAACAAGACAAGGGGGATAAAAGGAACCTGTTTCACTTTTGCTCTCCCAGATAGATTAAGATGCGACAACCATTCTTGTCCCTCCCCGGAGTTAAACACAACGGACCCAGTTCAGCTCTGGAGCAACTCAACTAAACTGAAATGGATTTACACCACCGAGGTCGATTCTAACCCAGTACAGCCATCCCATCTTTCCCCCGAGCCTCCCGGATTCGTGTTGCCTCATCTTTAGATGCCAGCGAAGGGCAAGGAAAGGCCAAGAGGGAGGGAAGTGTGCGCACACTCGAAGGACCCTGAACAGCAACCCCATCAGTAACCTGCATGCCACCACGTGCTGTGCTGCAGATTAGACCACAGATAAACCAACCAAACAACAATCCCAAACCCAGGAGCGACAAAATGTTTCCTTTGGCAAGACAGATACAAGGAAAAAAATTTATGAGCAAACATTTTCCTTCTAACACAGTCAAACCCCCTTCTCTGCCCCCAACATCCACCCACCCCCACCCGACCCTATAAAGTTGTAACCTATAAACAGGATCTCAAATACATACAGCATAATCATGTTTATCAATCATAATAAACCATCAGTTCAACTAAACTCTACAGCTAGAATTATCTCCACTATTTATAAAGTTTGCTTTTCTCTTCTGATTTTTTCAGTTTAAAACCAGTTCTGCGACAATGCTAAGCTATGCTGAGGTATTTTATGAAGGTGCCAGAAGCCAGCTGCTACCCACAAGTATTGTTCTCAGAGCTGTATGGTGCTACCTTTCGCTGAGGGAAGATGGGGAAGGAGAAAGGAGGGGACAGGCAGAGGGACAGAGACAGGGAGGGAGAAAGGGGGCCCAGATTATTCCAGTTATGGACGGTTCTTAGCAGGGCATCACTGATGGACCTAAAGACAGCCCTGAGACAAAGCTCAGTAGTTGCTTCATGTTTAGGAATTTGGTCAGAAAAGAAGTACCTGATA
This sequence comes from Amblyornis subalaris, assembly GCA_018881555.1. Lineage (NCBI taxonomy): Eukaryota > Metazoa > Chordata > Aves > Passeriformes > Ptilonorhynchidae > Amblyornis > Amblyornis subalaris. Next base: position 4,188,649 of record JACAXG010000059.1, read on the forward strand.
CATTCTATGTGCTGACCTTATTTGTCTACTTGACTAAAAGATGTCTTTTCTCCTCTCCCACAGTTAAATTTGTCATTTCAGTGCAATCTCCCTAACGCCCTCCAAACAGCATCCCATGGGGGTAAAAACTCMGAGCATGTACCCGCTAGGAGTATCTTGGGAGAAGTGGCAGACAGATCAAATGAAGATAGATAAGCCAAAAAAAATCAAGTTTTTTTTCCAAGCCTTACTCTGTGTCCATATGYGAAGATATGCAAAAAGAGGAATTGCTTTTCATTGTTCCAAAAGCACTGAAATTACTTGCACTGACATAGAGGGAACCAGGTACCACTCAGATCATGGAGACAAAGACATGAACATCTTAAGAAACTGCCAACCGTGAGCCAACAACTTTTTGACAAAACCACCTCTGTCAAGTATCTTTGAAGTATTTTAAGGGATTCCCCTCTGGAAAGAAGAGAAAAACTCACAAGCAGTGACAAGAGATTTAACAAGTGAAAAGGGTGGAACTTGTACAAGAGATTTAATAAGTGAAAAGGGTGGAACTTGTGCAAGGTAGGTATCTTGAATTCTGTATTGCTATAGTACTTTGGAAGGGAGAGGGAAGATGTACTGGCTGCAAAAATGTAAAGTAATTTGAATTGGCTATATGAGAACCAACAACCATAAACGCAATGGGGGCAGCAGGCCAGCTTATTCCTTTGGTAATACTCCACCCTAAGCAACATCCAACAGGGATACACAGGCCCTGTTGGGGTACAGGGTGTGGGTAAACATCATTGAACCATGTCAGGCAGAACTGGAATAGGGAATAGTGACTCTTCATAAAGTTAATGTGGCAATAAAAACATCTAAACTTTAAACTTCCAGTTTAAAACCAAGTATCACTGAAAGTTTGGACCAGATGCACTGTTTTGTCTTTCCTAAAACACTCTAATGACCATGAGAAGCTACTTGTCTCTTTAAGACCATTTTGTATCTTTATATATTTCTTTATCTAAGAAAATATGGATTGATATTTAAGGTAAAGTAGATGTTGCTTTGGTTTAGTATCTGTGGTATGGCTCTAGCTGTAATGGTTGTGCTGCTCCATTTACAACAACAAAAAAAAAAAAAAAAAGAGAATTCTTGTTTTGAAGAACATTGCTTTGCAGGAATGTGCACAGAGGTAAGGAATTAACCCTCCTGTGTCCTTAACTAACTCGGCTGCAGAAATGTGTCAAAGCACCCAGTGTGAGGCTTACAGAGGTGGCATTTAAACATTAGGTCATAGTTCCAAGAAATGTCTACATGCACATTCACACCATCTCAGAGTGACATGATTAGACTGACACATACCGTACAGTAACTCAGAGGCAAAATAAATCCTCTCAAGGAAATTTAAGCAGATGTAACTATTGTAAGCAGCCACATCTGTGTGTACTGTCTATGGGCTGTTTGTGAATCATTCTATGGTGACTGTGGAGAGTGTGTTCTGAGGAGACCAAGTGTGCTAAAGCCAAAGTGTGCTAAAGCAAAACATGTTTTTCTGAAGATCAGAAAAAAATGTCATCACCAGGCTACAAGACCAACTCCTGAAGCTGTTCTCTAAATTATTCTTGACCTTCCGGGCATATCCATGTTTGTGTCTCTGGAAATCTCTTGCTTTTTGAACTATCCCTGTCTGCAACGAGAGTTTTTCACCTTCTCTGTTCCTGCATGGCTACTGTGACATGCTTGCAACTATGAAAAGCAACCCTTTCACCTTTAAATACAGAGACATGGAGCTTTGAAAAAGAGATGCTATTATCCTTTTCCAACACACCATCCAATTCCTTGTGATCGTATTTACTGGGTCTGTACAAAATTGTTATTGTTTCTTTTCAGATGCATTAATTTCTGCTGCCAGCACAATGATGATTTAAAAAAGAAATTACTGCTGAATTCTAGTACCTGATCTCATAACCTTTTCATTCTCTGAAGGAGCACGTGTGCTCCAACCTGGCAGATGTTACACCCACTGCCAGTCTGATTTCCATCTTTCACCTCAACACTGGAGGTAGCCAGCATCCATGAGGAAAAACACTGATAGGGACGAAAAGTAGGCTCCAGGAACAACAGTCAGTCAGTCATAGGGATGTTTTAGGGGACAATGAACCAGAGCACACTGGCAATGGATGACATGGGATATGTGCTGTTTGGGTATTATGCCAGCTTCTGCAAACAAAACCAAACTCTCTTGGATATGTGGCTACTCTGAGTTTCCAGTTTCTCTCAGAAAAAATCTTGCTAAGAAATTCCCTGGAATCTGGGCCCCAGATAGGGTGACGGGGTAGACAAGAGGAAGGTAAAGGGGTATAAGGTGCTCACACCAAAGCCATGTGACCAATGCAAAGGTAGTCAGGAAAAAAAGCAGATTTTTATAATAAATAAACCATCCAAGCTGCATTAGTGTTCCAGATATGTACTCAACAAGACCCTCTCCCAACCACAAACCAGCAAGAATGGGACATGAAAACTCATTCAGACAGCTAATGGCACAGTCTCTTGGAACTGTGGAGAGAGGATTTTCCGCTGATTTAAGGCCCACCTTTCTTTGTGTTTCCTAGATATTTGCAAGGACCACGCCCCCCACCCCACCACAAACCCTTAGGGAGGAGAGGATACATCGGAGACAAGACCCATGGTATCCCCCCTTTAGCAAAAAAAGCTTCCTGATAATCTGCACTTTTGCACAGGCGTGAAAGTAAGCAGGGACTTTCAGAGTCAGGAACAAATGCTGCAGCTGCAGCTCTCCCCATCCTCTTACTTCACTGAAGACAAGTCCCAGGGACTTGCATTCCTTTGGTAGAAACTAAAGACCGTGCCACGGCCTCCAGACCAGCACAGTGGGTACCAGCATCTTCTCTTCTACTTTTTCCCTACCTCCCTGAAGCTCACCCAGCTATATCTGTTACTGCTCTGAAGCTGTTACTGTGGGCCATTGCCATTTTTGCAGTATTATTCATAGCCCTAGAAGTCTCCTGCACAGCCTGAAGACATAGAGACACATCAAAAATAGTTAGATTCATCCTRTACTGGGGGGATAAAGGTGGGACCTGTTGGATTAACAATCCTCTGACATCGCCATTCTATTTACACATCAAATAAAAGAAAACAAATTAAAATCAAGTTAAGAGTCTGCCCCAAGGATAACACAAATTACCAACCAAAAAAAAAAAAAAAAGATTAAAAACAAGCAGCAACTTTTATATAAAATTAATAAAAACAAAAGACAAATGAAAAAGAAATTGTCAGTAGCATCTATCGCCTCTCTGCATCTGAACTGCACTTATACAAACTAGTCCATTAGTACAGCAGCTTGCTAGAAATTGACTTTGGTTCAAGCTTAGTTTTAAAAAAATAAAACATAAAAAAATCAAAAACACATAAGAAACGGTGGACGGACATTTGTTAGTTTCCCTGCTTGCAGTTCACTAGTTTTGAAGTTTTAGGGGTAATTGGTTTAAATATCAGTAAAACAGGAAGGTGGAGAGTTAGAGATGAACAGAGCAAAACCATGGTGGTGGGGGAAGAGATAAGGGGTTCTGCCACTTGAGTGCAAACACAAATCCCACATGCTCAGGTCACAAACCAAAGCATGTGTAGAGTTTAAAGTTGCTGCCTTCTGGATCTTGGATGAGAAGCTCCAGGATCCCCCTGAATCATCAACAAAATGAACATAGCTGCATCAGCTCATTATTTTAGGACACTCTGGTGACAAAAGAAAAGTGGGTGGGTGGGAAAGGGACTCTTCTAATACCCTCACTAGCTAAAAGTAATTTAGTTTTATACACATGGCAGAAACCTTTAAATCCATCAGGAATGGAAAGTTCAACGTGAACTGCATTGCAGTGATCCAGTCTTCTCTTTTCAAAAATCTTTTTTTTTTTGGTTCAGATACTAGATTGTATATTTAAGAATATACGGATCTAACTTCTGTACAGTTCATTACTCTTCCTCATCCACAAAAATATCCTTTGCTCCACGGATCAGAATCAACCTTGAAGAGAGAGTTACAGTGCCAGGTAAGCCCCCAGGGGAGCTTAATGCCACTTTTACCCCGTGAGCAGCACCGCAGCTCAGAGACCACACGAGATCACCCGRGGTGTGCAAAGCCCCAGAGTGGCTCTGTTGTGTTGGCATAAACGATGGCACCTTCTGTTCCCATATTCCTGGCTTCTGTGTTTTGCAGCCAGAAGCACTTTTTTACTAGGAAGTTTTTCTAAATACAGTGTTGGAAGCATCAGAAAAGGAATATTGCTATGAACAGGGAGAATCTGACCTTCTGAAATCTGGTACCAACTCACCTAGAGGGTATCTAGGACTGTGAATGCTGCTTTACATGCTGCCAATTAGCCTGGGTCACAAAGTTTTTTAAATATTTGTGTGTGCTCTTGCACAGCAGAACGCAATCACTGGAACAGAAGAGCCATCGTCGTGTCACACAATCTACACTCAGGAGGTCACATCCCACTCTCTGAAGTAAAAGGAACCAAGCACACGAAGCTAAGAGCAGAATTTGGCCATTTTGTCTAAATAACTGAGAAAGGAGAATGGCGGTTTGGAACTAATTCCTACCTCTGCTTAAAAAGCAGACACCAGCCTGGAAGTTTGCACACAATGATCTCTGCTGCTGCACTGAGCTCCTGCACAAATGATGAACATCAATTCTTCTGACCCCTACGAGTAGGCATTAGACAAATTCGAGGATGAGGAAACTGCTCAGAACGTTCCCAGAAGATGAGGACAGAAAGTCTATTTGTGCTCCATTCTTCCTCTCCACCCCCCGCCCTCCCCCCATGGTGTGGGAGCTCGCTGAAAATAATCCAGGAGCAAAAGACAAACGCGTCCAAACTATATATATAAAAATAATAATAATAATAATCATAATAATAATAATAGAGATACACCAGTAATACAGGCCTGCCTAAATTGTACCAGTTAAGAAAGGAACCCCCAACATGATTGATACGATTATAAACACCTTGTATGACATAATGGCCTGTACAACAGACCTATAAAATGATAATTAAAAAAGAAAGATATTTAGACCAAAAAGGAACAAGAAATCCCCTTCCTATGTTTGAATTGATAACCCACCTTAACTTGTCATTGTGACTGCTGGAAATGATAAGTAGTCCTTTCACTTTTTTTGTGTTTTTGTGGTTTTTAGTTTTTTTGTGGTTTTTTTTTTTTTTTTTTACATTTTTGGTTAGAAAGTTCTCCGATCCATGAAGCGATCCTGAAAAGACAGTGTTTATTATAAAATTAGGCAAATGTCTGTCCCAGCTTTAAATCCTTCCTGTTTTGCTTTTGTTTTTGTTTTGTTTTTTTTTCTTTTTTTATATTTTTCCTTCTCTCTCTCTCTCTCTCTCTCTCTCTTGTCCCCAGCAACACGGTGAGAGGATGCCCATGGCATTTTCAGTTCATCAACCCGGCTGGCAGCCGATCCCACCGCACAGTGACCCAGGCTGGGGCAGCACAGCTCAGCCCGGCTCACTGTGCCTTGGAGGCAGTAGTGGTGGTGGACGTGGCCCCGCTGGCAGAGGCCACCGTGAGGAGAGAGTTCTGGATGGACTCGGCTGAGGTGGAGGTGGCGTGAAGGCTGGCGACTGGTCCAGAGGCCCCTGCGGAGGCTGCAGCTGCAGAGACCAAGCTAACTGGGTTGCTGGTGAGCAGAGAAAGGTTCTGAGGGTTCAGGAACAGAGGGGCAGTGACGATGTTAGGGGTACCTCCAGCATTGGCAAACACCAAGTTTCCAGTTGCATCCAGTGATGTTATTGGAAGAGAGCCACCAGATGCAAGAGCTAAAAAAGGGAAAATCGAGCAGGGAGGAGATAACATTAGCAGTAAGCAACAATGCAAATGTGCCTAAAAGCAAAGGGTCTCTGCATTTGCCTTTCTCTGATACGTGTGCTCTCTAAATCACTAAGGACAGTTGGCTCATCATAGGTTGTTTTTCTTTCAAAATAACAATCAGACGAGATCTGGGAGATACTAAAATGCCTCTTTTGTTTGCTGCTAAATCAATTCCATTGTGCCTTTCTTCAGCTCTCTAAGCACAATACTGGTCTATGTTTCTGGTCACAGAGAGCCTGTACACTCAGGCAACTTGCACTGGGAAGGGTTGAGATGAGGGTTCACGTGAAATGACAGCTATCACAAGATGAAGAAGGTCATGTAACCCTGAGTGTAACATTTTAAATGTTGACACATAACCAACCACTGTTACAAYTTACTCTCATGGGTCTACAGCGTTCAGTCTGCCTTAGATTATGATCTCCTAAATTTATCTGTGACACTTTATGAAATGGTTCTTTCTTGCAACCTAGAAACAAGATTTGTTCAGCTAGTTTAGAGGATATTTGAACACACAGGTTACCTAGCTCTTTAGACACYTGTACCATCTAGTTTTTACAGATGACAGACTATGAACTGAGAACAACTCTTGTTGAAGTCAGTGGTAACTTCTGGCTGTGTGGTACTTCCAAAACAAATATTTACTCTTCTGAATGTGGATTTATGTATTTCAAATTCTATATTAGGATTTTAGGAGACAGGATGTTTGTTGTAGGTTCTTTTTAAACACATATGAGGACAAGAATTCAGGATCAAGACCTGCTCAGAACTGCCCTCTCAAGAGACCTCAGAATGATGCAAGTCTGTTCAGGCAGACTATAGAAGAGTATAAAAAGCAAATCCCTAACCTGCTAGAGATAGAGGCCAACGAGGCAAGAATAACAAAATAAATTCCAGATTTTATTCAGTATCTTAAATGCCTCCTTTAAATCACTGTAAGATCATACATGGTTCTGATCCCTTTTCTGAAGCCGTACCTGCTCTTATCTCTGTGACACACAAACTGTATTTGCACATTTAAATTTTGTAAAACCTTTACTCCTATACAATTTATGCCCAGTGCTGAGGAGTCAGGTAGAGAAAAACAAAGCACATAAACTGAAGCTGTGTGACAGAGATGCATTAAAAGGACCACTACTGACCTTGAATAGTTGCCAGTGTACTGTTGCTCATCAGGGCCGGGCTGAGAGCACCACCTAATGTCCCTGGATTGAGACTGAGTAAGGCACCTCTGCAGGAAGCAAGATCATGGAAGGAGTGGAAAAGAGAAAGAGTATTACTTTTAAGCAAAGGCTGTCACTGTTCCAAAGTACGCCATCATATTTAAAATTTAAAAAAAARGAGGGGGAGGGGACAGGGAGGGAGGAAAGACCAAAGATTAAGGGCTATTTTCAGATGATTTTAGTTTTTCCTCCATGAGTAGTTAATGACATGCCTGAAGTACAAGCACTGTAAATTTTTAAATTTACATTTAAAAATGAGCAACACTTTTAAAACTSAGCAACATTTTTAAAACTACAACTTCAACAATACATCATCTTGCATCTTTGACAACCTCCTGCTCATGATGGAGAAATGAATACAGAGCTGTGGRGTGGTTCTAGGCTCTCTCTCCATTTTACAATTAATAGGACAGATTCTATGATTCAGTGGTAAGTTGCAGTTTTTAAGTCAAGCTCTGCAGTGGGATGAATGATTTATCAAATAACAACATTGCTGCAACGCAGCTTTAAAATGAACACAATATTTGTGTACGTTGATGGGAATGGTCAATTGCCATCTATGAGTAAACCTTCAGAATTTGAGATGACACTAGAATCACATAAAAGCAAATTAACCCAAGAATCCTCCTTCACTCTTGTGTCACCTCACCTAAAAAGGGGTGCAAAATTGATCCTTACCCAGCTGCAAACTGCGAGGATGCCATCAAGCCTGGGTTCAGCCCTGCTGCAGCAGCCATGGCAGCAAGACTTGCATTTGCAGGCAACTGTGCAGCTCCTTGTAGCGCGGCCGCTGCCGCCGTTTGCAACCCTGATGCCGTTACCATCACCTGGCTGGTCCCAAGAGGGGAGGACAAGGGAGTGGAGGTTGTCTGTGTTGTGCTGGTCTCACTGGCACTGGATGCCTCTGAAGTGGAGGCTGAGGCAGAAGGGGAAGGACTCAGGGAAGGTGATGTCACTGCTGAAGAAGCTGGAGGTGCTGTTGAAATCACTGTCGCCGTGTTGTTGGAGGTGGTTTCTGTTGTGCCTGGAAGATTGATCCTGGTTAGATCAGTACAGAACACAGATACCACAGAACAGAAATCCCTGCCCGCCTGATCTGAACTGCATGTCCCACTGAAAAGGACACAAAACCACACAGTTCTGTAGCACCAAGAAGCACCAAGAGTTCAAATGAAAAGCTCAGACTACAATGAAATGACACTTCCCAACAGGAGGCTGAGGAGCTCTAGAAGCCAGCAGTGAAATACAGTGTATTTTGTTTCAGCATCACCTCTGATTTTATCCCTGGAAAACTCAACTCGGTGGTCACAAAGACTGAAGCTTCCTAGCAGAGCAACAAGGAACAATGACAAGAATGTCCTGGGATACCAGTGACTAACAGTGAACGACTTTTTTAAGAATTCAAAATGGACAAACGGCAGCAGTTGCTGTGGTGGCAGCAGAAACGAGCCCTTACCTGTGACTGACAGACTGGTTACAGCAGGACTGGCCAGAGGGAGCACGGGGTTGACAGTCAAGGTTGTAGCTGCACTGCTAGTCACAAGGCTTGGCGTGGTTGCCACCTGGAGGTCAAAAACGAATAGAACTGCTCAGCTGCTCAAAGACAGACAGTTACACACCAGACCTGGATTTCTTTCTTCCCATCCTCAGCTGAGGAAGTTATCAGGGAAAGCACTGCATATAAACTAACTTTTTTTGTAATTCCATTACTTTATCATTCAGTGAAAGAAGCATAGCACTTTCTCTAATTACCAGTAATATCTTTATTCCTAATAATTGAGTATTTGAAAGGAGATACATCCATATTGTCTCAAGACTGCAAGTTAGCCCTCTCTCTCTCTGCCACCCCACAAAGAGAGCACCTCGTTTTAATAGAGTCACTCTTATAGAAAGAGTTACAAAATATATTATTTCTACATGCTTTTTTTTTCTTGTTTAAACATCTTTTCAGCTCCAAATATCTTTCTCTGATAAAATTATGTAAATGCCCCAGCACTGACACAGGTATTTAGGGCAATGTGTTTATATGGAGAAGCAGAGTAACATTTCACTTTAACTCAACCAAACTATAAGCTTTACTTTGATAAGTTTCCTTGTGCCAGGAAGGACCTCTGAATTTTAAAACATACAAATGAAATTTTCACTTGTGGTTGGCTTATTACAAGAAAGCTACAATAAACTAAAGACATTAGAGATAAACCTCAAAGATTTAACGCTGGAGCAACTAGCTTATGAGGAAAAATGAAATATAAGGAAAGGACTTTTTATGGACAAGAAATGGTGTCCAACAGTAATATTTGAAGGCTGTTATACATCAATGAGAGAAATGAATCCTTTAGAATTGCCCATGAGAACATAGCCAAGGATATAGGCTAAAACACTCCTCCTTTCCACTCTCTTACCTTAAGTTTATTATCAGAGAAATATCTCTCACGCTACACATCCTCTTGGAGGGAGTCAAATGCTTCACGCATTTTAAACAAGACAGGGGCAATCGGGACAGATCTAAAAGCTTTCTGCCCATCTCAAATAGTGTATGAAATTAAGAGGAGCTGGATACATTGTACACCTCCCACTAATGCAGCCCAGACATCACATCTGTCATCTGTCCAGCCAGCAGTTAAGGCCAAGGTCACAATCCCTATTTCAGGGCAGTGAATGACCTGGAATTAATACAGCTCACCCCGTGGTCACAGTGAGTGACTTCAGCCAATGCAAAAGGAGGCTGCCCCCAAAAGGAGCCTTCCCCTCCAATCCTGCTCCAGAGCCCTCRCCCTCGTGCAGCCAGGCTGCAAGTCACACTGGTGATCTGACCATACTGAAAATTCATCATTGTTCCTCACATGGCTAATTTGCAGTCAAACTACTAAGCTAAGCCCAAGCATCCTATGGACACAATCTCCAGAGCTGACACAAGGAATCAACAAAGCACGCAGTCAGTGAAGGCTGGGGGCAGCAGGGCTGGAACATCCATTTGAGTAGTAGCACAGTCTTAAGAGAAGTTTAGAATGAGTGAAAATGCTTAGTGAAACTTCACTGATAAAAGGGAGACCGTGGTTAACACCTCGATTTCTTACATACAATGGCAGATTACAGCAACAGGAAAATTTCTGTAGGAAAGCTTCTTTAGGTTGCAGTCTAAGTGAACTTGCAGTTACTAAAACACACTATCATAAATCTCACTGTGTTCTGCTTTGGTAGCAAGGCATGCAACCTTGCTTTGCAATTGGGGAACAGAAAGAAACAATAATAATAAAAAAGACTAAGTACATTTAACACAGCCCTTCCCCTGAAACAAAAGGTTGCATGCACACACCCTGAGACAAGGATGAGGGGAGAGAATAACACGTCACCAAAATTAATGGTTTAATGAAGTACTGGAAGATATTAGCTACTACGGTGATGAGGGTGGAATAAATACTACAAAAGGACAGCTACAGGCTACATAAATTCCACCACATTCCTATTAGCATAGCTACTATGAAATCTAATAGCTACTGTTTCTATTTATGAAAACAGACCTCCATTGACATTGGTAGCAAAGGTGCTGAAGGAACCTTGATGCATATGTTTTGTTACTCTTATTTTCATGAAGTTTGTGTTTACCTGAGGCAAATACAAGTGTGGGAAATTAATTACATGAATATTAGCTGAACTGTTTCTTTGTTCCATGTCTTTTTTTATATAAATCATTTCTGACTAGAAGTAACAACAATGGTATCATTGGATTTGCGTGACTTAAGTCTCCAAATGATACAGAATCACAGAATGGGTAAGATTGGAAGGGACCACAGTGCATCCTTTGATCCAACCTCCCTGCTCAAGCAGGGTCAATTCTAGAGCAGAGGACACAGAATTGTGTCCAGATGGTTCTTGAATATCTCCAGTGAGGGAGACTCCACAGCCTCTCTGGGCAACCTGTTCCAGTGCATGACAGGTTTTACTGCTGCTCATCTACTTATCAGAGCAGCTAAAATAAGAGGGGAGGGGTAGAGCTATTAAGCACTTTTTAAAATTACTATTATTTTACAAAGAAAAAACTTGGGTAAAAGAAGGAAACTCCAGATATAAACTGGAGGTAGTGTCTGAAATAAGTTCAAAGCAATAATCCCAAGTGCAAATTTGGTAGTCAAAATATTTGCTCATGAGCTGACTAAATAAAACACTCTCACTGAAGRCCCAAGTAGTGCCTGATTTGTAAGTATCACCCTTCTTAGACAGTATCCAGGTGGAATATTCACAATGCCAGTAAAATATCAAGATGTGAGAACAAGTCTGCTGTACAAAGAAGGTGCAGCATGTGTAACTTCCACAGTGAGCACAGTAGAACTATCTCTTCCAGCGATCTCTGTCAACACAGTTCTTGACTCTTACCAGTGAGGTTGGACAAGGGAAAATTGCTTTGATGGGCGAGCTGCTGGTTCCACCACTGCTGGGTGGGTTGATCCTTTTCTCCTTCTGGCGCCGGTTACAGAACCAAACGCGGATCACCTCCTTCTCCATGTTTAGCTGGTCAGCTATCATGGCGATCTCATCCGAGGTAGGCTTTTGGTTCTGACAAAAGAAAATGGGACTTGAAAAGCTCCGAAATTACCTCCCGAAGTTTTACATCATAGCTGCTTCTTCAGGAGGCAGAAATCTGGATGGGCAATTTAGATCCAGAATCTGGTCAGTGGCACTGTGGACACAAACCACAATAAATGCTTCTGCCCTCCAGCTGAAAGCCTCAGATTATCTATGTTTATAAACTATTGCCCCAATTATCCATCCTCAAGAAGGGTAATGTTTAGACCTATAGCTCAGTATACTGGAATGCAAAATCACAAAGTCAGTGAACTGCAAGAACCAATGAGTTTTTTTGAGGGGGTCTGTGTTTGTTTTTGAAGTAGACACTGTTGCATGTTTCCTGGCACAGCTTTTGTATCCACCTTGTTTACTACCAGCCCTTTCCTAAATAGCACAGTAATGGGTTCACTCTAACAGATACACTTGTTAAGCCAAGTTTCTTCATTTCTTCATAGGCTGAGCACAGCGCCAGGATCACTGACCTCCAGGAAACTCTTCTCTAAGGCCACACGTATGTTGGTCTCTATGCTGGTGCGTTTCTTCCTCCTACGGTTCAAGCCTTCGATCCCTTGCCCTGGAGAATTCAGGGCACTTGGGCTGGAGAGAGTTGAATCAGATGAGAGGTTTTCTGAAAAAGAAGTAAGTAATACAAATCAGGAGATTTCTTCTGAATGCAGTGTGGTCTAATGCAAGTGTTCTTCATCTGTGCAAGGTATGCTAAGACTCACTCTGTATCTATTCCAAATACACAGAGATTTATGAAGACCACATGCATGAATCATTGTATTTACAAATTACAGTATGTACTTGAAACTAAAAAGCTACAAGTAAACCCAGAGGGTGCCCTCTGCTCCTGTATGCTACCACAGTATCCCTTTTATAATATCTATACAAAGCTTGTCTCCCATATCTCATTCTACTCCACACTCACTCRCTGCAAGTCCCAGTTTAAATAAAAAAGGAATAACTGATATCCATGAGCCATAGCTGAAAGTCACAGGCAATTATGAAAAAATCTGAGCAGCCTGAAATTTCTTTTACCCACTGCAATACACTTGAGGAAGAGCAGTTCACAGGCAGCTTCACAGGTGCTCAATCTCTTCTCTCTGGACATCTCAGCAGATACTCAGTGCTACCGAAGAGTCCACACAGCGAGCAGCTCCCCAAAACTGGCTGCACCAGGGCTCTAGCTCTTAAACCCTAATCCTGTCTTTTTGGCTTCACAGAGGAGCAAAGAGAATATTTAACCCCACTTTGTAGCAGGAAGAGCAATCTAACCAAAAGGGAAGTTCCAGCAGGGAATTTAAACAAAATTATTAATTATATCTGGAGTTCCCTCACTGCACTGMTGTTTGAGGGTGGTAAGCAGGTGTCAAAGCTCAAAATGCCTACCATCATTCTGATAGACTCAAACGGGCAAGTATTTTCTAGATTTTTTTTTTTATAAATAATGGCACCCGTAAATGTGCTGAAACCCTTCCTCAGCCTGAAAACTCCACAGAACCAGCCGAGTTCCATGGCAATAAATTCTGGAATCACTGGTATGCTTCTCCTGCCCGCTTTTACCTAAAAGTAAAAGCAGCAGCCTCTAAACTCACCTGAATCTTTCTTCCAAAGATTTTCATGAAACTGAGTCAAAGACAATGGTTYCCCACTTGCAGGCTGTGAAGAACCCCAACACTGTTCACAGTCCTTAACTTAACTTTACAGAAACAAGTATTTCTTCAGACTGGCAGGGAAAAAAAAAAACCTATGACACTCCTTGCAGCACTGGATTCATCCAGTGTTGCTGGAAGGTTTTGGGACCATTGTTCCGTGGACTAGAGAACTCAGTGTGGAGATATTTATGTTTTCTATCACAGATCTAGAACACCTATTGATAACCCCTGCCAGCACAACAGAATGACACTTCMTTTTCTCAATGCAGGACAAATTTTCAACACTGCATGAAATTACTTTCAGAATTTCAGAGAATACTGTAGGTGCCAGCATAAAGCTCTCTCCATTTTGGTAAAAATAGGAAGGCACACACCATCCCTGCCATCTGTTTAACATAYCCATCAGTTTTATACTATGTAGAGTTGCATACTTGGAAGAAAAAACTGGCTGACAGCACACTCAAGCACTTTGTATCCTAACACCTAGCACCACCATACAAGCTCCTTTTGCTGGTGGGATATAAAAAAAAAAGGAACATTACCAACATTAGCATAATGAATAACTTATATCCCAGAAAAAAAAAAATAACATGGGAAGGAAAAAGCAAAACCTAACCCACAAAAWACTTTTCCTATAGGGAGAAAGGTTATTTATCTGGACTCTTGGAGAGAGATAAAAGGAATGCACATAGGGGTATGGAAGGAGATGGATGCAATAAGCTCTGCCTACTGAAACAACAAATCATGCAACCCTCTCTCTACTACACATCTGAAAAAGAAAGCTAGAAGAGGATTAGAAGTTATATGCATTAACATACATAAAGGAGGAAAACCATGACACATATTGTACCTCATCCCATGCAATTATTCAGCTGTCTACATTTCTGAAAGTTCACACTGGAACTATTTTGGATGCATACAGGCACATGAAAAGGGGRGTATGGACCCTTATTTCTACACCCTCATTTGTCCCACGGGCAGCTACAAAGACCAGTAGCTTCATAAAACCATAAGGGCACAAACGAAGCAGCTTTGCAGAATCCTACTGATTTTGGTAGGCTGGTGAAGAAATACACAGACTCATTCACCTGCATCATTGAGCCACTTTTCCAGAAGTGGCTTTAACTTGCACATGTTCTTAAAGCTGAGGTTCAAGGCTTCAAAGCGAGAGATGGTAGTTTGGCTGAAGTCATTTCCATAGAGTTTGCCCATAGCGAGCCCAACATCACCCTGGACAAAGAAAGAGAAAAAAGGGATTCACTGACATAGGCACTTCCAAAGCAAGGAATCCTGTTACATTCTTGTGTTCTCTTAGTGACTCCACTGCTGTGTGGGATTTCAGTTTCACAGAAGCTTTCTCAGCGCTACCAAGATTCATGCTAAAGCAATAATCATAAAGAAATGTCAAACCTCAGTCAGTTTAACCATGTAACTCTTTCCAGGAAATCCCTGATGCTTTGTCTTCTTAGCATTATCACTGAGCAGCACATTCCACTGAATATTAACTTGTAATTTTTTCTTAGTTCTTTAAAATAAGTGAAGGCCAAGCTCTCTTTAGGAGCAGATTTAAGTTTCTGCATATTTCACACTGAAGAAAGAAAGTTCAAATAAGCAGAAATGCAATGAATTCATGTTCTCAAATTCATAGAAAATATTCTTGAAAAGATGTCTGCAAACATACATCATATTTAAACAGATGCAGAAATAGTCTTATCTGAACTTTTAGTATCTTCTGAGGTTCAAACCAAACTTCTCCCCAACAGATACAAATTTCAAAGCAGACAAGAAGTTGAACCATTTCAAATAATGATTAACTGCACTCTGGACTATCATTACCCATCTGCCAGCAAGCTATCCAGGAGATTTACAGGCAGATGATCATCCCTTTACATCTGTTATTGCTTTTTAAACTTAGTTTTAGCTAGCTATCAGATACTCTGCTTATGCTAATATGTATATGTGTATACATATATTTATATCTATGTAGTATACACTTGGAAAGTGGTGTTGGAAAAAAAAAATCATCCATTCTTAATTGTGGCCATTAAAAACACCATATTTTCATGCTTTGTTTTAAAGCTGGAAGGTCCTGCCCTTTGGAAAAAAAAAAAAAAAGCACTTATTTTCAAGTATACTACTTGGTCTAAAGTAGCTTTATTTAGATTTTTATTTTTTAGCACAAAACGAAGTATGAGAAGTCTGGAAGAAGAGGCTGAAAAGCTTGAGCACAGTTAGTGGAGTTTAATTGCAAATGGGTTAGTTGGATTGTGCATAAAGCTTGCTTTTCTTTGAGGTCAGATCCACAACCACAGCTGGGTATGAGTACACTGACAGCATGCAGAGTGGCCACACACAAGCCAGCAAGAAAACAACCTTCCGTAAGCTTAGTAAATTGTGCAGCTTGAGCAAAGAAAACAATTTCCTTCCTAGAAGAGGACCAGAACAATTGGTTTGTGTGCCCTTCAATCAGAGGAAACACGTGGGAACTCACATTTATGCCTCTACTCATATGCCAGGATTCTGTGCATTTTAAAACTCATAAATCATTCCAAGAGGAGTAACGTGGATGCTCTTCTGGGTTTATGAAGAAGAAAACCTGGCTATGTAAACCATTTTAGAGATAAGTTGATTTATGTCTTGGCAGGAAAGAGTTATGAAATTTGCTCCAGTCCCCCAACTAAATTTAATTCTGGATTTATGTTGTTCTTACTAACATTTGCCATCTGATTTAAAATGAATAGTTAACCATTTCTTTGTCAATGCCAAAAGGTGGCAGCATTTCAGCTGCAGGCAAAGAAATTTACATATTGGGATGAGAATTTTATATACTGGGATGGCCCACTGATAGGATGGAACAGAGTATAAAGGCACTGTATAGAAATCTGATCTACTCTGTGGGTTGAATGAAGCTCTGGTAATGAACTGAAACTGATTATAAGGTACATCATTGTTGTGTGTACTGGTCTGTTAAGAAGCTCAGATGGTCTAGCAGAGCCAATACCTTTTACAGAATAAAAATAACACTGTCTAAAATGTTCACTCACGTAGCTTGAACCTGTACTGAGCAATTAGTCCCAGGCCTGCAACGATGCTAAGGTGCAGTTTGCTCATTGTGTCCCTGTATGACAAACATGGAGGTATTTTTAAGGAAAACAAACAAAAGGATTTAAATGCATCACCCAYTTTTCAGGGTGGGAGAAGAGACAGAACTGCTGAAATTCAAAACCTGTTGTATTGTTCACACAACAGAATGCAGTAAGTGATTAGTTTGCAATGCAAACTAAATCTTACAATTATTTTTGAAAGGCAGGGGTGGCATGAGTCTGAAAAAGCTTACTGTACTGCTGGAAATAAATTTCTTTTATCCTCTGAAAGGCAGTCTATTTATCCAACTATAGGAAACCAAAGTAATCAGGGTCTCTAATTATCATCCAATTATGCAATTAGGTTGAAGTTATTAGAACAGCCTAATTATATACATACAAACTCAAGAGTAGGATAGGAATGACCAAATGTAATTTTATCACATTCTCAAGATTCCCCTTTTTTAATCTGAAAAGCAAATACTGAAATGTAAGCCTGAGCAGTTGTGTTCATTTTTCCTCACCATAAAAATTCATAACAGGGTCAATAAAGAAAGGTTAACACATAACTTAAAAAGTCTAGTTGAGCCTTTATAATCATCTCACAGCAGGGCAGATTAAACATAATAATGAGAGATCTACAGGAACCTCCTCAGTCAGGCTATAGGGAAGCTATTGTATTTTACTCTATTCTGTGCTGCTCTATTCGAGCTTTTGTGTGTGTCCATCACTTGTATTTCTGTGCCTCCCTCTAGTGGAAAGCAGGGAGGGAAGGAGGCACACATGCCAGCAAAACGCACTTCATTTGACTAAGAACATTCTGTTCTTGACTTATAATTAAGATGCTGCCAGGAACTTTCATTATGAACTTTGATTTTTCAATTTAGGACTTTGCCAGAGAAATAAATCTGACTTCAGCACATACTTCCAGCTAGAGTAGATTTACTTATTCTGGGGGGAGAACAAATCACATATGTTGGATTGACTGCTCTGAGCTCAGACTTTTAAATACATTTGATTTTTGCATGCTCTTTCTCCTAGTAAAAACATGCTTATGCTTAACCACAGACTCTCGCCAAAATTAATTGTTTACCTGGACAGATATTTTAATTTTGCAGGGGGAAAAAATTAATTTTGATATTAATAAGAAAGGACTCTTGGAACTGAGTTCCTTTCAACTGAATAATGGAACATATAAATGCACTTTGTACTTTTAATTGTACTCTTCATTCAACCACTTTCACTATGTTCAAGATTACTTTTCTTCTGCTCTACGGGTATTTCTGAGCTTTTAAACAAACCAAAACAAACCACAACTCCAGTTCACTCCTGTAAGGAGAAAACTTCAAAGGTGACAGTCCTTTCAGGTTTTGTTTAGGCACCTTAGCAAAAGCATTAAATACAGAAATCATTGATGTTTAATAGGAAAATACGCTTGAGAGATAAAAAACCTTTGACATCCAAAGCAACTGCACAGATGTGATATACTTTTTAAACACACAGAGCAGTTAATTGTACTGTATGATTTTTGGAACTTTGTACTTCTGAAGGCAGCTTTAAAGTGCTTTGTCCCATTCATGTCACATCCTATAGAATGAATAGTGCACATGCAATGACATCTGGAGCTGGTAAATGCACGTTTTCCCCTGCTGGGAAAATGGCTATGCTTTAAAACCAACAGGGAAGTAAGATGGATGTATGGCTTTTTCTGTTATTTCTTAGAAATCCCCTACATAAAGGCCAGAGCATAACCCTATTTAAGCAGGTTCTCCTAGGAAATGATGGAATTGTAGTCTCTCTCCAGACTTGAAAGATGAGACCTCAGGTTCCACACTGGCAGGCACTAAGGTACGCAGTCTCACCTGAGTGAATCCAAGTTTGATCCGTCTTTGTTTGAAAGTCTTGGCAAACTGCTCAAGCTCCTCAAGGTCACTGGGCTCCTCCAAGCTGGGAGTGTCGATTCGCTTTGGTGTTGACTGGCTCTGTGGAAGTGGCTGAATGGGGGTCGCTGCTATTGTGCGTGTTGGGGTTGCTGGCTATTGAGATAGCAAGGAGAAGATGAAAATCAGACTTAAGAGAACAACCAACAGAAATTAAAGTCAAAAWAGGTAGGTGGTGTTCTTGTGAGAAAGGTCAACAAATTGGACATTTCCTGCAATCTGGAAGTTCCTCCAMTTTATTTACGTTCCTCTCCAGAACGAGCAATCACAATCCAGAAAACTGTAATAGTAKGACAGCCTTTTACAGGCTCTGTCATAACCAATTAAAGAAAAGTGAGAGATGTTCAACRATAACCAACAACTTTCACTTGCTGCAGAAGCTGCTCAAAGAAAGGCTGAACACACTCTACTTGATATACCTCTATCATTTATAGACACTTTGGCATTCATCCCTTTTTAATAACTTTAGAATTGAATCTAGTGGTCGTGTGACATGGCAGATTGTCATCAGCCCAAAAGATTCAAATCTCCTCTTTAATCCTGGAAGAGTGAGCCCATACAGATGCAGCAAACATGGCAAGTTTCCTCCAATGCCATCTCTTGTGACTGACTCAACTCTACAGTAAGAAAAAACTAAATTTACCTCTAACCCTTCTGTTGACAGTTGCAACAATAAGAATGAACCTACTGGTGATACAAGAAATTAAGCAAAGGCAATCTGCAGAAAATAATTCATTTTAGGTCACATTTTTCTTCTATATAAAGGGTAATTTTCCAGTAAGGCCACGCAAGGTTCACTATTCCTGAACACTGGCACACTAGAGCATCTTGGAAAATGTTCACAGGTGAACAAAATATATTCAGATCTGGGACTGCACAGTTCACGTTTTATGTGCAACAAGAACACTGGAAACATGTTTTGATTGCATAGCTCTACCTTCTTACATGCCATATTGAGCTGAGATGCAGAGACAAATCATYTACTCCAGTTAAATTCTATTCAGTTTAGCTGTGGTTCTTCAGTAAAGGTGATTTCATGTCTTTATGTCCTATGCCCAGTTCTGAAACCATGGACTCCTTCAGGGCAAATAAGAACAGCCTCAAGTCTAGGCAGCACTACAGTATTATGCAAAGTTATGCAAAGGTTCAGAAAAGGCTCTTCTAAAAGAAATGGCCTACATATAGCTCAGTCTTTACATAACTTCCTATGTTGTTCTCCTCCTGGGTTAGTGCAGTGTTTTGCAGTGCACAGCAGATGGTAGAGGGAGGTCAAGATCTATAATTGCATTATTTGAGAAATAATGTAATCATATATGATCTTTCTAGGAYTGCAGATACATGTGTCACACTTAAAGCTTTTTAATATTTTTTAATTTACATTAATCATAATGGGTAATTACTGCAATATGTCTTCACTGATTTCAGCCACTTTACATAATTTATTCTTTCTTAGTAGTTTTAATATTTTTTTTTAAACCCAAGAATAATCTTTAGTGGGGAATCATGCTGCTAGCTGAGGTAYGAACTAGAGGTGAGACAAATTCCATTTTCCACACGGTGCATGAAAAATACTATAGGTGGTATAATAGAAAATGTAGTTTTCTGAGACTCTGATAGACTCAGGCACCTTATTGCAGACTAGAAAATTCTTATATGTAACCAAGTTGGCAGGAAGATACTGTGTGATATTACATGGTATTTGAAAAACAGCATGCAGTCATGAAACTAAACTGCCCAGTAAAACCCAGAGCCAAGCACAACTAAATTTACAGGCACATGCAACCTTAAAATTGCTTTTCTTATACTCTGAAAGCTTTATTATAGAGCTTTAATATTTTAATATACACCTATCAGAATATTCGAATATTTTATTTCTAACAACCTCTTCACTTTCACAGATGGTAACTGGTAAGACTGGCAATGACTTAGCAATGATAGCAAAATAACTACACTAAAATACAGACAGATTACCACTGCAATCTTCAGAAACATACTTGTCAGTAATCCCCTTTTGAGCTTTTTAGGTAGCCCACACTTTGCTCCTCTGAATTTCACAAATTTGTAGATTGTCTAAGAAAACCTTAAAGGAAATGAAACAATGCTCTAGTGCTATTAACTCAATATATCAATAATGAGAATTTCCAGCTAAAAAAACCCCACTTTAGAACATTAAAGCTTGAGAAGAGGCACATTGGGGTGGGAACTACAAAACCRACCTATCTAGAAAGACAAACTCACTATTATAGCTGCAACAGCCATTCAGGTAACTAATACAAAGGGTCCATTCACTTGCCATAGTTTCAATACCCTCAAAGCAACTCATGAAGTGTAGGAATAAGCCTGACCTGCGAGGCAAGGGTGATGCTTGGCTGAGACTGCAGGAGGTTGGCTTGGCTTTGCTGAGGTAGTTGCGTTAAGAGATTCTGCGCTTGCAGGAGACCTGGAGAGAGAGAAGAGCGTGGGTTTAGTTTGTCGTTTAAAAACACCAAAATATGAAATGAGGTAAAACAAGGCTCCTGCCAAATGATGAAAAGTCACAAAAAAATTGAGATGGGAGCTTTCATTTCATCCCTGCATAGGTATCTTCAGATTTCGGAGTTTTCAGTCTGAAACGCCCTTGCATTTTCCTGAAGTRTATGTGGTGACAGGAGGGTAAGAGGAAGAAGTGTGTATTAGCGTCCTCTGCAGAAGGAGTTTGTAATGATCTAGGTCATCCCAGTTCTGTGTGAGAAATCATTTACTGCCCCTTTCAGCATGCAGATTTTGGATATACCTCTTCTGGTAACCAACAGCTGAAGAAGAATTATGGAGCCATATAAAAATACTGAGCAGTTATGACATCAAATTCAACAACTGAATACTAATCAAAYCCACAAATTTGGCTTCTTGATCACCCTCCTTCCTCTCCTAATCACCCTATGCCAGCTGCTTAACAAGAAGGAAACTTTCTCTGGCAAACTTAAGCAGACCAGACCAGAAGACACAACAAGCCTAGATAACTTCCTCTTGGGTCAAATAAAGTAGGAATCTTTTGGAAAAGTAATTGGAATTAAAGTTTAGGTAAGATACTGAACACTGTTCAATTCTCACAAATAGAATAAACACTACACTGAATATATGAAAACCCTGCTACTTTGAAAAGGTGACAACATTAAAGAACAGTTGCAACAGATAGAATGAATATATATAATATGCTGTCAACCTAAAAATAAATTCTCTTACAGTCCACTATTTGTATGGTTYATTAAATCTCTGAGGAAATTGAGATACATGCTTGCATCTAAATATTTTAACTAGAAGCTAATTTTTTTTTGCATTTCTAATACAAAAATATATGTATTTTTAAGGGATAGAATCTTAACAAAAATATACCTACAGTTAGTCAAAGTCCTCGATTTTATTGTGAGAAGTATTAACTGTTATTTTTCAGGTAACTCCTGGCTATGACTATCAATTTCCACTACAATAATTTAAGAACCTGACTAATTAAACTTACACTCCACAGGCACCTTCAATACACCTAGCTTCTAAAACCAGGGGGGAACAACAAAAACAGATGGACTGCTATGCCACCATCAACTATGCACCACTTAAATTCAACATCATCAGCTGCCCGATCTACCTCTTAGCAGAATAAAGGTAGGGGAAACAGGAATTTAGGACTTGATAACTACTGAGTGAGAAACTGGATGTTTTATGGGAGGTTAAGACTGGAAGAGATATGAAAAGAAGGACTACCAGGGTTAAGGAGAAAATGTATCCCCAGTAAGGGATGCACAAGTACAGAACTATCTTCTGGCAGTGATACTTGATTTTTGTTTAACAAAGAGCTGAATATGTATTTTAAACAGAATGTGTTGCTATCAAAATGCTGAAGACCTACAGAATACGGCCAGCTGCTTATGCAACATAATAGCACAGCACAGACAACGATGTAAATTTGCTTTGCACCACATAATCAACACATTCCAGCTGTGTTTTTGAAAAGCCACAGCGAGGGAACAGAGCTGCTCAAGGAACTTCCAAGACACACACCTACTGCAGTTACACAGTGCTTYTCACAATGCAAATATTTGTTTGCTTGAAAGACGATTTTAGCTGCCCAAATCTAAATATTAATTAGTGAACAGTCACCTCTAAGTGAAGAGTTTTTGACCTTCATTCAGTGACAGTGAATTCTGAACTGACAGCTTGAAATAGAGAGGGGCAAACCCATCACACTGTCACCACAGAGTGGCTGACCAACAATGAAACAAAAAAACAGGCAGCTGACAGTGATGACATKTGAGTTCTAGTCCACTGGTAACACCATCGATTACAAGTTACTGACTTGTCTTACGACTGCAATCAGAGTAATTAGGACTGTCCTTTTGTGACTTTTTGTCCCCAGAGAAATCCCAGAGAATGTTTTCCTGGCATTAACCATTTTGCTAAAGARCACAAGATGACTACACTCTTCCTAATTTTATCCTCATTCATACGTTCTGAAGTAATTATCATGGAATTATCAGTATAAAATAATCTGAACATGTTTAATCCGCTCTGTTTTTACATCATTTTATCCTGTTTAGGAGATACTCATACAAGGTGTCTCAGGCAGAAACTGGAGACAGAACAAGTCAATTCAACCTGCAGCTGACCAAAGCGATGATCAGGGGATGGGGAAAGCAGCTGGACTGTTTTGGCAACGTGTCTCTCCCATGATTCCAGCCTGTTCAGGCAGTTGCCATGCACACGCTTTGGGCACTCACCGGCCCCCATGGGTGGGCAGCTGCAGTTGTGCTCTCTGCAGACATGACCTGTACCAGTCTAAGCTTCACCTTCATTTCTTTTCTGAGAAGAAACCACCRGTCCCCACTGCGGTCCAAAATAACATCATTGACTTAATTTACAGAGCACATAGCACAGCCTTTTCTAAGTAAACCCACACCTTTTTGGCAGCTGCTGAGAAGCTGTTTCCTTAGAGACTCATACTGGCACCAATACTGCTTAACATCTTTATTACCAAGAAGGCTGATGGGACAAAATATATTCTCAGCAAGTTTGTGGATAATACCAAATATGGGGAAGTGGTCAGCAGGCCAGAAGTCAGGGTCTGGACCGGCTGGACAAATGGAACCTCATGAAGGTTGATGCTAGAAAATGCAATGTTCTGTGGTGGGGCTGGAATAACCCTGTGTGGCAATACAGGGAGGGCACTGGCTGGCTGGAAAGCAGTTCCACAGAATAAAGTCCTGGAGGCCCTGGAGGASAATAGGATGGACATGAGCTGGCAGTGTGCCCTTTCAAAAGACAGCCAACCACATCCTGGGCYGTACTCACAGGAGTGCAGCCAGCAGGTCAAGGGCTCTGCTTCTTCCCCTTCATTTGGCACTTGCGACACCACAGCTGGAGTGCTGCTTTCAGCCTTGGGTTTCCCAGTACAAGGCACAGGGACATCCTGGATTTTGCATATTCAAGGCCCACCAGGGTGGCTAACAGGCTGGAACATGTAAGTGAGCTCGTTTGTTCAGCCTTATGAGAAGACTAAGGTGAGATCCTACTGCTTTCTTCAAAGACAGAAATGTACTCTTCTTGAGGGTACACTGTAATGAGATGCAATGGACATAGGAACATGGAAAACTCCAGCTAGATATAGGAAAACAATTCTTTTTTTAACATGATAGCAGTCAGCTGTTGGGGCAGGTACTTGAAAAGGTTGCAGAGACTCCATCCTTGGACATGTTCAATTCAACTGGCTGAAGTGCTGAACACCCTGCTGTAATTGGACCTGCTCTGAACAATACTACCTGATCTCTAGAGGTGCCTTCCAACCCACATGATTTTTTTGAACCTATAAAAGCTGCTACTGTACTTGTATACTTTACAGAGGTGGTATTCCTAACCCTCTGCCTTGGGTTTTAAGTGCCCAATGTATTATTGCATTAAATATGGCATACAAATTACCTGTGTGACACTCTAAAAGAATGACTGCATGGAGGCAGATAAGGATCTATGCAAAAGTATGATAGTTTAGAGGCTCTTTTTTTTTTAATAGTTAAAGTAAATGTATCTATCATCATTCAGGATTTTTTCCTSTAATGTCTATGAGTAGCATGAATAATTGTCCAAGCCAAAAAACTCTTCCTGCCAGCCAAGAGTCCCCAAGGACTGATCTGGGGTTCAGTTCTTACTATCTTAAATTAAACAAAAGATAAAACAAACATTCAAGCGCAGACTTTTTCAGCATAATTTTTAAAAAGTTGGCCCAGAAGCATAATACATAATTCATCCCAAACTGATCTCCCAAAAGAGCGAGTTTTTTCATGTAAGAACTTGACTGATTTATCTCTGCCAAAGCTGTTCACCCTCTCACTGGAAGTTTGCTTGCAAGACAAAGCCATTGCAATGGCTTTCACACAAGTGAAGTCTCAAAGTCTGTGTAACATGTATGAAAGAAGAAAACAGGACTGGATTTGGCCTGCTATCATCATCCCAGGTAACTTTACAATAAAAAAAAATGAAATCATAAAGACAGTCTTTAATAATAAATAGCAATAACTTGAGAATAGACCCGGTTSCAATGTTTAAAGCTAATTGGTAACTTGTCTTCCACATTTGCCTTTCTGGATATTTTCTTTATAAGTACTATTTCTAAATCCCCTTGACAGTGATACAGTCTTTTCTTAGATCTTAACAGCTTCTGTTTGCAAGATTAATTTATATTAAATGCAGCACCATTTCCCCTCTCCACTCAGATTTTTACTGATACGATTTTTATTGGCAAYATCTCACGAGTAGAAAGGCGAACCTGATGAGGGTAATATTTTTAAGCAGCAGCTCTAATTGTAGTAAGGGATGTTGAATTGATTATTCCAGAGACAGCTCTATTAGATAGAAGAACAGATACAAGAGGTATAAAGACATTASAAGGTGCTACATTCCCGCCTGTGACTTTAACAATAATATGAACAACAGTCGCTCTGAATAAGAAATCACTCCAAATTTCTATTTCCATCCAATCTTCTGCATTTCTGCTGAGGCTTGAAACAATTCCTTCTGTTACGATGTTACCAATTACCAGCCATGAAAAACGGGAACTTTAAAATTTGTTTCATATAAGCCCCTAAATAGCCAGAAATCRTGTGGAAAACGAAGGTGACTACATTAAACATATGGCAGTGGACTTATGGGGAAAATTTCCTATCTGTTGCTGGGAGCTATAATGTGTGTGTGTTAAAGAAAGCAGAAAAACATCCTGATTGCTGATTAATATTTTAGATATTGAATTTCCTAAATTTCTTCAAAAGTTGGATATCAGGTCACGAACCAACCCGTTCAAGAATCTAAATGCAATTGCTGATGACTGCATGTYTCTGTACCCCATTGCCTCTTCAAGCAAAACATTCTTCTTGACCAAATGTTTACATCTTCTACAATCTTGTTTAGAGATACTATTCTTCACTTATTTCCCTCAAAACTCTTCTTGTTTCAAAAACAGTGTTTCTCATTTACTTGACTACATGGCATACATAAAATATGTAGTGTAGTCTGTAAAGCAATAAATTTCTTCCAGAATACATAATCTCTACACAAGTCTGAATTTTCATGTTCATTATTAAATGTGTGTAAATATATAAAGCTCCATGCAGGACCAATGAAGCATCAAAACTAAAATCTGAATGCCATTGGTTTTGAAGAAAACTCYATGCTAGTTTTTCAGAATATTTATTATTTTATGAAGTTGACTAATGGAGCAATAGGACAAGAACAACATGGAACAGTCAGCTGCAACAGCAAATAACAAAATAAAAAATACACACTTCCTCAATCTTTCTCATAAATAATAATGTACTGTTTGAGATCTTCTAACAATAACCATGAAATACTGCAAAAAAGCCATACCAAAAAGTGATATAAGGGGTATTATGACATCCATGTTGCTTTATCACTGAGTACTCATGAAGAAAATGAGACCTATTCAAGCATTTCAGTTTGGAAGGTTGTCACAYACTAATGGCCTATGGTCAGAATTCAGCATATAAATCTTTCTACATTTTTGAGCTATTCAGTTGTCCAGGCTGCACATTACCAGTAAAACATGATGTTTCCACACACACTGCGTCACTGATGACAGCAATATGCAGGTCTTAAATTGTAGTGGAGAAATAATTTTACAGAGATGGCCTCTGGAAAAGGTACTATGAAAATCTCCTCTAGTAGTTATTCTACTTCAGGAGGTTTTAAACAAACAAGAAAGCCTTCCTTCCTTTCTATAATGCAAACAACTCATTTTGGGAGATGAATACAATTTGCTTCTCTTGGTTTTGCTTTTTGTAAAGCATCTCCAGAGGTATTTTAGAAAACCAGCAGAATTTAGCTGAAAAATGTAGGCAGACATCAATACCAATGAGTTATTCAGAACAATGCTTTTGTGCTTGCTGTTTTCTTAAAAGAATTTATCAAAAAAAACYCCAAACCCATTTAAAAGAATTCTTGAACGAAATTTTAGTGGTTTGACTTCTTCTAGTTAACAATATGTTAAGTTTATAAGTTCTGCTTCATTTTAAGAGAACAGTACACCACTAAATGCTTCCATGAATAGCCTTTTAGCCATTTTCTTCTAGTGCTGGTATAAAATCTCTCCCAAATCAAGTTAAAAGGAAGTTAATTTTGACTAACCCTTTATTCAAATGTGAGAGCATTCAGAGAGGAAGAGCCCTTCAGCATAATGGAAAGCCAGTTCTATCCAAGTCATAGTATGTAAGAAGGAATGATGCATGAAAAAATTGAAAGGAACAGAAGAAAATGAGGTGCAAAGAGCTGCTTTATAGGACAGCCAAGCTCTGCAGGACTCTTCAAGCATAACAGGATTTGCCTTCTGAGCAAGAATCTTTGGATTACCAGACCTGAACAACTGAGTAGAGTTCATGTAGAAGAGAAAGGGGGGAAAAAAGACCATTGGAGTATATCAGCATAAGAAGCCATGGCTAAATGCAGTTTTCTGTGGGCATCAACAAATGGGGTGCAATCAGCACCGTGATGCATTGCAGCCTGAACACATCAGTTCTCAGAACAAAGCTACTGTACAACGTCTTCACTGGTCTGACACACTACCACCTACCACTGCCTTGTTTGTCTTTGGCACGTAACTCATACCCATCGCATTGTCAAAATATTATTATAAGAGCTGTTACACAAATTCAGCATTCTAGCTCTTTTCTCAAGGTGTTCATTATTACTGCAGTTTATGACAACATTCATTGTACCCTCTTTAGGCTTAAGTACTTTTACAGYCTCCCACAAGAACTTTTGATTTTGTAATCTTTTTCCAGTCCGCCCTTGTTTTGACTGAGATAAAGTTAATTTTCTTCTTAATAGTTGGTATAGTGCTATGGTTTGGATTTTGGATGAGAACAATGTTGATAACACACTGATGTTTTAGTTATAGCTAAGCAGTATTTACAGAGTCAAGGACTTTTCAGCTTCTCATACAGAAGGCTGCAGAGGCTGTGAGGCACAAGAAGCTGGGGGGAAACAGAGCCAGGAGAGCTGACCCAAAGTGGCCAAAGGGATATTCCACACCATATGGTCTCACACTCACTATATAAACCTAGGAGGGGAAAGCTGGCTGGGAGCCACTGCTTGGGAGCTGGCTGGGCATTGGTATGAACCATTTGAGTTTCACTTTCTTCACTAAAAAAGGTAGGTGTGATTTGCTTTTCTGGCAAGGAGCACTTACCCTGCTGCCCCTGCGGCGTTTGTGAGATGATGAACTGTGCTGGCTGCAAGTTGGTTGTTGGATGCACCAACACAAACTGTTGCAGGTTGAGATTCTGCTGCTGAAGCTGCTGCAAGTGCTGCAAATCCTTAAGGAAATGGGAGGGGGAAAAAAAAAAAAGAGAGAGAGAAGACAAAGAAGAAAAAAAGAACAAAAAGAAAAAAAAGAAAAAAAGAAAAGAAAGAGCTGTGCGTTAGACATTTCGGTCAGCCATGACTSCCAATATAAGATTTCCTATCAGCCAGTTACACTCTAACATTTAGAGATAAAAGTGGATGTCAAACACAGCAGAAGTCCTGCTACTGCATATCCTTTTGAATGGCAATTTGAATTTCACTGTTATTCATAAAACCAAACAAAAGTTATTTATTACTTAAGCCAGCAAAGGTTTTCTAGCACTGTATTGCTTTAAAAACAAAACAAACCAAACAAATCAATCTCCCTTCCCYCCAAAAGCAGGAGTTTTCAAATATGTTACTTATCAGCACCCAAATCTCTCAAACTKATTTTCTGAGGATGGAACTCTGCTACAAATCAAGCCTATTAGCTGGGAGCTATTTTTTTTTATAACAACAATCTGCAATTACCATTTGGATCAACAACAGGAAAACAAAATATTACAGATTCCATGTCTGCACTCTGGTTGTTCAGGTCAAATTTCAGAAAGTAGCTAACTCAATAAATAAATATATTTGATTAGTTCTGAAACAAACTACAATAAGCTTATTAGATATGACTATAATTAAAGGTTAAAGGAATAATCCAAAACACTGCATTATTGTGGAACCCTACTTTCATGTATTTAAACCATTCAGGACTATTAATTTTCTATAATTAAATGACTGGTCTCAATGTAAAATGTTAATCTCTGAGAAACTGAGTTTTCAAGACAAATGCTTCAACTTGACATTTAGCTGGAGAATGAAAACATAGAGAACTGCTTAAAAATATTCTTCCCCCCAGCTAGCCTTTTTCATCTCCAAACAGGACAATAACAAGAGCAACCGAAATTTAAAAAGCACACTGTGAAGTCAGCCAACATAATAGTGGTAATCCATGAAAACTCCTCTAAACACACGYGTCGGATTTTTCCATCTTTTCGAGAAAACCTGTTCCAAAATAGTCACCAAGCAGGTGGATAAAAACCCGAAATACTTCCCACACTTGCAACCTCCCGTTAAACAAACCAAAGCAACCAGACGAGAAGACTCTCACAAAACTCTGTTTCAGGGAAATTATCCAGGTACTCCTTTGCAGAGAAAGCCTGTTCAGGTGCAGCCGTGTCAGCGGCGGCTCCCAAACAGTGCCTGGCGTGGCTGCTTGGAGCTGCTCGTGTCCACACAGCCCCAAACACACGGAGTTCAAGAGAGCCAGAGTAAMAAGGAGCTGCTCCTTAAGGCTGGACCAGCCCCCACACACTCAGACTGACACAGGTTACSGAGCACTCCCACAACTCCTCAGCCAGAGGATGGGAAAGGCCGTTCACTGCCAGCAGTGGAGATGGCGACGAGAAGTCAAGACAGACTGACAAGGAGAACTTTCTTAACACAACACAACCATTTGCAGAATGCTGTTCTCTGTGACCTTACATTATTTTAGTTTTAGATCTGTTAAACTATARCTTGAAAGTTGCAACCATCTCCTTCTGGAGAGGAGGGGTGGGGGAATGTCAGTGGGTGGAACGGAAGACTAGGAAGGAAAAAAAATAGGGAGCCCACTGATTTATGAGACCATAAACTTGGATTATAAGAAAACAACTACTTAACCTGCATTACACAGACACTGGCCATCAATCACTTGGGCTACTTAGTCATGTTAAGTCAAAAGCATGCAGTGTAATAATATGGTAGACACACATCAGAGGGATTGACAAAGGAACACTCTTTAAGAAATGGAAACTTCCATTTTATAAGAGAATGGTAAAATTTTTAAAAGCGCCCATGAGCAAAAAAGTGATTTTAAAGTCAATAGTATTGTTTGCTTTCAGAAAGTTTCAGAAGTAATGCGACCATTCCTACAAAATTAAGGTCAATTTCCTTCTTGAAAAGAGAGAAATAACTGCTCCAGTTTTATCCTGGAACTCCATGTTTCTTATTACTTCATATCCTAATATCACATTGGTCAGAACTACCACCCAAAACCCTTAGTTCTTGAGCTCAACACGACATGGATCTCCACTCCTTTATTCACTGATTTTCAATGCTCAACTGGTTACCTGTGCAGATTGTGCTGACCCTCCAGCACAGAGSGGGCTCATACTGGAATGGATGTGAGGACTGGATGCACAGTTAAAAGCAGAAATGGAAAGAGTTGGGCAAGCTGACTAAGGTTATGGACACTGGGTGGAAGAAAAGGAAATAAAGAGAGGCTGCAGGATGAAAATAGAGGTAGATAAGAGAAAAAGCAGAAACACAGAAGGAAGAGTCGAGAAGACACTGTAGAAGAAAAAAGTATCAACGGAAAAACAGACAGGTTAAGGASCTCTCCCACCAACAGCAAACAAATTAAATCGCCCCAGATGACCAAGTAGATCTCAGAGGATTTGAAGCACCACCACAGGAGATGGAGCTACATGCAARAAAGAATACAAAGAAGCAGTGGCAGTGTATCTGTAAGATCAAAGGAGGAGAGGTTTTTGTTTAAGACTATAGTATTCATAACACCGGCTACCCAGCTAAGACATGACAGCTCTTATCATCAGGCTCTTACACTTTAATATGAGAAAACTGTTTTTAAATTGAGGCCTCAGGGATAACTGATATAAGCAATCTTATTCTGTGCATCTGCCTTGGTAAATGGTATGTTGGCTAAGTCTTGTTTAAATACAGAAATATAATTCTGCAACGCAAAATGAAAATGATACCTCCAAGGCTAATCACTCCTAAATAGCCCTACCAGCCCCTCAAATGCATTTGAAAGCCAACTTTATTTCTACCTTGGGAAAGTTTTATTATTTAGTTAATTATACCATTRCAATAAATCTCCCAATAGCAACCGCACGAACAAACCTGACACTGTTTCCCTACACTGATCTTTTTTTCCCTCAGTGTTAAAATCCGTATGCTAGCACAAGCACACAGAAGGAGATAGAAAGACTTTCAGGGAAACATGCATGTCTTCTGGTGCTGCCTAGCAATTTAGAAAGATCAAAACAATCCAAATCCTACCTTGGCAGAATAATCTGTCAAGTGCTATGTCTTGCTGTGAGGAAGATTTTTGTTTTTTTAAAAAAACATCTAAAGTTCTAAATTCAATGCCATTATCTCCAATTACAACTTCAGCACCAACTTAAGCATCTATGTCATTTTGAGATTTGCATCATATAAATACTGAGCATAGATCCTGAAAACAAGTACTTTTACAAAGAACTCCAGAAGTTCATACTTCTGTTTAGTGTCAATCCAGCAGCAGCCCAGGAGCAGCAGGAGCCCCTCACCAGGCTGCTGCAGCAGATACCTTACGTGAACTGCAGTGCACATTAAAGAAGTCATGCTTGTGCAATTAGCTAATTAAAATAAATACGGTAATCCCCCTGCTGCAGAGACCTGCCAGTTAATCAATTATTCAAAAATCATCAATTAAAACAAACATTCAGCTATTTGTATAATCAGCTATATGTTTACAATAGCAACACAAACGAAGCTGAGCACTGCTTACAAATCCTTGCCAAGATGGATCAAAAAGCATGGTGCTGTCTACCTATGAGCCTAGATGGTAGATGTTTTCCATAACTATCTCAAATTATATCCAACACCTGCACAATTTATGCCTTGCACTTTCACCATAAGGAGCAGCTAACAAGATTCAACCAAGCTCATTTACGTATCAAAATAACCTACCCTAAAAGAAATTAATTGTAAAGTCAAACATTTAAGTAATTAGAAATGTCAGAAAACAAGTACAACTTTAATTTGTTCTCCATGTGGCAACTAAATGATCACATGCTATTTTTCATAGAGCCTTTAGCTCATTCAGGCACACAAATCAGACAATGCCCCTTCAGAAACTCCTATCTGACAGCACATGCCTGATCTTTTCAACTCCTCTCAAACACTTCTCTGAAGATTTTCTAAGTTCTGAAGAAAAAGCCGGTATGAAATTAATAATTGTAAATGCTTCACACATTTTCAGAGCTTCCCACTGAAGTGGAAGAGCAGGATTAGCAACATCTCACACACACATCACATTGCATTCAAAGGTATCCACTGCTTTGGTGGCATACTTGAGAAATATAAGGCCAGAAAGTTCAAGGTACAGATTTTAATATGAAATTTTAGTCCACCACACTTCAGTGAAGCAGACGTCACCATCTTAAGCTGCACACCTGGAAGACAAGAGGCACACACCTGTGGATTGCTTCCATTTAAGTTAAAATCACAYCCCATCAAATGGGAACTCTGTGACAGGTGCATGGAAGGATGTTAGAAGCTATAACCATCAGCTTCCTTGACAAGGACATTCCCCATTCTCTTCTTGAAATCTGTCTGTATTACTGKCTACAGACAAGTCTTAACAAAATTAAGATATGATCTTGAGAATTACAAGTTTCCTTGAATGCTACATCCTTCAGTCATTTCCACATCATGCCAGTGAAGTGGAATCCTTTGCTAAAAGAGGTGTTATTTGGTGACGTGACTTGTCACAGTGCAACAAGARGTTCAGTGGGCAACATCAGCACTGGCCTTTTAAACATGGGATGGCACCACTCTGGCCTCTCCAAGGACAGCCAGAGAGGTCAGAACTTCTAGACAAACACCACAGAAGTTCATCACTTCAGCTAACGAAAACCTGATAGCACAGCCAGGCTGTTACTATGTGGACTGGCACAATAAAGAATTGCACATTTCACCAATGGACTTCACGCACAGTTGCGACATTTCCATTCTTGTCCTTAATCAGACCTGATGTTCACTTTTTAGACACTTCATGCCAGCTGAATGCACGAGAAAATAGCCTGAACAGAAAGCATCAGAGTCTTAAAGAACCTGCTCACTCTAAGAAGCTGCAACTTTAGGGATTACATACCCAACACACTTTGCACAGGTAGACTAATCAAGCTGATATTACGTACCAAGAACTTTCACCTATGGAAAGATGGACCTCAGCATGAGCAMGACAATCACCTACTAGCAGCACTCAAGATGTCTAAGGGGCACAGGTGATCGCCCTTGTCCACAAGCCTAAGGATCTTCCACTACATATACTAAGCATATGGTTAGTGGCACTGCAATCTCCACACTGAATTAAGCCAATCCTGGAAGACCCAGAACAATCCTTACTGCTTCTAGTAACACCCATGGCAAGCAGTTCTTCAGAATTAACAGGTCCTTAGTACTAGGACCATGAAACTGGACAGATTCCAACACCAGACTCATTCTCCAAGCTTTCTCCAGACACACAAGAGTGCGCATTCTTTTTCATTGAATTCTGAGCATTAAACAGCAAGCCAAAATAGCACACAAACGGGTCAAGTCAAACTGCTATTCTTCAGCTCTATCATTTTGCTTCTAACAAGCACCATTTGGGTCTGACAAGCATCCTTTGTGATACATAGGCAYCACTTCCCATCCACACAGGTCTCAACAAGTGCAATTCCTATGGGCATCTTTCCATACCCCTTTTTCTCCTTTCTCAAGCTAACTACAAGGAGGACAATTCAGAAAACACAGCATCTACTCAGATTCTGGTACAAACTCAGAAGCCCAGTGGAAGACTACCAACTTCAACCTCACCAGCCAAAGATGCATGAGGAAAGACTAACAACACTCTAGAAACTCACTGAATAAGGAACAACAAATTTTATCCGAATGGTGCGACGAGTCAAACCTCTTTTATTTTCCACCCTCTCAAGCCTCAAGGCTCACCTGTGCAATCTGTATTGGCTGAGATAGAGGGATCTGCGTCATCGGCGTCGCAGCAGAGGCCGAGATGGTGGCACCAGCAGCGCTGTGCTGCTGACTGGCCGAGTGCTGCACTGCAGCCGCCAGCAACTGGGCCTGCGCCTGTTGGAGCAATAACTGTTGCTGGGCTGGCGTCAACGTGAGCTACAAACAATTAGAAAACACAGCCATTAATAATGGGAAGAGCCACTTCAGCTACAAAGTCATTAGATAGCTCGGTACTAGTTATATTAACCAGGCAATCCTAGGACTATCCCATTAACTGGCCAAGGACTCAACTGGCTACTCAACGATGTGGGAATCAACCTGCCACAGGCCTGACGCAAACCAAACTGCACAAACGCCAACGTTTGCACTTACTGGACCCTACAGAACCTAACTATACTCCTAAGTTTTCTTCACAACTCTAYCAGCAGTTTCAGGAAAAAAGCAATTAAGTAGCAAGCAAAAGAAAAGAATCAGCATTGCCAGGATTTGAAAGGAAATTTACACCCAGCAGAACAGCCAGTGATTAGCCAGATGAATGTGAAGCAGGAATGCTGGCTATGGCTACTGAACAAACTGATAACACCCCAGCTGCTTCACATTAGCATGAATCCCTGCCATATTCCATCATTTCCATTATGCCCTAAGATATAAGTAAAGAACATGAGCTCCATTTGTTTCTCTCCAAGTCTCCCCATCTGCTTTTTTTTTTTTTTTAATAGAATAGAGTTGGCAACTTTACATCCCTTCCCTTTCCCAAACATGCATTATCTCTGTGGAACAGGTGGCAGCAGTCTCTCCTTTACATGTAAATGAATCCTGATGCCCATATTTACTACAATCCGTATCTGCATAGGCCTGGAGTTTTGAATGTTTCACTACAGCAGACAAATCATGAATTAGAACAAACCAGTATTTTTTGAGAATGCAAAAAATAATAAAATATGCCAGGTTTTAACAACATATCGAAACAGTCTCACTTTTAAAACTTTCCAATACTTAACTGAGAACTAAATAAGATGTTTATTTACACACTAACATAGGAGAAGATTTAACAATTGAGCCTGAAATCAAGAAATCATCTCCTTCAAGCATAGGGACRATCTAACTTAACACTTCATATCATAAATATATTGTTAGAGCAACTGCCCTAAGCTTATTAACACACAAACATTTATACTGCAAAGCTGATTATGTGGAAGCAAATTCTTTGACCAGCCCATTCACAAAACTTGCTCTTTTTTGAAATGATTGAAAGCCTTTACAACAATTCAGAAACACCAGAAAGTCTAAAACAAGAGTTATCCCATATTTACTCCCAAAGCTTTGCAATTAAAAACCCCTCAAATCGGTAGGTTAAAACAAAAGGGTTGAACAGGCTTAAGGTAAGTACTAATAGAATTACTTAAAAAGAAATGTGTTTGAGAAGAGGAAGAATKAGCAATTCCCATAATTTTTGTTTTTCACCGAGCTATCCTATAAGATATAGTCTTGTTCTCCCATGTCTCATTTTAATCTCGAAAAAAAATAAAAATTCCTCTCTGTGACATGAGTCTCATTTGTACACACCACAGGTTTTCATTTCATTGCAGAGTCAAGGCAGACACAGAACAGAGAGAAAGAATTCTTTTTTGTTSTTGTTGCTGTTGTTTGAGAGCAAATACTGTACGACAAACCCCAAATATTAAAGTCTGCTTATTCTTCTAGGAAAATATTTTTTGTCGCCACTTTCGCTGAAGTTCCTTCCTATGCTAAAGGAAATTGCAGTGCCCCTCAGTGACAGCTGTGTGGGACTGCAGCATCCCTGGGTAACTCTTACCCCGGTGATCTGTCCTCCGGCCAGCATGAGCTGGGTCTGGGGTATGGCCGCCTGCACTGAAGGCTGCTGGGAAGGCTGGCTTGGCTGCTGAGAGTCCCCAGATTCTTCATTAGATTTAGACTAGTCAAAAAAAAATACAACTCTTTATAGTGTAAAACAGATGTTAATGTATAACACTGCTATCTCAACACTGCACAATAAAAATCTTTCATCTGCATACAAAAAGCCCTTGGGTTTATTTTAAGAGTGTGTTTAAGCAATGGCTCTGTGTGCCCACCATCTCAGCTACGATTACTCAAACACGTCTGGAGGTAATGCAGTTTAAACAAAACAAAGAGACTCTCTGGTCTCCTGTAACTCTTTGACATTATTTTCAGGTCTCATTTCATTTTACGCCATGCAACTGAAGCTGACGCTACCTTTCACCGTAAAGCAAGAGAAGGTTGTTAAAATTATTCATTGCCTAAAATCCTGAACAATGGAACGAGGGAAAGGAGATTGTGTTTCCATTTTCTATATCTGCATCCTGTACCTCTAAGTCATCACACTGTTGGCTTATACAGAACCTTTCCGAAAAACCCTCACAGGTTTATCTACCTACAGCAAAATATATAATATACACGGTGCTTTTAAATACTTGAAGCATTTATTTAATTGAATACTGCTTTATTTTAAAAGATTCGAGTTTATTTTAATTTATTTTTGTGGTTTGGTTATTTGTTTTTTCAAACAGAAGAAAYTGTGAAGACATGAGGGAGGAAATGCAAGTGCATGAAGAGGGGGAGAGAGTTTTATGATAATTAAAACTGGTTATGCAGAACATTACAATTCTGCATAGATTTGCATATTTTCCACCACCTGTTTTGGGGACTGCAGAGCGGGCTAATTAACATAAAGGCTCTGATTAATTCTGCCAGTCATTGAGCRATAATTACAGCGCAGGACTGTAAACATTCTGCACTGGAGATACAGCCTGTTTGCCAACATCTCTCTCAGGGATGGAAGTTTACCATGGCAACCAAGGCAATTTTCTGCCTCCTTCCTCTTAGAAAGGAAGGTCACTMTACCTCCTCTTCTTTCCAAATTGTTATTATGTATAAGTGGGTCCACATTCTATTGCATTTCATGTAATGCACTACCTACATTCTTTAATAACAAGCAATACTGAAACCAGTTTTCAATAAAACTGCATCCCTTGCCCCTTAATATAGTACAGAGAGGAAGAAGGATGTTAACGGATACCCTGAAGTGCACAGCATCAGAGAAAAGTTTGCAAGCTTTGTTGTCTCACGTACGTTATTAARCAACAATTACTCTGACTTACTTTGAAATCACTGTATGTTATGTACACAAGCAATCTAAGCTAGCCAYGTTACATGGTTAATGCTACATTATATTCCTATATTCAGTTACCAGAAGTAATGACAAATTGCAAAGTAATGCTTGCTATGTGTTTAAAATAAGTTAATAGACAGAAGAACATGAAATATTCCTGGAGTTTTATGGTTTTCACGATACCACACCTGACTAAAATTCAGCATTAAGTTATGATCACTGCATGTTCTAAACAACTCCAGTGTCTGAATGCTTACAATCCTAAACCTGATTTACAGTTGTAAAAGTCTTATTCCTTCATACCTATCACTTGCAAAACCAGTCAGACTGAAAAAACAGMGTAACATACCATAGGTTAAAAACTATCTCTAATGTGACCATGATGCTGTTTGGGATGAGGGTAGGATGAGCAGCAGAAGGTAACTGTCTTTACCTGTACATTTAAGGACTGAGCAGCAGCCTGTAAACTTGTTCCAGCGAGCTGGACCTACAACAGTGCAAAAATGGAAATGAAATAATGTCGAATCCACAGAAAACTAACAATGTAAAAAGAACAATCTCCCCACCCACATCCCAACAAAAACTCCCCCAAGAACAATGCATGCCCCTCTAACACCTGAATCAGTGAAATAGGGGTTGTGCTCTAGGCTGAAAAAGATCTGTAMGACTTTTCCTACCTCTTGCTGAAGGTATCCCTGTCTAAGGATCTAGATATTATCATGAATGGAGTTGAAATAGAGCATAYTGGGTGGACAGGCTAACTAGTCCTATTCCTGTTTGAAAAATCCAGGCTTCAGGGGAGGGCATCAAGCTCTACTCATCATCATCATCCTACTCACATCCCAGAATGGGTCYTACCCCAACACTGCACTCACCAGCTTTCTTATATGAGCAAGCACGTGCAAGGCACAGAACTCAGAGCATAACCACTCTCCCTCAAATTAACCCATTCAAGTATTTGCAATCCTCAGCCACTGAAAAGAAGATCTCAACACAGAGGACCAGAGACACTTTACAAAGGCTGTATTGATTCAGGTATACTCAAAACTTGAATTCAATGTTTGTGATTAACAGGCCCAAAGAAGGTCTTGTGGGTGAGCAGCGAGGAAAAACAGATGCTTCAGAAAGTGAGATTTTTGGAGTGCTTTTTTACCTCTAATAAGGATTTCCTCTGTACAACAAATGCTATATTTTCATTTACTGAAAACCATTTTAATCAGTCTCGCGTTGTTTCTACCAGCACCCCTAGTTATAAAGAAGGAATGCTATGTAATTAATTACCAACACTTCCAAAGGTCAGAGTAACAGCCTGTAGAGAATTCCATCTCTGGCCATGTTTGAAAATCACCATTTATTTCAAAACCAGGTGACATGTAGGGATACAATAAAGCAAAACAAAATGTAGCACTCTTGCCTCTAGAAAAAGATGTCCCCACATAAAGAGTCCACATATTTTCAAGCACAGGAAAAATTGCAGTACATGAAATTAATAACTGAATATTTTGAACAGGCAACCCTTAAGAGTCACCTTGGAAATATTTCCTATAGATGAAGGTACTAGAYTTACTAAGCATGTTCTACATCTAAGCAAACACTCCCAGAAAAGCCCCTCCTCATCAGAAGCAAAATATAGTCCGATACAGTTGATGTAATCTGAGTTTTTAACATGGATTAACAGCAGAGAATAACCTAAATAATACCACCCTGCCATCAAAAAATATAATAATAGTTTAAAATTACACAAACACCACATAAAAGACTACAAAGGTGTATTGCTCAAGTACAGTCAGTGTATTCCTGAAAACCTCTTTGAATATAGTTTGGAGATCCCTTTCACCACACAACCAACATTTTCAAATTAGAAATTAAACTGTGCCTGAACGCTGCCTACAGCCTAGTAATTCTGCATTAGTCTAGAGGAAAGCACTGTGTGTTAAKGTTGAATAACACCCCACCAACAGCAGCCACACTAGCAGAGGACAGTTTGACAATAGATTCCCACACACCTGCGGGTGAATAAAATACCTGAGATTTTCCTTTGAACTAGTTTCAAGAAATGAATCACACTTTATCAAACATGAAGTTATAAAGATCCTGACAACTGTTTAAATAAATACATTTCCAGAGCAGGATAAAGCACTGTGCTAAATCCAATTACTGTCCTGGGTCAATCTATAGAACARAACGAAGACTAAAACAAACACACAAAATTCTGCAGAGCACCTGTATCTGTCTCCATGTTAAACACATACTGACAACCCATAAAAACTAGTCAGCTTCTCCCCACATAAAGGCAACCTACAACAGCCTATTGGTTCAGCAAATTCAAACAGTGGCACTCCCTAGGTCCTATATAAACCAATCTGCTAGGAAAATTGCAATTATGTGACAAGACGTGTGAAATGTTCCATACAATAAAACGGCAGTTCAGAGCTCTTAAAAGAGGGCATGAAAGCTTCWGTAGTTCAATTATACCACAATAACTGTGCAACCTCAGACCTCAAACATTCAAGGTCATCCAATTAGGTACAGTATTTTAAAGTTTAAACTTGGTGCTGAGGAAGGGAAAGAAATTAGGACATTTGTTTTCATACATCAAGTGCGAACAGATAAAAAAACTACAAAAAAATGCCCCTTATACTTCTCTTCACCTAGGGATGCCCCATTTTGCTTCAGCCTGCATCTGAAGTTCAGCTTTGATTCCCYAAACACAGCAGCAGCAGAACAGAGGGATAGTATTAGAAGTCTGAATATCATCTGACAAACAGGTCACTGAAATAACTCTTTTGTAAAAAAAGAAAACCTCACAAACCATATATGCTTAGTAAGTATAATCAACTTTCTTTCTGGTTAATGTGTAAGAGTGAAGCTGACACCACTTCTCATTTTTAACTAGACAGTGACAGTTTTGGAACCTTGGCAGCTGTTGCGCCAATACAATCCTTTCCTAAAACATTTAAATTTTATCTTGCCTTTCAASTTGGTATCTCTGCTAAGGTTAAAACAACAACAACAAAACCAAAAAAAACCCCACCCTCAAAACACACCACAAAATTTAGGCATTCTCAAGTCCCCAGAAGGGTGATTTGTAGATCTCCCAAAGAGGTCTCACCTTATCCTGACATATTCTGCAGCCCAGTGCAATGAAGTGAGTGCCACAATCACAACTTTTTCCCATCCACACTCTTTAAGCAGGTGTTCTACCCATATTGATGTTCTAATACATGATTCCCCATCATTCACAGAARGAGAGAACATGGAACACACCAGGGCAGCTGCCTTCACAGATGCCTGAGTCTCCTCTCTTTCAAATGGGTTTTCTCTTACCTGATGAAGGTGCCCAAGGAAGGCCTGGGCCTGGGCTGTAGAGATTGCTCCTCCGACAGGCACAGGCTGCTTTTGAAAGTCCAGGCCATTTGTTTGCGTGCCTGGAGAAGGAGAGAGATTAAAAACTATTAATTACTACTTTTAAGAAGTGGAAGAAGAATTAATACTCCAAGTTTCCCGCTACTGTCTCAACACTATGTAGTAAAAATATACTCTGACAGTATGYGTTCTGTGTACCCTGAAGACATTTAAAAGAGGTCTAGGTGTGGCACTTGGGGACATGGTTTAATCGTGGACTKGGCAACATTAACAGTTGGGCTTGATGATCTTAAAGGTCCTTTCCAACCTAAGTAATTCTACGACCTGTGTTTCTATGTACACTATTACCCCATCACTCTCTACAYGGTCTGAGAACCAAATGGGTGCATGCTGCTGCTTAAACTGTTTCCATTCTCCATGCACCCTCTATCCAGCAGCTGAAGACCACCTTCAACTTCAGRAAGTGCCAACAGCAAGGTTCATATAAAAGTCACCTTTCCTTATAAACAGGTAAAATAATACTTGATGAAAACAAAAGTCCCATATAGACATAGTGGTTATAGGCCACAGTTTTACTCTTTTGATAAAAGATACCTCTACRTATCCATTAAAATTTATTCAGAGGTCTGTAAGATAAGGGAACTGCCTGGGCTTGCTTCTGCTTTCACTTACTTTCATATAATTAAAAACTGGTTTATTTCCTATATTTTTGCAGTCTTTTCCTAAACAGCTCAGAAGACATGAAAACCTCCAAACTATCCCAAAATAATCTGGGTGTGAGAAGAAAAAGCAAAATAAAAAACAAATGGTTTTTTGTGTTCAGTGTTACTACCCACAGTGGCTAATAACAGGAAGGGAGACTCCTAGTGCATCGGGTTGCATGGAATTTCTAGAACAGATGATGCAATCTTTAGAATTAYGTGACTGAAATGAAGCAAAACCAGCTTTAGATGTGCACATTTACTCATCCTGACAATCAGATTTTGTTCAGYACCTATGGACAGGTGTGCATAGGAACTCCTACTTCAAAATTCCTTCCATYATCTACATTCTTTGCCATAAAACCCCCAGGTTATCTACTGAGCAAAAGAGTCACAGTTGTTAAACAACAGGTGGTTGCTATTCCTTAGAAACATCTGCAAAAGCAAGCAGGCATAAAATGTGATTAGTAAAATAGACTATTCAGTATTTTACACTGCTATTTTGACCTGCAAACAGCTTACACAGGTAAYATTTCCAAAGACAGAGCCACTGTTCAATTAAATACAGACATAATTTCRAGCTTTCTAGCACCCATGTAAGGTATACCTAAGGTGGCCCTTTGATGTATCTTTGGTGGAGGTTTTCTGGGGGAAGTGCTGGTTGACTCTCAAGTTTTCAATTCTATGCTTTACAACAAACTTAAGAGATATACATGCAGGCAAAGATCCACAGACATGTTAAAAATATTCCAGTTTTAAACTACATCAAATTATTTTGCTTAATGAGTCTAAAATTCCAATTCAAAGTGAATGTGAGGGCTCTCACTGGTCTGATCTTGAAGGAATGCAGCTTGGTTGCCTTTCTCTCCAAAGAATGGTATATAAGAAGGTCTGCTGGAAAGAACCAGAAGAATCTCATCTATCTTCATTCTTTCCAGTAGACTTCAGAATTCTCTCCATGAAGAAATCCAAAGGGAATGGAAAAGTGACTGAGTAAATACAGTAAAGTAATTCCTGACAAATAGTGAGGAATTAAAAGGAAACAATCTACCACCTCCTCATTTAAGCAAAGGCTTTGAATTAGTTTTCAACCTATGGTCAGGGACTCACAAGTATGAAAAAACTACAGATAAGAAAACCTACTGTAAGGCAAATTCTCCTCATTCCAATAGGAAACCTCTGGGGGTTAAGAAAAATGATCTGTTTCTGAGAGGACCAGCTGGAAGCCTCCCCTTAGGTATACAGGTGAAGCTGTTCTAGGTAACTATSYTCCAAAAAGAGCCTCAAATCATGAWAGCATATTAAAAGRGCACTCCTGTGCATRTGTGCAGAAGAAATGCTCCAGTTAGCAGTTCTGCTGAC
The DNA here is from genome assembly GCA_018881555.1 of Amblyornis subalaris. Classification (NCBI taxonomy): domain Eukaryota; kingdom Metazoa; phylum Chordata; class Aves; order Passeriformes; family Ptilonorhynchidae; genus Amblyornis; species Amblyornis subalaris. The sequence goes on from JACAXG010000059.1 coordinate 4,231,227, forward strand.
TCTTACTATGGAAATCTGAAACAAGCCTCCTAGGTGAGAGTTTTGAGCAAAGCAAGCTCCAAGACTGAGCTTAAAATCTTCATGGGTCCCAACAAACAACTTAGACACTGAGAGAAAACAACATTTTCTTCACATTCAACCTTGAAAGACACCAACTCCCTCTCCCCAGGCCTCCCAAAACCAAACTCAGCAAAAAAACCCACACCACACCWGTACACTCTGTTCTAATTGCACCTTAAACCTCCCTTGGTGTTTGGAAGCACAGTGTCCCTTCCCCTCTGGATGCAGCCTTCATTTTAGAAGGAATGCTACCCAGGTTGCTTGCACTTATCACAGGATGCCTATGTCTTTGGAAGAAGAGCAAGGAAAATGAAGTGAGTCCAGCATATGAAAGGCTTTTAAGTGCTCAGAAGGATGTGACACCACTCCCATGGAATCCAAGAAATCTGATAAGGAGCTGGAAAATGGAACTATCAGAAGCAGGAGGTCAGCACATTGTTAGGACATGAAAGGACTAGAATGCCGCTTTTGCTCAAGGTAAGAGTTAAGTACTAACCCCTGTGATGTTAACAGACATGGCAGATACAATCCCAAGTATCGTGATTTTAACAATCCCAAGTATTCATGTATTTTCCATCTTCATCCCAGCTTCCATAACTGCTAGAGGTAGGCAACTGCTAGAGCTCACCAACACCAAAACCACCCCGAACGGAGTGGGAACTCTCTATCTCCCACCTCTCCTTGGTTCCAACTGCATTGTCCCTGTCCTGCCCCTTCTGGTAGTTCCTAAGTAGTTTGTTTTGTTTTGAGTGTTCTGCCCCCAGCAAGCTGCAGGATGAAATTTCACCCTTACACTCGAGGTCMAATGTAACCCAAGCAAGTTTAAATTCTGGCATAAATTCAGTCATGTGCTCAGCTACTTCACAGAGTTGGTTTGGCTGAAGACTAACACAGTGCTACTCCAGGGAAAGGAACAGAACACTATGTACCAGGACACCCTGAACATGGATTAGGTTATGCCAACCTGGAATTGTACCTGCAGAGGGTAAAGGCATGACAAAGCAGAGGAGGCAAGGTGACATCACACCTGCAGTCAGGAGAACAACTCACTCTCAAAATTCCAGATCATAATCATCAGACTTCAGCCTGAGTTTGCAAACCGTATTAGAAAGGAAGAGGAGTGAGGAACTCCAGATCTGCGGAGATGTGGAGTAAGGTGTAAGAAAGAACTCAGGAAGGGAAGGCAGCCAAGGAGAAGGAAGATTTCAAAACTAGCCGGAGTGGGTACCTGCAGTGTGCTCTGGTAGACATCTTCCAGCACCACCAGTATATTTTCCCAGGTCACTCTCTCTCTCCCTCTCTGTTGGAAGAGAGAGAGATACCCTCAATACTCAGAAATTGTTGTTTCGCTGTTCACATTTCCTAATAACAAGTTTAGCATTGATATTTGCCCAGGATTTTAGCAGTTGAGGAATATTTCAAGGTCCCTCTCCCACTCTCTCCTATAGACTTCTTATGGAAACTGCAAAATCAATCTTTGGAAATGAAGCAATGTAAACAAGAATCCTTAGAATCCTTCCGAATACTATACTTACAAAACTCATTATTTTGCTGCTATGTCAATGCATGTCACAATAGCACAGTTCCCACAGTCATTATAACCTTGGCTTTCACAGTTCTGCATTCACACAGCTCTTACAAGAGAATATGCATTAAACAGACAAAAAGGTTGAGATGTTTTGGAAAATTTTATGCTGCAGATCAAAAGGGCTATCCATTTACTGTAAGACATTCTTCTTACTTCTCTTTTCTCCAGCAGATACCACGTAGACTGTCTGCCCACAACTAAAGGCTGGAAAATATTTCTGTAACTCTGCAATACTGATGACCAGTTGGTCAATCCATGCTCTTAAGAAAACAGCTCCTGTACTCACATGTTTTGGCTGTTGCTTTTAATTGGTTTGAAATATGGGTTGGTTTTTCAGAGGTTTAAAAGGGAAGTTCAGTTGGCACAAGAAATTTCAAGTCATAACATATTTCAGGCACTGTATTGTGACCAATATACTTAGGAGACTTTACTATGTTCCCTAAATAGTCAGAAATCGAAATACAAAACCCCTGTTTGCTAACTTTCATGAAGTTTGGGTAATAGCTCAGAGAACTACTGATGTTGTCATCTTCAACCAGTGGTAATTGTTTTTTTTCCTGAGAACACTGCCAAATGTAAATGCATGCCCTACAGTAATTTCTCTTAACATTTTCAAGTCACATTATCTTACTACTGTTTAAAACAGGAATGACCCAAACAAACATCCACCAAGGTTTAAAAGATAGACTATTAGTGTTTACACAGCAGACTCAAGTGATTTACAAATGTCACTGGAAAAYAGACAGTTAGAGAAAGTTACAAAAATAAGAACTCTGAGTGTTTATAAAAATCATCATCACGCATTATCTGGGGAGTGCAGGCACTGACGGAAAATCAATGGCACTTCCAGTTCCTCAGCATCTGAGCTGAAAGCTGACTTCTTTTCACTCAAGTATGCACTGAGCCCAGAACCATAATCTAAGTACCCTGATCAGAAGCCTAAAATTACATTCTGTGAGTATTCCTTTCAGRGCCTAACATCTGCCAAGTTGACTAATACAACTGATGCTTGAGCTCCCAAAGAACATCACAAATGCCATCAATCACTATCTCCAGTGGTTTATGAGCACTGTATCTAAAAACAAAGCAATGACTGCAGAACAAAGAGTCTTCAAAAATTCTAGGTTACTTTAGTTCATATAATTTTAAAAAATCAGGGTACAAAACTGAAAGGGAAGACTGGAAACACTTAAACTAAAGAACCAATATTCCAGAAGTTCCAAACACCAGTCAGAGTCAAACTTTTGTAATAACTAATATTAGAGTATTAAAAAAATACAGATGCATCCCCTTTGAACATGAAAGGACCTACRTGCAGCTTTACAACCCATCCATTTTATGCCATGAGCCCCACCTTCACAATGATTAAATATTTGCCTGAGAGAGCCAAGTTCTGCTGAAGCAGATGCAATGCTGCTGTGATACCTGACCGACGGACTTTGAATAAAACAAAACCTCCTCCATACCAGCTCAGTTAAGGTGAAACTCTTAAAGGTGCACTGAGGGAAATGTGTTGGGAATGCACTCTGGAGAAAGCATATGCAGGGAACTGTGGTCATGCAGAGGAGGAAGTCTGAATTTTCTCAGAAGTTTACACACATCCTCCAGCTACAAGGAGTCCACAGGGATATTTAAAACCATTGTTCCCTTGATGCTGTTTATGAGCATGAAATATTTACGGCCCATATGTTTTTGAAATAATGTTTTATATAATCTTAAACCATTAAATACATAATAAAACACTTACGTGCAAAAAAAGGATTGATAGCTCTCCTATTAAAAATACAATGACAATTATAAAACCTGAGATGCCAGCAACAAAGCACACATTAATAAGCAGGCAGAATTCCTTTTGATTGACCCCATGCATTGGCAGAAAAAAATCTGGCCTCTTGGATGAAAGCCTTGCACAAAGAATGAGGAGACAGCAGCATAAAATTAAATAAAGTATTAATTTCATCACAACTCCAGAGTTTCAAATAAAACTCTTATTATTGAACCATGAGGAAGAAAAATAGTTTTCCCCATACAAGGTAACTGGACTTCTCTCAAAGCAACAAGTTCCTTCTCATCAGAATTTTCTCTTCTCAAATGCTATTCTGAGGTCAGAGAAGATTCTGAGCAAGGTTAAACTACTTACTTTCCATTCAGAACTGTCATTTCTCTTRCTTGCAGAATGAACATTATATTACCTCCAGACAGGAATTAAAGAATGAGACAGCATGATTAAGTTATAGTGGCTCAACAAGCTTCTTCAATGGCTTAGAATCTGGTCACATCTTAAGCATGTGCCAAAAGGCACATTGGCCCTGACACAAAATCTATTCTTCCCCACCAGACTTCAAGGTTCTSCTCTAACACACAAAGAAATTACAGAAAAGTGGGCTAATTTTTTTTTAATTTTGAGAAATTATGCTTTCTCCCTTTCACTTGTTCTTGAGAACTGTTATGACAGCTTGAATGAAATCTAAAATGGAAACAAGATCAGGCAGTGGCCCACATCTGCCAGGGAAAAATTTCAACCCAAAAATAAATGATGAAGTGCTGAAGGTATGCTCTGCCAGGAAAAAATGAGACTACTTATGGAGGGGTAGTGCCACCAGAGCTTCAGTAGTATCAGAAACATTACAGAGAGAAAAAGTGGGGAAAGGAAATCTTATATAAAAAGTGTGGATAGTGCTCCAATAAAGTAGGTGTGATTAATGCCCTGCATGCAGCAGGCTTAATGAAAGTATTCCCAAGTCTCTAAAAACAGTGGGTGTAGGGTTTCGCTTGTTTGTTTTTGTGGTTTTTTTAAATCTCAGTAAATGCATAAAGAAGCTTCTGCTTTTAATATCCATTCCATTCCAGCAGAAAATATCTAAGCACCAGTTCATCATTCCTTACCTGTGTTCCCGTCCCCACTCTCCATYGATGGTTTACTGGTTTCTGACGGATTGTTCATTCTTGAGTCTGCATTAGAACAGAAATAAAGATAAAACAATACAGCAAAAAATCCCCAGWTCTATTCATACCTTTTTGTTCAAGGGAAGTACAGAATACCAGAAATTTGCTATGTATTCCCTAATTCAGATTATAACACAAAAAAAGAACAACCAGAAGCAGAACACAATACTGAATCTTCCAGATAAATATTATTTCAAAAATTTCTATGACATTATTCCCATATGTGAAAACCTGGTATTAAGGGAATAAAAGACAGCATGCTGGAGGGCAATGATAGGTAGGAACTTAATTTTCAATACAATGAAAGTCACAGAAGAAAAAAAAGGAGGGGGGGGGAGGAAGGAACAATGACTACACCAGGATTCAAAAACATTAAGTCTGACCATCATGGCCTACATTATTCTTGTGTTTGTTCCCCCTGCCCCACCCCAATAAAAGAAAGGAAATTCAGTCATTATAATCAAATGGATGCCATTTTTCTAATACTGCATTTCTATTTTACTGGAATGTCACTGACATTAAGTTATTTTATATTTCCTATATATTCATGCAAAACCACACAAATATAAAATAATTCCTCTTCTTTCTCCCTCTGGATGAATCTATTGAAAAGTCTGTTCCTGGTTTCAAAGCCTGTCAGCTGAATACAGTGCAATGCAGAGGGCCTCTCCAGATGGCAGACAGAGAATATAGTTTCCTTATATAGGAATCTATACAGATGTTCTGTGTACAGCATCAGCTTTCCAGCTTATTACCTCCTCATTCCTTGCCACCGACCCCAGTGTGCCACATTATCACAAACCAAAATTACAAAAAGAATCTCAAGACAGAACAGCTCATAAAATGAAGTGTAAGCAAATCCTTAAGCACATTCTTCCATTCCCATAATGAGCTAAAAGCAAGTTCAATGAGCTTAAAGTGAACCCTTTACTCCAGGATATTGTCTTGCTAGGTGCTTAAAAGGTTACCTCTGTCATGTACTTTCATCAAAGCAGTGATTTCCAAAATACCAATGGGACGAAGAATACAGGAACAGCCTTAACTGTGTGCATCTTTCCCCCAGAGAGTTCCACGGATGCCCAGACACCTCACTGCTTGGCAGTCCATGAAAGCTGAAATGAGATGGACTATTGCCATGTACCATCACCTGCTACCACCACAGCACAGGAAAGACATGGACCTGTTGGAGTGAGTTCAGAGGAGGCCACCAAGACAATCAGGGGGCTGGAGGGGAAAGGCTGAGAGAGCTGGGGTTGTAGAACCTGGAGAAGGCTCCATGAAGACTTCAYAGCAGCCTCCCACTACCTAAAGGAGCCTGCAAGAGACCTAGAGAGGGAATTTTTAGTGATAGGACATGGGAGAATGGCTTTAACCTGGGCAAAAGAAAGAGGGCAAGCTTGGCCTGGATATTAGAAAGAAAYTCTTTACTGTGAGGGTGGTGAGGCACTAGAACRGGCTGGCCAGAGATGTGGTGGATGCCTCCTCCTGGAAGTGTTCAAGGCCAAGCTGGATGAGGCTCTGAGCAACCTGTCTAGTGGGAGATGTCCCTTTCCATGGCAGGGGGGGTTGGAGGGTTGAAACTAGATAATCTTTAAGGTYCCTCCCAAACCAAACCATCCTGTGATTTTGTGATCAATATTTTTAAAACTTACATAATTTTCCACATAAACAACTGTGGAAGTTGAACCCAGTAGAGCCTTGAAAATCCAGAGGACTGTAACAACCACAGAACTTCCCCTGACAAGTTAACACAACCTCTCCAGAGCCTCAACTCTTCTCAGAAAGTTCCTATGCCTGTTCTTAAATCTTTCAAATGTTCAGCCACGTGTAAAAAAGATCTGGACTATCAATGTTACCCTTGCTATAAAGGCAGACGTGTTAAACTGCTTTTTGAAAGGGGGAGTGAATGAGGAGAAACTTTGCAGCTGAGCTCTGCTGGCCYACACTTGAGCAAAAAAGGCTGCAAGTTTTGCCCTGTTTTTCACAATCTCTGCTTAGCACATTCAAGCTACAAGTTCACRGTCTTGAAAGACAGAGCTCTGCTAAAGTTGCAGCTACAGAACCTATTGCTTCCAGGCTCCTTAATTTGTCATCTTCCACATTTGGATAGCATAATCCACATCCTAGAAACAGAACATRGGTTCCACGGACTATACAGAAAAGTCTGCTCTTGATGTGGCCCTCTCTGCTGAGASATCCGTGTTTCTATCTGGACATTGTATATAACTTAAATTGAGTTTATTGTTGTGGCAACAGCACATTTAGAGTGATTACAGGCAATATGCATTTGATAAACAGCATTAGTTCATTCCTTTACACACAGATGGCTACCGAAATTTAAGTTTAGAGAACACTGAATGGGAATCTTTGCTTTGGATGCAAACGTGAAGAGTCCTCATCCAACAGGAAAATGAGCAAAGAGTGCTTACAAGTCACATACATTCAGTTGTGGAAACCAGGCTAACTCATGAGGCTATTGGACATGGGATGTATTTTTTAAGCCCAGAGCAGAAGGATTGTCTGAAYTCACGATACAGCTGACCACAAAAGGGAAGGGCCCAGGTTGAGAAGGTTGTCTCTCAAAAACATGGGATCCATTTCTGAACCACTTAAGAAAATTCTTGCTAGAAAAACAACAGAGGGCCTCCTGTTGCTAATTTGTTGCAGAAATTGAAGTATTAGAGCCAGGGTGTAGATTACTAATGGTAGAATAAGCAAACTAAGCCCACAGAGGGGTACACAGCTGTCCTGTGCACAGAGCTCAAGCAAGGTAGTGCCTGTTCCATCCTCTGAGGAGGCTCACACAAGAAGCCTTCCTGCATGACAAGCAAGTTTGCTCAGTCACACAACTGTACAGACCTCTTTCCATAAAGCAASCCAGGACACGTTTTTCTGTCAGGCTATGCTGTAAAATAAATCCTTCTAGAAAAGGTTTTCCATATTTCTTACTACTAGACACACACCAAGTTTACTTAATTACCAAAAGCTTGTCTAAATGAAGAATATTTTATTGTAAAGATTCATCCTTAAAAAAGACYTCAAACATTGCTATTGCAAAAAAGCAGCAAGTTGGAAGAAGAAACATCTTTCTGGTAGTGCTCAGGTTCAAATGAAGGATAGCATCCATTATTCCACCAGCTGACTATTTCTTGTTCAATCTGTGGGCCTTCTGCATGTAAAGCATCAAGAACAATGCCTCTATTTCCATTGCAAATGGTATGACATACATCTGAAGCACAAAACTGCTACCAGCAAAACAGGCTCATATCCGCGGGATACTAAACCCACCGATTCATTCTACGTGGAATAAAAAGGCTGTTTGGTTTATACGTGCTCATGCAATTTCTGCTTTAAAGTTAAAAGAATAAACAAATGACGTGGGCTAAAAAAACCCCAAACCTTAATGCCTTCACCTTTTCTTCTTCCTTTAGATCTTACTTGGGTTCTAAATAAAGGCCCTGGGCTACAACTTCTGCCAACATTATCTAAAAACAAACTCCCCAGAAGGAAGGATCGAAAGCAGCAGGTGCATGATTGAAATCCAACTCTCAGGAGTGAATACATTCCATACCGCTGCTGCGCTAGCAGGGCTGAGGTGTCGCCAGGCAGTGCTGTGCCAGGCTTTCACACACCCGCAGGAACATTTCCAAAGGCATTCAGGAGAAAGCAGCAGCGGACACCGGACCAACCTGAAGCATTAAGGACTGTACGTAGCTGGTAAAGCAAAGAAAATCTTAACGTGGGATATTACCATTAACTGCTTCCTTCCACCCRTTAAAGTGGAACTGCCTAATACTCCCATTAGCACCAGGAAAAATGATTCATTTATGTGCATGGAAAAAGCAAAGTTTAATGTGAGTGAAAACATGCSGAGAATTCTTTAGAAATTCATTTTCAAAAAACACTTCATATTCAGAAACAAACATATTCAAACATCTGCCTTAAAATATGCCATCYAAAAATATATTCTTTTACTTTAAAATATAAGTTCTTACATGAACTTATATGATGGAATGAAAAGAATAATAAAAAWATATATATATACATTGAGCTTTAGGGAGAAAAGCCTTGAAAATAAATAAAACCTATTGTAAAATTGAGATGATCCATTACTGTAAATAACTTTAAAAGACACGAAGAAGAAATTATGGCATGTCTGTTCTGCAGTCCTGATGGAATCTCAGCRCAGGAAATATATTATCCCAGTAACCTTAAGCACAGCTTGCAACGGTATCAATGGCAACCACTGTGCACTCCCCCTTATTTTCTATTACACACGAAGAACCTTGCTATATTAAAAATACACAGACATAACATACATTCTGTTGTAGAATGGCTCAATACAGTTACTAAATTCTTTCGACACCGAGGCTCCCTCTCATTCATTTTAATGCTTTAAAATTCATAACCCACAGATATGCAAGTCAAGTCCAGTGTTTGTCAGAAGCCAAATGCTTCTCAGATTGAAATCCTAAAAGCAAAAGGTCTGTATTAATATCATCCAAGTCTGTGCAGAGGAAACGAATTCTCCTGGAGGGAGGGAAAAGAGGAAAACAAACAAACAATCCAAACCATGTATTTTTCTGGTACAGATCTAGCTATCTATCCACCAGGCAGCCACTTGCTGCCGATTCACTGGTGAGCTTCAGCCCCACAAATACCTTCTGTAGCCTCTGCATATGTGATTAAGCCACTATGCATAGTCAATCTCAGAGCCTCTGTCCGCAAGAAAGAGCTGAGCTGGTACCCACCTAGAACGTAGTCGCTGCAGTCCAGCATTGCTGTGGTATCCTCTACAGGTTCAGATAGTCCAAGGAACGGGAGAATGGCAATTTCTATCAAATCTACACTACTGCTCTGACCGAACACGAAAGGGAGTGGGGAGGTGGGGGGAGAAATACAACTTCAGTTACACCATAGCAATCTTCAACTGAACAGGGAAACTTCAGTTGCTGTGTGGAGTTTTAGTCTCTCCTACTAGCTGTGTCTGACATTGTCAAGGCGACTGAAGCGTGAAAAGTTCCCCTTTTTGTAATAAAATAGAAACAAAGATTGCAGCTGGCAGTTTCCATAATGAAGCTTAATCAGTATGCGCCTGATTAGGGCCTTATGCAAATCTCCTCTCGTTAGCACAGCAGCCAGCACTTTGAAGTCCATGAACAATTCATTTGCAGAGTACACTGAAAGCGCTCCCTGCATAATTTAAATCACGGTATAAATATTTATCAGCTCATTTGCATATTAATTGGCAGTGCATGAAGGGAAAAATTATCTCCCGAGTGCCAGCATAATAATTAGGGAACAAAATGAATTTTCTTCCAATAGCTTGGCTTCTCAGCCCTAACTCAAGCACAGTACCACAGGGGAGCAGGGAGGGGAAGAGACAGAGTTCTGTTCAAATGCCACTGAAATGACACGTACAAATTAGAAACAACTCTACAGACTTAAGCACCTTTAATCTTATTCCTGCTGGCAACAATAACTTCAGTAATAAAGGGGATTTGGAAAAAGCTTTCTACACAATCCAAATAATCCCACGAAAACAATTAGCAAGGTAGAAGCTGAACACAAAGCTGTCAAACCGCTGCTTGCACATCTGCGTGGAGTTTTCCACATCCGAACACGCGCTGTCACAGGAAGGTCCCGGGCAGGGAAGAGAGTCCTACCCGGGCAAGAAAGCGGCACGATTCCCTTTAAACGGCTAAAGAGCTTGGTGATTCATTATCGGGTAATCCCTTTGCCACGGCCAACTTAACAGCAGTGGATGTGTCAAGTATTGTGTAACATTTGACACCCATTAATCTATCCCGAGTGAAATCAAAATAGATTTAGTCTTTTGCTTTCCAATGACTTCCAAGAAAAAAACAAAAATCTATTACTAATCCCTTCAAACACATACACAATATGGCTAAATAAAGCTTATTGCAGAGCTATGGTTTTTGAAAGGGGCATGTCACACCCACATTGCATCTTTGAACCAGTCAGTGATAACCAGAACGCGCTCACTGCTGTGACCACAAAGTACGCTCCAACACTGGAGAACTGGGCTTTGGTCCATGGAGAAATCAATCTTCTTTTCCAAAAGCGGTCCACAGAAGTAAGTGGACTAAGTRTGAGGCTATACTGAACCATTTCAAATAGTTTGTTTGCCACTCAAATGGCAAGAACATTTATATAAAAACGCAAGCGTGATGTGGACATTATGAAATTTATTATTYCATATTCTAATCAGGAAAAGGTAATATGATAATGCACATGATTACAGGGTTGAGCCACCCRCTTCCAGATGTTAATGTGAATTTAAAGAGTAAGTTGTTGTTTTCTTTTTTCCTTTAAAAAAACCCTAGCTGTACTTTTTTTCTCCTCATTTCTCAAGTGAATTCAAGCACCGCCTCTCCAAACAAGAGGGAGTGAGAGAAAAGGGACTTCTCAATCATCCAGTACTGACTGGAATTTATTTCCACGCTTGACCTCTTCTTCTGTTCAGGTTCATATCTCTACTTAACACAAGATGTTCCCAGCTATATATTTAACATGAGTGATCTACACTTGAAAAAGACTGTGAGAAGAGAAGGAGAAGGTGCTCCCTACTGCAGGTAAACAACTCCGTGTGCTGAATAGGTTTTCCTAATACCTTGTTTCCAACTTGGTTTTCTACTCATTCACGTGTCCCATTGAGACCTCTGAGGCACGTCTTCATGGTTCACAGACCCTCAGTAAACTTCACTCCTCCATACAAGCTTTTGGAGTGCACTGGGAGATAATCCGTTTGCTTTATCGGAAGAGCCTGGACACAAACRGTGTAACAACCAAGCACTTCACAAAGCAAGTGTGGGTTTAAGCAGTGGCTGAGCTGAGGCAGCAGCAGAGCAGGACAGCAGGGTTCTCCTCAAACCAGAGTGTGTTGGGCTGGTGGGACACAGGTGCAGCCCCGAGAGYGCAGGAAGCGGCCGTTAGAATGAGGCACGTGTGTGGCCATGGGTGATCTGCCTCACAAACACCAACCCCCACACAAACCCTCGTTTGAACTGGAACAGCCACTAACATCCTAATCGAAATAAAAACTTCTATGTTGACCTGTCAAACTAACAACTGGCCAAAAAAAAGACAAATAAACAAAAAACCACCCCAAACCAACCAGCCAACCAAAACCAAAYGCCACAAAATAACCCCCAAACCGAATGGTTCTTTCAGTGACCACTTTATTCTTTGACAATTTTATTATCTTACCTTTTATATAAGTTCATAGAATGGTTTGGGTTGGAAGCGACCCTAATGATCATGTAGTTCCAACCCTCCTGCCACGGGCAGGGACACCTTCCTCTGGACTAGGTTGCTCTTGGCCATGAACACTTCCAGGGATGGGGCATCCACTTGTTTTTTGTTTTGGGATTTTTTTGCTTGTTTGTTTAAATTTACCATTGACGGCCCTTTAATCTCTGCTCAGAACAGGCCCAGAAGAGGCATGTGGTTCCCACCCAGGTGAAACAGCAATGCCAGTGGAGGGGACACATCACAGTCCAGAGCCCATCAACTGCATTTACCTGTCAGGCACTGTGCCTGCAGGTCATATTCCCAGAGGAGGCATGTCAAGAGTCTGCGAAGCCCCTACRCCATGACTGCAAGGTCACCTGGTGGCCCATCACAGCCTGCAGAGCAGAGCCCACAGACAGGATCCAGCGGTCACACTCTGCCTGCAGGTCACACTTGTTGAGGTCACACTGGACTGCCYTGGCTCTGTGTCTGAAGGGGGGCAGGAGGGGCCAGGACAGAGCCCAYAGAGCAGGGCCTGCACACGGAGCCTGCTGGTCATGTCCCACCTCTGAAGGTCACACCAGCCGGRGGGAAGTGTCACAGCCCGAGAAGCAGACCTCGCACATGGCGCAGGGGACGCTCCCATGCCACTGGTGACGCTCCATCCTGCCACAGCTGTGTGGGTGCCCCAGGGGCTGCCCAGCCCTGCCACAGCCTTCCCGTCACTTGAGGCCGCACAGGATGGCGAAACCCAGGAAAAAGAGGAGCTCAACCAAGAGGTCAGAGATGGCCCTGATGTGTCCTCGGGCTGCTCCCACCCCTTCTGCTCCCCATAGTGCATGCGGGAGAAGGCATCCAAGTTCTTGATTTTTGGCCAGAAAACATCCTACYGTTTCATTTATGCCACACTATTGCAATTATTTCTTTACCTGGAAGGCTTGTGAAGGAGGCCTGAAGGCACAAGAAGGAAAATGTTTGGGGAAGAATGGTGCACATCACCCTGCTCCAAAACTAATGGTCAAATATGTTAGTTTAATGTTCTGTTTAGGTTCTGCCACACCACTGCCCATTCTTTTCTTTATGGCTTCTTATGTTAAAAGTTACTTAACACCTACAGTTTTTACATTAATGATTTGTCCCCTCATAATTCTATTCATACTCTTCCTTCAAACCAAAGGAACTAAGCCACTAACATAGAGCCAGCTATGCCAAAGGCAGATGTTCTCCAGCCAAACACTTTGGAGCCTGCAGATAACAATTCAGGAGACTCTTTCTACCCCATCCATTTCTTTTTGTCACTTTTTACATATCTTCCACACCTTCCCATTTCAAATGAATGTTTTCCTTTTGCAGTTTGTCCCACCAATATGCCACTTTCTTTATYCAATTATAATGACAATACCTGATACCTTAATAACTTATTTTTTGGAAAGGGAACATCACTTTTACCTGCAGACTATGCAACTTTTTTTTTTTTTTTTTGATATGGATGTGTTTCCATATATTAGTAAAATGTCATTTACTACAGGCCCGCCGTGCTAGCTAAGAAATTTCTGCCCCTGTCCAGCTCAGTGACAAGCATGACCTTTGCAAACTTCGGGGACACATTTTCTGATGAGATTACCCAATAAGCCAACTCATTATTTTCCTTTTGAACGGTGTACTTGGACTGGAATGCAAAGGAATACATACAAATGGAATACAAAATGTAGGGAAAGGAAATACAGTATTAACTGCCACATTAGTATGCTGCCTTCATTAGTGTATCACTGCCTAGGACATTTTATCTCGAAGATACTACACTTCAACTCAAGACATTTCCAAGTCTCCATCCCACAAGCCAAATGAAACCTAACAAAAATTTCAACAGCCAGAACTCCAATGTGCTATTAAAAAAAATTATAAAAATTACATACTTCAACAAAATAAACTGTTACTGAAGTTGGCACAATCCTCTTAGAGTAATTACAGACAGACAGCAGCCTGTTCATAGGGCTGCAAACTAAGCTCTAATTTTAGCCATCACCTTTGACTTTGGCTAACAGAATTGATTTTATGTGAAAATTGGTAAATTTGCTCTGAAAGCCAAAGAGCAGTTGTCTGGAAGAGTCAAATAAAATTGGCCTGTTTTCGAATTACCGGTCATTAAGCAATTGCTATGAATTGGAATTTTAGTCTACATCTAATTTTACTTCTCACAACCTCAAATCGTAACTATCCTTTAAAACTTTCAACCACACAAAATGCCTTTCAAAATTCCTTCGTGTACATTTTTGAAGGAAATTAAGTATGTGGAGAGCTAAGCAGGAATGCTAATTTATCTTATCAGTGCAGGACAGTGGATTCTCCTAAGYACCTGACACATTCATATAAAAGGGTTTGTTTGTGGGTTTGGTTTGTTAAGTCTCAACTTATTTTCCTCCACAGAAGCTAGCAACTACCATGGATTAAGTCTTTATTTAATAGAAAGAAAACTGTGCTCATGACAAACAGTTCAGTACCACCACATGGGGAGGGAAGARAAAAGGGAGGCAGTGATATGACAAGAGAAAAGAAAACAAATACCCTTATTCAAAAACTACAGAATTATAACTTTCACAAGCAAACTGAGCCTTATTTGAAACTCATGACTAATTCGGTCATTCTGGTGCATCATCTGAACACTTTTGCCCTACCCTAACTGCCTACAAGCCATGGCAYATAAGAAAGGATCCATATTATATTTACATAAAAGTTTTTCTTCCATCCTGTTGAATGTTTTCTTTTCAATAATGAGGGATATAAATTCGGTGCAGTCAACCCTTGTTGTCTACGTAAATGTTACTGTCATAACATTTACTTAGAAATTATGGAATATTTTGAAGAGCAGCAAACTTTTGGTGTTCACATCTCCTGAATAAAGCACTCATGTTCCACTTSTATTATCTTTTCAAGGTTTTCATGACTATTTCGTAATGGCTTGAGAATTTTTCTGTTTTGGGTTGTTTTGGGKTTTTTTTGTTTATTTACATGCATGAAAYACCACATCATAAGCACTGACTCCAGGAACTTAATTCAAAAACCAACCCAAAGTGTCACACATATGAAAACAAATTTGTGTTATTTAATGACYATGTTCCAGCTGCCACAGAGCTGTTGCACATTAGCACATTTTATTGTCTGCAGGGCATTCACCTCCTTTCAGTTTAACTAGAAGTTAGCATAGAAAATGAACAAATCATGCTCTGATTCCACCACACCTGAGGTATGGTTCAATACCATTCCATATTCATTGCTCTAGTAAGCTTGTATATGAAAAGTAGTATGCAAACTTAAGCAGGATTTTTTTAAAAACACACAGAGAAATGTTCTTAAAATGTGCATATTGTATGGGAAATACCTGTTTTGAATTTTGGTGTACATATGTGGGTCWCATCGTCCTTTAAAATTACTTTTAGGTTTGTCAAATCTAAAATACTTCCCACTGACAAGTACAGAACACCTTAGGTGGATGTAAACTGTTGTTAATAAACATCTCTTGTATTTTATTACTTTTTCAGGATTTGCATGCCTCATATTGCTTTTCAAAAAAGGACTGCAGGACAMAATAAAGCCTGAAAAGAAGACTGATGTGAAGTTACATGAACAAAACACAAGGGAGGGCTGGAGAACAAGATCAGTAAAGCTTTAACATTTATCAGAATAAGGAAAAAAGGGACAAATTTAAGGATGCGTGTCTATGTTACAGCAGTACTGAGAGAAAAAAATACCATATTKCCTCCCCCTCCTCCCCAGCTCCCCCCTTCCCTAAACAAACAAAYAAAACTCAAAAACRAGCTCCGTGAAAAGTTTGCAAGCTTTTATGGAGGCTGCAGCTTGGGGCAGCTGGAGAACCTGGAGCACCACCAGGCACCAGTCCTCATGAGGAATGGGGTGACCCCAAATTTCCCCTGGCAGGGAATCAGCCAATCCTGATGTATCTCCTGGACCTAAAGTGGGGTCATTTGTTCCCACAAATGACACTTATGAGAACATGTCTTCCACACACGCAGTGGCTACTGAAATAGTGCACACATTTGAATGGGAAAGGTAAATGCAGTTCATACTACCAAAACACCAAGCAATGAAGGTGGCATAAACATTGCTAGTTTCAAATTATTACTGCAATACACACTAAAAATACCAAATATTTCAAGAAAAAAAAATATTATCTGATATGCAAATCACAACACAACTGACTTGCCAACATATGAAGGGTACTTATGCCAAGCTYAAATATCGAACAGCAAGATTTGTTTTAGCAGCTGTATGAACTATTACACTTTGGAAGCACCACTGTATGTGCATTCCAAAAGCATTAATTTCACCTCCCTGTGTCCACTCACATAACAGGGACAGTCCCTCAAAGCTTAAAAACATTATTTTCAAACTCACCTGTAAATTAAAACATATTGCCTTATGCAAATATGCCTAAGAGAGACTAATTMAGGGTATGACTTAACCACTGCTCAAATCCCAGAGCCTCCACACCACTTGGCATTAACTACACTTACAGGCCACTCTCAAAATACATAAATCAAAGTCTCAGGTCTGAGTTTACAATGAGTCCTGCTGGAGCCAACTTGATTCATTAAGATCAACAACCCAGATAGCATTTAGCTCTAGTTAGCTAATTAGAGTGTTTGACAAACAAATTAATAGCAAAAATCTCTGCAGTTCATCATATGAACCGAAGTTGCAAGGCTGTTATGGCCATGCTTTGCAGAAACTGCTTTTGCTCTCTCTTCCTTAATAACTATCTCAAATCCGAGGAAGGATATTGCTTTAATGCCCTCAGCACACTGATCCAGACACTATTAACACCTGTAGGAACCACAAGACATGTCATGAGAATGCTTCTTTCTGAAGCTTAAATTATTTGATCTCAAAAGAGGAAAAGGCCAAATTCCAGACAAGCTGCTTTGTATGTTACAAATTGAACAAAAAATTGCCAGATGCAAGATCTGAAGAAAGAAACGGAGTTATTCACGCTGCAGACACTGACTCCATCCATCAGCACACATATCCAASTATCTATCATTTTGGCTGCTCAGAGCTAACATCAGACTGTATTTGCTATCAGCCAGAAAAAAAAACAAAAATACAGAGTGCTTGGGCACCCRGGTCTTTAATTTACAATAATTTAAGAACAGCAGAAAGTGAAAACCACAGCATAACCATGCATATAAAATACGACCTATGTGAGCTTTTCCAGGAAATGTTCACAAGCCCGATTTTGCCCGTTTTAGCACCAATGCTGTGCTAAAGCTGAAAAGGCATTGATCAGCTTTTCCAGGAAATAACCACAAGAAGGGGTTTACTAGAAGCACTGCTGAAGGGCAGGCAGTCTGAGTGACACCTGTGGCTGTGTTTGCAGAGGATTTGCTGGGAAGACATGCACATTTTATTTGCAGGCCCATGGACACACCACTGAAGACAGGTTTATTTCCCCAGCAAATCAGACAAGAGGTAAACTTTTCCACACTGCCTCGCTTTTTGCAACTTATTTTGATTGGAACTGTTGACAGGTGCAGAATCCTCTCAAAAAAAATTCATGATCTACTCAAACATTACAGAGTAAAAGAAGCCAATTGAAAAAATTAGGTCAAAAGGCCTAATTAAAAATTTTTAAAAGTGATGCCCAGAATACTTAAATTCTTACTTGCCCATGAACGCCAAGGCAGCAAAAAGCCAGCACTGCTGCCCTGCTGCCTCTTACACAACTACACAAGAGAATTGGTCTGTTTTAAAACTACTCCAACTGCAAGGAGAAATACTAACCCAAATCTGGTTTTTAATCCAAAGGGAGAAATATCCACCCTATGGAAGCAAAAAGGCAGCAAGGATGCAGAAACAAAGAAATGGGAAAGATGGTTTCAGCAGGAATACTGCCTTAAAACTTTTATTTTCTACCTTTGAAGCCCACCTCTGTGTTACACATCCATCTTATGAATTCTATCACGCAAATTGTGTGAATTAAAATCTCACAACAACTATTTATTTCCTCTTTGGTACACTGACTCTCGGCCCTAAAGCTGGCAACTTGTATCAATTAGTTCACTTGCATATGCACACAACCCTCCAATGCCACTCTGGAGAATACTCCGATTTCTGGTCTCACGCACGCCATTTCCGTGCTGAAAAATGGAAATGTCTACTGTAAAAAATCTACAGATTCTACACTGTAAAACTTAACTACATGATCACTTATTTCATCAGATGCCTTGAAGAAGGCATTAGAATTGCAAGGTTTTGAAAGTAAAGAGAACAGGGAGYTGTTGACTGACTGAAGCAGCAGCAGAGTAACAGCTACAATTACACCAGTTTAGCACAGACCCCGCTTAGAGCACTAAACCCCAAATTCAAGGAATTGTTCACAGAAGAATTTAAAAGTAACTACTAATAACCCTAACATGTCATGGTAGACCAACCCACAGAAATTAAACAAGTACACCTCATAAATGTCTGAGGCCTTCCTATAAAAACGCTGCAGGTTGGTCTAGAGCAYCACGCCAGGCTGCAAACTGGAATTCTCAAGGGAGACCATGGCTCTGGTGACATTAACAATAAATCAGAATGGAAACTGTTTGCAAGCAACCACCCATTAACTTTCAGAATCCTTCATATATATATATACACAAATTATACATGGTTGATATATAAACATATATACTTTTTTATATTATACATATTTAGTGTTTTATATAAAACATATTTACTACATTATATATAGTATATATGTATTTTTTCTTAATCTCAGATTTCTCAGAGCTTTTAAGCCTACTGTTCTGAAAATAGTTTACGTGTTCTGTTTTCCTGCAGAAAGGTACCAAGACAGTGCCAACCCAGTGGAAGAAGCAGCATAAAGAGCAAGTCASCATACAATACTGTTTTCATCACTTTTGTCCAGTCTTGGTCAAAAGACAAGTTGCTGCAATGAGAATGGACAAGAAAAAAGTAAAGCCCTGAACTGCCAGGATACCATCATCCCCAAAAATCCAGCCACAAACAGCCCGAGAGCTGCCAACTGACCACCGCTGCTGACTTGAATGAAAATCATTCCCCAGCCTTCTTAGGAAGTCAKTCACCACTGAAAGAAGAGCAATTCAGTATTCAGGAAAAAACCCTCAAGCTAACCTCTCCAGCAACATTCAATATCGCACTGACATTTTAATACTGCACTGAGTTGCTCTAACATGCCATTTTAAAAGAAGGACCTGTATTCCATATTGCTTTCACAACCCCTCACCATCACAGAGAGATCACTCATTAAAAATGCAGAGAAGGTTAGCAAGTTCTCTGGGATTTAACCAAGTCAGAGGCAATAATAATAAAAAAATCCTCTGTGACACTRCATTTCCAACAAGCCTGACAACACTGGCAAAATGCATGAGAAAAGGCTACAAAATTCAGAACCCTCCACGAGTCTGCAGGAACCATGAATACGAGCATCTTTTCCATCCAATGTGACAGTCTCAAAATGACAAGCCCTTTTTTGCCYGCCTACCAGCGAGCCTACACTCCTCTTTTCTTCTTTTGAATTTTCCCCAACTTAAATTGAATGCAAATAAGCCAGGTGTGGTCCCCAGAGCAGTAATCTGCAGATAGTCCCCACCGAGTTCCCATAGCAACTTGCACAGCTGGCCACGAGAAAGGGCTTGTATCTGCTTCATATTGGCTACAGAGTTTAAACACTCAGCGAGTGAAACCCCAATTACCGCATCTTGTAAAGGAAACATCTACTAAAAAGCACATCCATTTTTCCTTGATTAACACAGGAAAATAAACCTCTGGATATGCTCCTAGTTCAGCAATTGCTCAGCATGTAAAGTGAATATCTGTTATTTAGAAGAGGCGATGCCTGYGAAGGAAATGGCTTCTCTTTTCTGCTGCAAGGAACTGAAGTTTAAGAAACACTACAGCATTTAGAAAATGCCTGTCAYTTCTAAATGCACCTTGCTATCAAGAAAAAACACAGCTGAAAGAGAAAAGTCAGAAACTTAAATCCTTCTGGACAAGTTACAAGACTTCCACAAGACAGTACCACCTCTCTGACAAGTGCTTTGTAATACTTCAAATTTTAATTGTACTCTCTCAGTATCAGCTTTCTAAGTCTCATTCTAAAAGTCCAAAGTTACCCTGTGACTGACAAACAACTGTTCATGACACACAAAACCTACCCTTTGTTCCTCACCTACAAACACAGATSCTCCCCTCTGTTCATTCCACTCCTTTCTGCATCCTGCAGTCACAGCTCGCTACTTCTGCCTGCATCCAAACCTGCAACTTTTCACTCCAGCCTTGTCACTGTGTCCCATTCCATATCTGCTGGCTAAACAACAGGGAGAAGGTGCTGGGGCTGATTTGGAACCTCGGGTGAACTAACTGGCCACAAGTGTGGATGGTCAACTGATAAGCCATACAGATAAGGACTATGCTGTCTCTGCTCTTCCTTYAGCACAGCCACGAGCAAGAAATCTCTCCTCTACCCATATTGTGGCTTCAAGTAAGAATAGCCCCTACAGTCTCAGGGGAAAGGGCCCATGTATCCCTGCTAATATCCTCCAGCTCTTGGGAAGCAGGAACAAACACAGCAGGTACCTAAGACACCACCCACCCTCTGCCGCCCCAAATTACAAATCAAAGACTTTTTAAGGCAGAGGATGTTGGTAAACACTAAGTAACCCTCAACAGACTTTTCTCTGCCATGTATCTGCACTAATATCCTATTGAACCCCTGCAAACTTTTAGGGAGCAGCCTGCAGCAAGGAGTCCTACAGTGTAAGTATACATTAAAGAACATTCTTTTTTATTTTGCTTTGGATCTATCTTCTTCTGTAGCACTGCTTTAATTTCCCCTACCTCTTGCACGGAAAGAGACCATGAACTGTAAGCCTCTATTCCCCCTCCATGACCCTTAACTGACTTCTGCCATATCCCCCCTTAGCTCTATYTTCTAGGATGATAATCTCAAGTCTACACAATTGTTCATAAAAAGTGTGAATTAATTCCGTAAAATAATTCCTAGTGCTGTTTTTCCCCACATTTTTTAAATGTATGAGGAGAAGAGCTGCACAGTGCAGTACCCAAGAAAAAGCAGHACTAATGGACTGTGGCACAATGCTATTTTTTCTTATATTGCTTTGCACTCTGATCTTTTTTTGGTAAGTCCTAGCATTTGACTGGCTTTTTTGACTACTTGTTGAGCATGAAAATACAGCAGCTACTTCCATGACAAATCGTAACATGAAAGATCTCATACCTGGAGCATTAGGAATGCTTATATTAACTGCACATAAACTCAGGGTCTTATCTCTAACTTATTCACCAGGAACTTAATATCACTGAAGCATCCTAATCTGTTCAATTTGGTTAAAACTGGACAACTGTTTAYGAGGGAGAGCGGAACGGAAAAGACAGAAACAACACAAACCTCTCTTTCCTTTTGAAATCTGGTTAACTTAAAAATAACAACATGATGCTTATCTGTTTCCAAAAGAGCAGGCGATTGATAAGAAATACACTCAGTATCAGTCACTTCTGCTTGTGCAGACTTTACAAAACACCTGTCCCTGTACCTGGCTTAACCATCTCTTGACAAGTGATCCCTATTTTTCAAGGAGGGCATGGCAAGCTGACCCAGGAACATCCAACTTGTAACTTCACAAGAGGCCACCATTATGGGAGTTGTCTCCTATGAGAATGTATATTTATCTAGGAAAGGGGAAATATAAACAAACAGGAGTAGTTCAATGTGCATATTGGACATTAGCTATAAATTTTATTCCTCCACGACATATGTAAGACACTGTACACCTGTGAGCTTTATSCATTATCCCACCTGTGGGAACGAGCCTTAATCCATCACTAACTTGAAAGCTGCTCGTTTGCTTAAGTAGTTTTAGTTTTCTTCTCTACCCTTTCTGCCTTCCAGATTTCTTTTCAGACTAATCAGCAGCACTTCAAAGAAACAGCTGAGCTGGTGGCATTAAAATGACCAAGGAAACAYACAAAGCTTTAGGAGGGCACAACCACTGAGCAAGAGAAACATGCCATTTAGTGTTAAAAATGATGACTGTAAGCCCACTCAATTGGGGGAAAAAAAGGAAAAMTCACAATTCATTAGAAGGAAGAAAAAAATTAGTATTCCCCTATACACCTGGCATAATTTGCACTTTAAGAACCACACCACATTAACATTGACAATCCACTGCATGTTAATAAAAGGCAAAGAATTTAAAAGTGAAGGCACTTGGTCTGTATTGCAAGCCAATAGGTTTACACATTTTACAGGAAGAAACAAAATGGWCATCCAGGTGGCAGAGTCTGGAACCTGAGAGGGTGAAAAATGAAGAGATTTTTACGCTGGAAGTGAATATGCAATTTAGAAAGAATTAGCAGTAATACCAGCTAATACTGGTATAACAAATAAATATTTAATGTCAGGTGTTAAGGAGGAGACACTCTAAATGCAAATATACTCATGCACACACAGCCTCTCACTCATATGTATCCCTTATACCAACAAAGAGGCAAGTTTTGTACATCTTAAAAATACAGAAGATTTAAGTACATATTGATTCTGTCCTCTACAGCTCTTATCTCTGCTGTGGTTTCTTTTCATGACATTTGAGGCRTGCTGAGGACAAACCTGCACTGAAATTGCATTGCCCATATTTAATTCAAATGTCATTTGGCCTGACCAGCTCTAACCCTGTGCATGGTACTTGCTTATAAACAACTTCAATAGGGGACGGAGAAGAAGGGAGAAGGTAACAGGGAGGAGTGAAGGTTTTGACTTCTCATGAGACCTGGAGATGAACAMAACATTTTTGCACTAAAAGGAGGCCCTTAAGCTCTCCTGTGTAACTTCAGCCTCAACTTCCAGGCAATGGATGAGATTAGGAACACTCTCATTAACACACTCTCAGAGACAGAGCTATAAACCATTTTCKTGGCTTTAGCTGTTAACTGGCAGTCCATTTTTTATAAGGCATGCTCTAAGGCTGAAATCACCAGGATCACTTTCCAGCAACYGGATCTTACTGTGTACCTTGGGCTGGTTAAAGAGGCTCCCTTAACCATAAGTCCCCTTATATTCTGTGAGCAAGCCACTGTTCACTAGGTCAAACTTGGTGTAACCGAAGATTCTGAATTTTAAATTCAGTTGGACAAGCTTTTCACATTCTGAATCCATCATATCTCTTCTCAGAAACATCTCTGGCTTTGTTAGCAACTCTTCTAATGTTACAAATTTCCTGGCAGCACCATAAGGTTAGACTCAACCATGTCTGTAATTCAAGTATTGTGTCATCATAGGTACTGCCTCACTCCAAAAGGCATTTCCTGACTCTAATTCATCCTAATTCAACTCATTTTTAGAGTGTCCAGAGCACAAGCTTTGCACAGTTTCAGAGCACAAGTTCCTCTACCAAAAGTGAAATCTACTTTTTTTTTTTTTTTGCTAGATGTTTAGTAGACACTYCGTTTAGCTAAATCAAAATATATGGATACATTCCCAGAAAAAAATTGGTGACTCAAACCCTTTTGCAGTAACTGACCTGATACTAGCAACTCCACCAATACTTGAATCCAACGAAAATGCTACCACTGAAGTTTCCATATTTCTTCCTGATCACTGGCAGATACAGAAGTACTTGCTGAAGAAAAAGACACAGCTAGTAGATTTTGACTTTCCATTAACAACTGTACTGAGATTTTTCAGTTATCCTGTCCTTAATCCTTTTAGTATGTGTTACTATTGATTTTGTATCACTTTAATTTGGTAATCAATGAAGTAAGCCATTCTAAATCAGATACATTATAAAAGAGTGCATTTTATCAATACAATTACAAAACAGAGCTTTAATCTTAACAAGAACTGAAAAGGCTTACAGCAAATTCATCTGAAAAGACTTTCTCTCCTACCTCAGAAAATTGTATGAATTGACATTAGATTATTTTTATTGACCAAAAATTGTCTATCAGCAAATAAAATTATCTAGTTACTCAAGTGAGTGCAACTGACCCCCAGCTTTTAAAATAAAACTGCCCCATTTTTTGACATTATTGACTCACTCATTTTTCCACCCCCTCTCTGCAGCTTCCTTGGTCAYTTCAGATTTACTGACATCAACAAATACATAACATCAACAAATTAGAGAGGTTTCTTTCCAGTCACTCTAAATTACTAAAAGCAAGCTGCCTTGTGTTGCAGATTTTAGGAATCCAACTCATGGAGTYTCTCAAGCATTCCTCTTCTTCCCCATTCCCGTTTGTTTTGAGAATGGCATCTTCTCTCCACTTTTAGGAGACACTYAGGGCCACTCAAAAGCAGGTAAGCAGGTGGTGATCTGTGTAAGAATAGAGGTCCTCACCCTTTTGCACATTTCAGAAGGTGTCTATGGACTACAACTCCACAGGCTGGTAGGTCAGCCTAACAGCTGTCTCCCACCAAGGAGGGAAGTGGAAATCCCATCATTTCCTCTTTTTGGGGGGCTTGGTGTGGCTTTTTGGCACTACTTTATCAGGCCAGAGGGGTGCTTGGGCAGTGCAGAAGTTGGTAAGTGAGAAGCAGCTGGGGAGCAGGGGGAGAGGTGCTGCTGTCACTTCGGCTCATCTGCAGACATTCATCCTTCATCATGCAAATTTTGAAATAAGGGTATTTGTTGGTATTACTTGAGCTGTATCAGCTTGCTTAACACCATCAGGAAAAATATATCWGAGCATCCCAAGCAATTCCTTGCATAGTTGTATTTCATTAGCCTGAGAAAGGTAGATCCTGTAATTCCACATGACTACATCAGACAGTGCTTCCCAAACCATCTCACTGCCTCTCCTCCTGATTTGCTAACCAGGACATAACCACTGTGGAGGGAAAACACAGACTGCTGTTTCAGAAGGAGAGTACAGAGAGCAAACTGGCAAKGTTGGAGCTGGAATCCTGGTCTCCCAAACCAGCAGAAAGATACTGAAGACCAGACCTCATTTGGACTCCTCTTTGCCTCATCACAATTCCTCTTTCACATTTTACTTCACTGTGTAAGTTTGAAATCCTACAGTATTACTTCAGTTTACAGCTATTCTATCCTATCTGTGCAACGAATCATCAGTTTGACTATTAAATTAACAATCAAATTAATGATTAATTTCTTAGGCGTTTAGTTCTGCTAATTACAGAAACATATGTATCCTATTATAAGGGCCCTTTTATTGCTGCTGAGCTCACCTTATTTGGTTTTAACACAWATTTTTATAATAAGTTTTTTTTTTATTATCACACTTGAAACCAGACATACGTTCAGTTCTCAATCACGTGCCCACTGTTTTAGCTGAATTTTAAAATTCTCTAATTAGGAAGGTTAATACCCCTGACCTCCCCAGCACAGATCTGATGTTCCAAATGCTCCTCCTCACTTACACATTTCACCACACACCCCTACTGCAAAATAATCATCCTTGCTATTTCTTTGTCAGGTTTCTGGTTACACTTTGACGGTGGGCAGACCCTGGCCTTTCTCCAGAGGCTCTCTCTCTTGGGAAGAGATCTCATGCACAACTAAATTCAAACTTTGCTTCCCTAAGCAGTYTTTCCAGCTACACATTTCTATTCAAATCAACCGATAACATCTGTTTAAGTGGTCATAAGAATTGTTGCAAAGAGCTCAATCGTTTAACCTAAAACTTGCCTGACTATGATTAATATGAGGTACAAGAAACCTCACAGTGGACACCCATGGAATAGCCTACTTACCAGAGAAGTTTCTTCCTAATCCCCTTTGGTTAGCACTTTATTTGTTCTCTGTTGTATAATGGTTTTTCAATTCTTTACAAAGGCTTTACAAAGCTTTCATTTAACCTAGCATAATGTACTGTAAATGAATAATCCCTTTTCTTTCCTGATCCTGTTAATCTTTTGGCCTCAGTTACATCTCGCAGCAGTGAGATGCAAATGTTAATTATGCAAGAAGTATAAGATCTGTATTTTGATTTCCATCTGTCCAATACAAGTCCAGAACAAGACACAGATAACTGAGTGCTTTCSTATCACCATGGGAACATGATTGCCACAAACATACCAAGAACGTCTCATACTGACTCCCAGAAGCCCCAGTCAAGTACCTTCTATCCATCAGAGCCTCCTTTATCTCCTTTGTTGATTCATATTTTACACAAACCCCTGATTATTCTCACTGTAACTCAATCTTCCTCGGGGCTGCAGAAACATTGTCTTACATAACATCTCCCCCTTGTTGGCAATATTTATGTCAATTATCTAATCTACAAAACACATATGGATGTAGAAGTAGCTGAAACATTTTATTAATGTGAGAGTGAAAACAACCAAAGTTGCCAAAGTTGTAGGGCAATCCCCTTTACCCCTGCCCAACCCTCCCATGGGGTCACACCAGCACTCAACTCACCCCATGGCTGGCATGATTAACCCACAAAACTGAGTATCAGAAAATTAATCCTTCTAAAAAATAATCTTGGCAGCTCAGCTCCCAACCCAGATGCCTGCAGAATCAGACAAGCCCAGCAGAGCGAATGCCATCGAGAGTGGGACTTCAAATCTAGTTTGGTTTGAATTTTTTAAACCACAGCCTCACAATACATTTGGATTTTATAACAAAGCCAATCTAATGACTGGCCAGCACTGAAAAAGAAAAGCTTCTTTTTTTTTCCTTCCCCCAATCACAACAAAGATGGCTCTACCTCTTCCCTCACACTGCCCTCCCTGGTGCTCACCCAACCAGAGGGGGACACAATTTTAGCTGSCAGTCCAGAAGAAAACCGATTTCATAAAAAACTAACAGAAAATTATTTTTCTTTCAAGTTAAATCAGCTATGCATGGAAGCCAAAGACTGAAAACAGACGCAAGGGCAGAGGCTGAAGTATGAAGGAGTGGGAGAGAAAGGAGAACTGCCCTGTCCTTCCAGTGGCAGGAAACTTTAAAAGATTTGTCACAGCTTCAGCATGAGGGTGAAGRGACAGGGTACAGCAATGTGATGGCTTCAGCACCGTTGAAAGGAGGCCACACTCCACACTTAGATTTYCCACCATTTTTGGCTACCCTCTGCTGGCTTTGTCACTAGAGAGCCCATTCCAGAAGGGTTTATAACTTGTCAAAACGGTAGATTTCCCAAGGGAAGAGGAGCAAAGGCAAGATAAGGAAGCTGAAGGTAAGGAGCAAAGGGAGCCCCATTTCAGCTTCAGAGAGCTGTAAAGTCAGTTTAGCCATGCTTGGAACCACAGCTGAAGTATAAATACTTCTGTTTCAGAAAGAGCATTCTGTTGTTATACTGTAAAGTATAACAAAAAAAAGAGTTRTGATCAGATGTACATATAGAGGAGTCACTCAAGTCACCATCACTGCCACTCTTCTCCACCACATTAGTGATTGTACACTGTAACATCAGCTTTCTCCTTAAATAAAGCATTTAACTGTGACCACCCAAAAGTCTTACACTGCCAAAAACACTTGCACCTTTATGTTTTCAGCTTCCTTCAAATGCAAGGCAATGTGCAAAGTGCAATGCATCAAGCAATGTCAAGAGAAACCCATGAAGCTGTTGCCMCAGAATCAGGACATGCTTTGTCAACACTGACTCAAGACATCTCATGCAATSCTCATCTTTTAGAATGACTAGTTAGGTTTTGATCAACAGCTCATAGTTCAGCATGCTAAGAATTAGCTGATATACTGGTCTGACTGAAAAATAATACAAGGCTGAGTTCTATCAACTCTCTTACSAGCAACAGACAATAAAAAGATACCCATAAACCTTTCATTATTTCTAGGTGCTTCTAATACTTGCCATGGTAATGACGAACAAGRTAAAGCCCCCAATACCATAAACACATTTACTTTGGGGTGAACTAGTATCTGACATGTGTAGTAGTCTAATAGAGGAAGTTCTCAGACAAAAATCAGGCATACTGCTGCTCAATTTAAGTGTTTTCCTTAAGGTCTCAATCTATTTACATACTACCTCCTTTCTCAGAACAAAAACTYCCAAGAAAACATGCTGAATAGATATTATTTTCGTATTTTGGTTAAAAGCTAGCCAAAACTTTTTTCCCCTTGAAGCAACACAAGATAAAAATGTTATTAGAACACAGACAGTGGCAATGTAATTCACCGGGGTCTGAAACTACTAAAGGTTCTTTCCTGAATTATTTGCATCTTGCAATTATTCTGTTTTGGAGATTTTTTTAACCAGATTATGATTAAAGCAAGAGTTTGCCCCTTTTGGTACGTACATCAGAGACTCCACCTACAAAAAGCTGTTCTGCACAGTCTAACTTCCAGAAAAGCTAATAATCTGTGTCACCTCAGAACAAGAACTCATGTGGCAGAGAATCCACCTTTTTGGCAAGCACTTCTTTTGGCAACCATGACTTCTGAACCCAATTCTCTGCCTCTGCACTGTTTCCAGCCCTACTCTACACTCTCAGTTTCATGATCATTTGTACAGTGTCCCACAAACAGGGTTAAAGGATTCGTAGAGGTTAAAAGTAACTGTACAGTTCACCATACAAAAGACTTGTTTAATACCTTAAGGGCACTATCTATATATATATGCAGGATACATTAAAGAASGGTTTCTCTGATTTACTGAACTTCTGTAATAAGCATGTTTATAAAGGTCTCTTCTTTGCATTAATTTTCCAACAACTGATGCATCTCATGTTCTTACTGGATTTTTTCTTTTCATGTGAATGGTAGCAGAGTTTCCTCTACCTGACCATCTATTGGGGAACCCCTAAGGAACCTGTCTCCTTGAGACTTCCAAACCTCTGAAAAATGTAACCAACTGGACAGTGGATGGCAAAAAAATGACAASAGATGGAATTAACAGTCAGCATAACCTAATAATCTCAATGTTCTTTGAAAAACAGGATTAAACATCCCCCTGCCCAAAAARTCCTGCCAGCCTATGAGGTTTAATACAGCTCAGAGACTTTTAGTATAAAAATCTAATTTAGAGCTTGTTAACAGGTTAACAAACAACAAAAATGTATTACCAAAGGAAAAAAAATATGTCCTTTTGTCAGTACATCATCTTTTTCCCTGCCACCTAGAAACTATGTAAAGGCATATTTACTCTCCTCTTAAATATCTCTTTCTGTTCTCTTCCATTCTGTACCACGCTGTGTGTTTATTTCATAGCCTCTCGCCCTCAACTTGAGGGACAGGCTATTCTCTTAAATCTACCTTATTAGCTTCACAAATGCACSGTACACCAAGGTCAAGGTATAAGGAAAAAAATCCTAGGGCTCAGAGCAGGTACAAAGAGCGAAAATGCTTGAAATAAGGACTGAAACACTACATGCTCTAGGAGGGCATGCCTCAAAGAGCCAGATTCACACAAAGGGGAAAAGAAAATGTTGCGCTCCAATTTAATCAAAATCCACTGGACACAACAGCTGACTCTGCAGCCCTGGTGACCTGAAGAGTAATTTTATTAGTTATACGGAAATATCCATTWTCAAGTTCCAACTGCTGCTCGTCTCTACTTCCCCACCTTGCCCATGAAGAGGAGAAAATTCACACGAGCAGCATTTTTACAGGTTCCTCCTCAAGAAGCTCTACGAAATAGAATAAGAGAGTTCCCTTCCTTTATTTGGAACAACATGCTTTGTAAATAGCAAATGCTGAAATGCAAAAGATTAATTTAAACTTTAAAGCAGCACTGGCACTTAGAATCTCTAYGCACATCAGACTATCTCAACACATCTGAAAAAGCAATACTGAAAACTTCAGCACATGTATCTCCTCAAAATCCAGATTTTGGTACAGTTGACATAAATTTATAGCAGGCGTGGAGCAGGCAAAGCTGTCCCAGTGATGCTCTAAGTATCTGCTGAACAACAGTTCAGTTGYGTTCCATTTTCACCAGAGAAAATACAGTTGTTATGTGTGAGAGCAGACTACAACACATTACACCGCATATTTTACACACYAATAAACGTTAAAAAACGTTTCTGTTATTTTAACAGCATTTTGCCATTTCCATACAGCACACTTTTAACTTGTGTCTTTAGCCGTGGCTTTCCTAGGAAGAAAAACAAGAACATAAAGGTGATGCTGCTTTCTTGYTTAATACCTAAATAGGTTCTGACTTCCTGCATGTCCTATTAACTTTACTCAGSCACAGTAAAGCTGTTGAGCAGCAGAGGCACCTTACAGCTGACTGTAGGCAAAGCAACACAAACACTGCACCATACACATTTGTTTTGTATTTGGAAAATTGTTTGTCACTACATGAGTTCATTTTTGTACTATGAAGAACTTCAGTTTTACAGCAATGAACGGCATAAATCACTACGCCAGCCAAAAAGCCCTTMATTTCTTAAAACTTAAACATGAAAAAGAAATTTGAACATTTAAAGCTCTCCCCTTTTTAATGAAAATATTGCAACAGAAAACAGTACGATCACTCATCTAGCAACAACACAACCACATGTACACATTTTCTCCATGAAACGCAAGAACACTGAGTGCTGCAGTCTTCACTAGACTAATTCTTTCTCTACCCCTGCCTTGTGCTAACTCCAGCTTGCTTTGAACCCAAGACCTTTATGGCTCAAGTCCCAGGAGATGCTGAGAAGGCGTTCTCAGTGGAGCAAACTTTTCCAAAGAAATCACATTCTGATTCGAGAGAATTCATTTCTTTTGGCCTTTGGGGGAACACTGCAGGTCCCATGTATTTGTTCAAGTCTTTACCTAGCGAGAGCAGAATCCCTTCTAGGCTTTGTCAGGTTCACGCTGATCTTGCAAGATCTGGCTGTGTACAGCCACATTGTTCACATATTTTTAATTCTGTACATAGAATTTTAACCCAGTCTTTCACAGAACACTGTTTTCCAGACCTTTAGAACAGGCATTTAAGAGACRCCTTCAATTATGCACAGTTAARATATARTATGTTGAACAACAAAGAAACAGTYGATTASTATTAAACAAGCATATACAACTAGAACGTTACAGTGAGATAAAGCCTAGGAGATGGGAGTGAAACACTGTGTAGGCATATGAACCACTTCTAATATTGAGAATAAGATCACAAGAGACATTAACAAATAGGAAAGGTATTCTAAGTGGCACAAACCCAACTTTTATACATATGAAATATTATTTTTCACAGAAAATAAAAAGAGTAAAAACAAACCAAAAAAGGCTTCAGAGGATGACAAAGAAATTCATTCCATTCTGAACAGCCACAAACATTTCCAGCACCTGCATCACTACTGCTCACGTAATTAATTCAGCGTAGCAGTCAGAAACAGCGGCGCTGAGACAGCCACAGTTCAGCAGCCCACACTTGGCTGTAAGGAGATTTTTCCTGAAGACAGATGCCACCCGGAGGAACCAAACCAGAAAAACAATCGGCTGCCTGACCAGAGGCAAGGCAAGGAGAGATTAGAACTGCGAGTCTCTCTCCTCCTGAGACCGCCGGCCTGCGCTCGCAGAACGAACCCGCACGGCCAACAGCAGCAGCAGCAATTTTCCTCAGGAAGACAAAGCAAAGCCACRCTCTGGCTACGAGGCAAGCAAAAGGAAAAGCAGACTGGCCTCTCAGAAAGGGCTTCTGTGCTTCCCCTAATGGCAAGTACAACCAMGGACACGACATTTCAGCTGCCGAGGATCACACGAGTGGTCAGTGTGCACTCAGAACACAGACAGAGGMTTTTGCTCACTATTTCTTTTTTAAGTGGATTATCAGCAGCGATTCTCTGTTTAGGAAACCTGTGTTCTTTGAGCTGAGAAAATCATGCCTTCTGAGAAAAAGAACTGCTCGGGCCATGCCCATAACTCCCACGGARAGCCCAGCGTTTAGACTCAACAGCTGATAAGCAGCCACACACATGACAGCTTCATTTCCTTTCTACTTTCTTAAACTCTGTGTTAATTCACATTGGGACATGGAGGTCTATCTGGAACAGTAATTAGTTCTGTTAATTAAGCTCTCCAAGTATGGATATGGAAGACATCCGTGAGACTTTAATGTATAATTGCATTCTGCAGGGTGGCTCTCCTCCAGTGTGGACACTCTGCCCAGAAACAGAACCTGGGATCAGAGTGCTTAGCTCTAGACAGTGAATTTCCTACAGCAGCTCTGAAGTGAAAAAGTMATTTACAAAACTCTCTAGACTTCACCAAGATTTACTGACTTCAATTTGCTTCAAAACAATATTACAATAGATGCTCATATAAATTCCTAAGTGGCTCAGAAAACTATCAGGGAGATGACCCCTAAATGTAACCCATGGAGAATGGGTAAGTGTAGACACCTCACATCTCTCTCTCTAGGTAACAGCTTAGAGCTTATTTTACCAAGTCCTCCATATGTAAAGTCTTCTCCTGAAAACAGATCTTCCTGAACTCAAACACTACACACATATCCAAAAACCAACACAACAGACTCCTTGTCCAAAAATCAAGTGCAGGCAGGGAGACAGATACAGAAAGSATCCAACTTAAAGGAGTTTAGAATATGGCAGTAGTCCCACACCATCTGGGAAGATTACTCTGTGATGATAAGCAGAAAAAGGAAGAGATCTTATCAAAATACACATCTCATGGCATTCTTTGCTACTATTGTTGCTTTTAGCAAGAAATTCCAMTGGAACAGTTAGTATTCCTAGAAAATTCAAATTCTTATCTAGCAAGTAATAAAAGCAAACAAACAAACCACCAAACTATAATGCTCACTATTAATAAAGTTAATAAATTTTGGACATGAGAGACCTACTTTCAGGCTTCCCCATGT
The DNA here is from genome assembly GCA_018881555.1 of Amblyornis subalaris. Taxonomy (NCBI): domain Eukaryota; kingdom Metazoa; phylum Chordata; class Aves; order Passeriformes; family Ptilonorhynchidae; genus Amblyornis; species Amblyornis subalaris. The sequence continues at coordinate 4,263,871 of JACAXG010000059.1, forward strand.
CTACATAAGGACAAGTCAGGATAAAATCCACAAGAGAGAATTAGGCACCCACTTGGTCCTGAGGAAAGCTTTAACAAGGTAATTCCACAACAAGAGACAAGTACCATATCTAAATATCTTTATAGATTTGCCTTGGTGCCTCAGTTTACTACCTGTAAAAATCCTTCCGACCTCACAGGATATTGTRAGGAAGATCATGAGGCTCTCAGATACACTGCAGCTGCAATGACCCAAACCAGAGACATGTGGCTGATTCCAGTCCCAGAGGAGAGGAGATCAGCTAGAAATAGTTCTGAATGCAAGTCTTTAAAAATCTCTAAATTCTGACATGCAGCACCAAAAAATTGGACGGGTGGTGAAACCAAATAGGTTGTAATGCATAAGAACAACCTAGACTGTATCAGCGAGAATTGATAAGAAAAATAAACATCAAAGATGAATAATTAAAGAACTGGGTTTTTTTGGTATAGCACGGGTTTTGTTTCTGTTGTTGTTTGAGGATTTTTTGGTTTTGGTTTGTGGATTAGGTTGGGATGGGGTAATTTTGGAAAGAACAATAACTATATGTTTCACTTTAAAGCAAAATATGCAGTCTTGAGGATAGCTCACTGAATTTGACACCAGTAATCTGAACTGGGATGGCTGATTGTGCAGTGCTGTAATTTCTAGAGACCACTCAGACCTGAAAAACATGGCTARGTACTGCTGAGACCAGACAGTCAAGTGATGAGACAACAGAGCCCAAYTGAGAAAATTAAATCAAAACTAATTTTATCAATTATATCCAAAAGCTCCAGAACTGGTTGCCACTGTCCATCTCAAACAATAAAAATGGAGGAGGGGTGTGAAAAGAAGGAAATGATGAAACACATATAATKAATATAATGAAACAGCTTGATCAAGGTCTCATGGTGAACAAAAACCCCAAAAACCCAAACAAAATAAACCACCAAACTCCATCATTCCCCCGCAATAAAAACCAAAACAAAAATCCCTCAAAAAACAATCAACCACAAAAAAACCCCCAACACAACAGAGCTGGGGGCAGAAGCCAATACTTCCATGTTCAGTCAAGGTGATGACTGTAGAAACAGAAACACGTGGAGAAAACAATAATTCTTTTGTTCTAGTCCAGGGGGTGATATGCAAAAAAGAAAGGTCAAGTYTCCAGCACCACAAGATATAGTGTGTTAACAACCTGTGTTGTGTGCTTGCAGCTCCACAAAATAATTTAGAACAATTTAGATTAGCTTTGCCCTTAATAAAAGCAGATTATAGTCAAAAAGGTGTTGACTGTTCTATACCTGGACAGTTCCTGTATGTCCTTTAGAGCAAGTGGTTACCATAAAGTCACTTGTTGTACGTGAATTTCCATCTTCTCTTTTCCAATGGCCAGCCAGGGTAGGCCACACCATCACAGCARAACAGACAGATCATCATTTCCTAAACCACAACAGCCTGAAAAATTCACCCACCAAAGAAGACTCTTTACTGAGTGTGCTTGAATGGATTTTGCTACATCAATTTCTAATTCATTTAACATTTTGTTTAGCCCCTAGAAAAGAAAACATCAAGTGTCAGTATGTGAAACCTCCTCCAGCAGAGGMATGGTAATAAACTTTGAAAGTTTTACTCAGTGTTCAAAATTCAACATGCAACACAATCTTCCTTGCACAAGTTTTCATTTTATGTTGCTGCCTGAAAAAAATGCTAAATACAAGAAACAAGCAAGGTAAACATAAAAGGAATAATCTCCATATTATAACCTAAAGCAAGGTAGTGAAAAAGAGCAGGTTTCAGTGGCAGAGAACTCAGAATGCCAGCTACAGTCCRAAGCGCAAGGAGTCTTGCTTACTGTTGTCTGCAAATGAAAGAATAACAGAGCAGAAAATTTTATGTACCTCAAGAAATTTTACATTTTGTTTTAGTTACACAGCTTCAAGGCTCTACTAAGAATCTAATAAGAAATATTACTCGTTTGGGAAGAAACAGATGATGTAATGAACTGCTTATCCTGGATTGACACTGTGAAGATGACTATTCAATGACTACAATAACCAACCTAACATTTCAGAGCTCTGCTAAGCAAGCCTTTCCTCAATGTCTAAGAGTTCAAAATTAAGACAAACCTGAGAAAATTTCAGCAGCATCAGTGCCAAAGAAAATCATTCAAAAGACATCATCATTTCTTTAAAATGTTCAGCTTATTTCAATAGCAGCAATCTAAGTGTTTTCCATTGTGCAATGTTTCCAAGGCATTAGGTACTATTCTTGAAAATTTTCAGTTCCTACGTAAGGAAGGAACAGAATCTTGCATAATTAAAACTAAGCCTCTTCCTAATACATTCTTTCATTACTTATTTCAATGAGTCTTCAATGGAAGCCAACAAGTCTTCATTTCTACTATGTCACTGGTCTTTATACAGAAATTGTCAAATACAAATCAAAATTCAGGCTGTAAGTCTGTTTTATGTAGACATACAATTGAAAATTCCCAGTGTTCTCTTTTGGGTAAGAAAAAGTATAAGGAAGAATATAATCAGATGGAATGCAAAAAAAGGTTACCTATGAGATGTTCCTGGGAAAATCATTCTTCTGTGACTGAAAGGAATATTCAGAAGCTGACCTCACTGTTTATTGTGTTGGTGAAGTTTATTTATATTTTAGGTCCTCTTCATCCTTATAGGAATTCCRAGTAGTATTAACATTACATTGGTCTCTTCTCCCAGGAAACCAGCAAAAGGAGTAGAAGACACAGCCTTAGGCTGCACCAGGGGAATTTTAGGCTGGACATAAGGAAGAAGTTYTTTATGGGAAGAGTGATTAAGGCATTGGAATGGGCTGGAGTCATCATCCCTGGAGGTATTTAAGGGCAGACTGGATGTGGCACTCAGTGCCGTGGTGGTGTTAGGACACAGGCTGAACTCGATGATCTCTCTGGTTAATTCTGTGGGAAAGTCTTCCTCTGCCCAACATGAAGCCTCTGAGTCCAGTGGTTCACAGACTTGTCCCAATTCCCAAMAAAAGCATTCCCGTGCTCTTGGTTGGTAGATAAGACAAACCAACAGATGCTGTGGCTACACTGTGGATGTGGCACCTGCRTCTCCTCTCCCACACTTTGACTTCCAGCAGCAGCCCCAACCACCCTGGCACAGCCTGGTCCTGCATTTGCTGCTCAGGACCAGGCTGAGGATCTGCCCTGAGCAGTGAACAGAACCATCCCCACAGGCAGAGGGGAAGGCAGGGTCTGGCACAGATTTGTGAGGCTGGGGAAGATGAGTACAGGTACAGCTCCACGGAGCAAGGGGACATAGGTTAAACGACAACAGGAGAGGCTACATGACAAATGGGGCATGGTAGGAGGGAGGGGGAAGATAGAACAAAGGTTCATCTTCCACACTCAGGCAGCTGTAGCCATTGCCATTAATCACAGCATCCACATCTACCACGAGCAGATGCACTACTGCTACCTATGGGGCGTTCCACCAGAACACCTGAAGTTGCAGATTCCACTTTAGACGACCCATTCTTACATTAAATATGGATCAAAATGTGCCAATTACACACTGAAAGTTCAGTAAGTGCCAGCATCACCTCCCCCCCAACACACACAGCAGGAAGCTAAGTAGGCCAATTACAAGCGCATGGGGAAACAAGTTTAATTCCTTAGCAGAGATGTGTATGTAAAACCTCGCTCACACAGAKTGAGGAAAAATTTGACTGATTACAATCAATAATTTATTTTAAAATTTAGTATGCAACACGATCAACACGCAGAAAAAAAGAAGCTAAAAAAAAAAAAATCAAACTTGCCATGAACAGTCAGATTTCAAGGTGGATTTTCCTTGCCTTGTAATCTATAAAATAGACTGATAAGAGTCATTGTTATTTCTTTAAGTAGCCTTGTTGTCATTTTCTCTGGAATTACTATGTTCATAACAGTAGATGCTCATAAAAGCATACACTCCAGGAGGTAAGGTGGTAGCATTAAGAAGCAGTGCCAAAAATAAAAACSGTTACGCTTTCTGGTAATCACTACATATTTAATTGTGTTACACAACCTAATGAAAATACCTCATGTCAGTGAAAACGCAGAACTAGAAGATGAAACCAAGCACAAATACCAAAACAAACAGACAACTCTGAAAATGATTTATTTGGGAAGAATTTGGGAGAACATAATTTCAAATTCCAAGAAATACTTGTATACTTTACAATTTCCAGACAACTTCAGCATGAATTATGCTATCCCACATCAATTATTTTCACCTTTCAAGACTCTGCCATAAAAATCAACTTGCCAAAATATGTCTTTGAAACTATTAGCAAATTTTGTCATTCAAGTACTAAAAAGTTTAGTTGCAATTYTACATTTAAGATACCATTTTACACTGGTTCCAGTTTTTTCCAGGCATGCATATATTTCAGGGCTATTTTTGAACGTCTCTTCAGTAGGAAGACCCTGACTGATTTATTTTTAAAASGCATGCACTGCTAAGTTCACATTTTAAAATCTGCCTAGGTCTGAACCTTAGCTGGTACTTTTCACCAGAGCTCTGAAACAGAGAGATGTCCAAACCAAAGAAAAATAAATAATCAAGAAGTCTTMAGAGAATATTTCCATCACTTGAAAGTCTTGTGGCATGCATTTTCTCATAATTCTGATGTAGCCCTATTTCCTTGTTTGTTTTTGAAACAAACAGGAAGGAATTATGAACTTCCCTGGGAAATACAAGTGTAGCTGGGGCAAAGAGGCAATACGTTGAAAAGAAAACATCTGTATTTCCTTCCCATTCTCTTCCACCTGAAATAAATTCTTTGGCTGCAGTTTGTCTTCTTTTCTGGAAGCATTTACACAGTATCTAATGCTATCCACCACCATGACTACCCCTGGGGCTTTTATGAGGGTGGGAACAATCAGTATAAGAATTACTAGGGACATCAAAGAGACAAAACATTTATTGAAGGGGGAAGAGGAAGAGAGAGTGTGAGGTAACGAGGGTCCTACTGTATTTACCTTATGTGCCAAGCATGTGGACAGCAATAAAAACCATGTAGGGAGCAATTTTGGTCAGAGAAAGAACACGGCAGCCTAATGGGAGGCCTTTGTTCTTCAAAAGGGTCTCCTTTTCCCCTTTTGTGCTTCACTTAATTCATGGCATCTGAGCTGCTCTTGAACTTGACAGACAGAGAGAAGGAGGGGGGAGAGATGGAGAAAGGGGGAGACAGAGACACAAAGAAAGAAAAAAGAAAAAAGGACTTCAAAGAGTTTTCYTTTGAAAATTCAGTTGTGCTGTATGCATTGCTGAAGGTTTTAGATTCAAAAAAAAGGGCAAAAAACATTTCATATAATTTCATCACGGGGATAAATTGTCCGACGCTCTTATTAAGAAGGCTAGAAGAAAGGAACGGAACAAAAATTTTAAAAAATAAATCTATCTGAGCTAAGGAATATAAATAAAATAGAATTACTCCCCTGGGTGCTTTTTATTTATTTTCATGTTAAATCTTATTCTCGGTGGATCCCAATACATTTATCAAAACCTTATCAAAACCATCTGGTTTCCAGCAGTCACCTGCAAGGCATACATTTCGCAGAGAGCCCATCAGAATTCCCAGCACAGCGGTTCCCGCCCGGACAGCGCCGGGAGCGCGGCGGGGCCAGCGCCATCTGCGGGGCTGCTCCCGAGCCCTGCCCGCGGCTCCCGGCCCCGCGGACCGCCCTCCACCGTTCCTCGGGAATTCCGGACTACAGGAGGAAGCGACACGTTTGAATTCTTCTAAAGACGGGGCGGTTTGGACRGGGTTATCTGCACACGAAACATTCGGGGGTATCCGAGGCAGGCTCCCGAGCTGGGTCCCTCCTCTCGGAATCGCTCTCGGAGCTCGCCCACAGCCGATATGAGCCCCTGTAATGTATTCGGCTTTTCGCCCCCTTTAAATATCCATGCCATAGGCAATATTTATATGAAATAATTCATAACTGCACACTGTGCTTCTCTCAAGCGTTTTTTTGTCCTCTAGACCACTTCCTCCCCTTGATACTGTGCATCAACTACTCACACATAATTTATATATTCCTTTGTGGGTTTTTAGCTATGATGTATATGCTGAAAATGTTTGCCAACAGTATTTGTAATAAAGCATGAGATTGGAAAATGTACAGATTTGTGTCAATATCATAATAAATTATTAATAGTTAATAGTTTTAACTTAATTCAAGAATAGATTTTTAATGCATAATGACCTTAAGCTCTCCCTCATCAACAATTAACCTATCTCCATCCTGATTTACATCTTCTGACAACCATAAGCAGCTACCTAGAGCATGCTATTTCCAGAGTGCAGAAAGGAACATTACATCCATAATCTAACTTTGCTACTTGATAATGCTCTCTTGACTATTCTGAGGACAGATCTTTTCTTCATCTGAACAAAAACGCTACCCAAAATCAAAAGTTTTATATTAATTCTGTAACTTAAAACGCTTCTCTTGCTTTTCCAAACAGGGCTATAAAGTACACCCAGTTTTAGGGATATGAATCTTAATTAGCCTGCACAAGGTTAATTTTCTTTAAAAGTCCAATGCACAATTAGACTAAGAAAATTCTACCAAAAAATGCAAGGTCGTAAACTGACAGACAAATACATCTCCAGCAGACTGGCACTGACACAGCAGAGTTTATTTGTGTTTTTTAGGGAGGTTTCTGTCTCACATTGGCAGTGCATTTATATCCTATTATACTACCTGTAAAGTAACCTGGGAAACACCTTGAAATAAAATTGGTATAAATCTTTCTTTTTCACAGGCTTGTTTACCATGATTAAGGACTGTGTTTCTGAAGCAATTATGTGGGTTTTGTTTGGGTTTTGTAATTATAATAAATTGCGGGAATTCCACTAGAAACAATTACAGAACCTGCAACTATTATGTCAATTTTACAAACTATACTGAATGTATTTCAGGTTATAAATACTGAGCAGAAGCAAAAAAAAARATGGAAGTAAAGAACTTACAGAGCAATTTAAGTAATTGAAGAAAAAACTCCATCTGTTTTGTGTACCAGGAGTGCCTTTGAGTATTAATTAAATTTATAAAAGACTTTGAATACTGACAGTGTTACAACCATATGAAACAGACAGCACTGGARTATTTCTGATGTACTAATTGTAGAAATGTAAAATACTTGAGACCATTACTAAAATAACTTTGGCTAAAATAGCTGAATTCAAAGATTCTACTGCCTTCTCTTGGCACACACAGCTGAAGAGAAATGCAGACACAAGTCCCTGGTGATATTGGACAACACTTARGCTCCTACAACTGGCAAAGCAAATACATGAATGACTACAGAGGCTTTCAGCTGCTTAGGAGAATTCTCATATATATTTTTTTAAATCCCACACACACATGTAAAAATTACTTTTATTTTGCCAAAATCCAGAGCTTTGACCACTTTAACATCTCATTCTGTGAATGATGGTTTGAATGCTAAGTTTTCATATATTTGACCACAGCTTATCTTATCTTTGGGACATTTTTAAGGACAGATTTACTGACGTTAACTCTTCCATGCCTATAACACGAGTCCATCTTGCTGTCTTCTCTGAGCATGCSTAAGATCCCTGTCCTGCCCCAGCTCAGTTTCATGGAACTTGCAGAAAAAGTACATCTGCCTTTTTGACAAATTGCTCAAAATCAACTAAAAGATTAGAAAACTGATCAGGAAACTGGAAACAAAAACACATCACTACTTCAGAAGCAAAGCTAAAAATTAATTGTTTCCTGTAAAAARAGATTCATTTTGTACAAAACCTTTCTTCTGGCTTAAGCCCAAGAGTTCCAACAACTCACTTCTGCCAATTCTCAGCCAAAAGAAAGACGGAAAAACTCGTTTCAGGCAGCAGCAGATTTCAAGTAAATGGAAAGAAAACACCAMATACTAGGCAAGCAACATTTATCACGATGGTACTGACTGACATAACAGTCAAACCATCCCTTCAGTAGACAGGTCCTGAATGATTTTATCACACKCACACAGGAGAACAAGGTGTTAAGCACAGCTTCTTAAGAAAAKACTTGTAGAGTGCAGCTATCCCTTAATATTCAGAGTAACAAGCACAGTATAGTCATATACCACACTTGAAACAGGCATCAAGAAATAGTTCAGAAAGCAACCCAAATAAAATATACTGCATTAATCCAGCATACAGATCACAAAAGAGAAGTCATTCATCCTCACACTGACTGGAGGCAGCAGTTGTATTATTTTAAAGTTAAAAAGAAATCTCATCTGTTTATTTTGTTAGTGCAKCTCCCAGGCATAGGCTCACTTAGCTTTCAGACAGGGAATATGTATATTGTATAAATAGCTTTCATATAGTCTTCCTTCTGTGATGCACACAGTAATCACCTGTCTACTTAGAGGCTTTCTATTCTAGAAGTCACTATGTAGATTATATATTCTATCTCAGACTACTTACTTCCCTTAATTGTGCACGTCCTCTGGGAATACTTCAGGGAATCTCTCCAGAAATGTTGCCATGCTACCAAAAACAGGTAATTGCTTTCACTTTTTTATTTAAGATACATCAGATTTCAGGGCTATACTAGACCCACAGTAAGAAGCAAAAATGAACTTAATAATAATCAGAACAATCATCATCATCATCCCTCCACATTCTCATGCTCTTTTTACTTTTCTGAGCAAATGCTCCTACTGCTCCCCTCTGTCAGACAGTTACTATGTGGCATCAGGAGAATTGGTTCCTCTACCTGATACAGGGAAAAATCTACCCTGAAATGAGSGAGATTTTCACTCAATTAACAAATGAAACAGCTATATCTTAATTGTTCGATTACAAAATAAAACATTCAGGGAGGAAACGTACAAAAACTAACAGTCAAAGAGGCAAGGGGATCCACTTCATCAGGGGCCAGATATCAGATAAACTAACATGAAACTGCATTAGAGGTAAYTTGTCTGCAGGATTTAAAAGCCAGTGTGATTATAGGAACCATAGTACAGGTAAAATCATCCTCAAAAAAAAAGAGTATCAAGAGGRAAAAAAGGCAACATCAAATTCCAAAACACAAACCCCTCAACTTGGTTGGTACAAGACCGTTCAACATGACAAATTCTGTCCTTGACACTGTGAATTAGCAAGTCATGAATGATCATGAGGTTCTGCAGCAAYATTAAACCAGTTTAGTTATTTTGCCTTTCAAGATTTGTCAGTTCAAAAGTCAACATAAAACCAGCATGGTCGAACAAGTGCTCCAAAGCTATTCCCACTGCTGCAGGAATGTCTCTTAAAGAAGGAAGTGCTGCCCAGGCAGCTCARCTTTTCTCATACACATACTCTTACCCTGAGACAGACTTGCTGCTGACACCAAGGAAGCAGGAAAACACTGTGCAGTTGCTGTACGAGTTCTCTCTAAGCCAACACTGCCACACATCCTCRGATTTGGGAGCTGTGAGCCCACCCTTTTATTTGGCCTCCGCATCCTTCTCTCAAGGATGCTGGAAAAAGGGAAGCTATTGTTTGCATGATGGAGATGGACACACTACTACTGTTTGCCCATATATAGAAATGGGCTTGCCCACAAATGAGTCAGGTTTAGTCCAACTTGTGAAGCAGCCTCACACTCTGATGAGGAGTTTGTGCAAGTGATAAATAACACAGAGAATAGAAATTTTCAGTTCCCCTGAAGTTGCCGCATAGAGCTTAAAGACTAACTAGCAAAAAGAAAAATATAAAAGAATGTAACAGTATGCACACAGGACGATGAATATAGCTGGAACCAGTGGATAAACCGATAATKAGGAATATAGTGGGGGTTTTGGCAAGTTATGTAACAAGAAGCAACAGCACATGCCCARAGAAGTTGTTCAGTGAAGGATTACCTTTAGTATTGAAGCACTCAGCGAACAGAACCACCAGAGACCCCTCGAGACAACCCTCCAGGACCATAAAAGGACTTCCAGTAGGAGGTGGATGCATGGAAATTAATTCCAGGAAAAGTGATGTTTATGTACTAGCTAGGAAGTACATTGTGATGAGTRTGTATGATCAGGATGGAATAAATACCCTGTTGTAAAGTGTCACCATACATGTGTGATTAGAGGACATACCCTCTGGTGTGTCCAGTGCTGCAATAAAGAATGCCTTTCTAATACTTCAAATGGTGTTAGAAAGTTTATTTTCAGTATCACAAGCTTCCCAAATCTGGTAAGGCAGAAAAACAAGGAGCCACGTTCTCATCACAAACAATCAAATGAAGCTTATGAAAACACTAGCTCTTGGACCTGTGGCTTCAGTGTAATCCAAAGGCTTCAGTTCARTGGTGCTCTAACAACTATATATTGGTTTACTACATCTTGATAACACCACAGTCTATTTTCTGCACCAGAAGAATGTTATCTCCCTCATATCTTGACTAAAATTACTCTACCAGAAGAGTCTACCTTTTGCCTTGGCACAACAAAACTTCCATGGCAACTAAAAACACCCATCATGCTTATTTTAGAGAAGCTGGGAGACTCACAAAGGAAACTAGAGTARAGGAGACAACTTCCCTCGTGACAAGGCTTTGTGCACCACACACGAATAAGTTTTAAGCAAAAMCTGATTAATTTTCTCTCAATTTATTCAACCCTATTTTACCATACTGAAATGCCAATAGCAAACATTTGACATCACCTTCATTTGAACAGCAGCTGCTTAAGATACCACAGATACATGGTTATTGCTTCACCACAGCAGCAGCTCACACCATGCCACTTGGGAAAAACATTCCTTAAGTACTTCTCACGATTACTCACCTTCTTCAGCGCACTGTTGGTGACTCCTCACTCAGCTGTCCCCACCTATTAGTAACTGATTTGGGTTAATGATGAAGGATGCTTTTAGAAGAGCATTCACTACTAATTCAATCAGAAAAGCATGCTGCTACAATARCTTTTCTATCTGTATGGCTTTTCTTTTTCAGGAATCTGATGTAACAGAGCCAAAGCTTTCTTGGTAGCCACATTTTTCTAGTCTTACTAATTCTTCTTTTTTTGAGAATTCAAAAGAATTTTTTTCATCAGTGCTAGATTACTACACCTATGACTTTCTAAGTGTTAGTGAGCTCTAAAATATCCAAGAGAGCTATCCAAAGCTAACCAAAAAACACAATGCAGATATTTGACAGCARTCAGAAGACTAAAGCCTGAAGAGACAGTGCCAAACAAGCCAACTGCTGCAAAGGGTTATTGYAGCTTGAATAATGCTCTGTGAAAACTACAAATTGAATATTGAATAATATAAAGCAGAAGGGATTTCAGAAGAAAAAAAACCCCAAATCTGAAAATTGCAATCAAGATACTTCCTATTTCTTGGGCAGGAAAAGTAAAAGAACATAACTTTGTGTGTGGAGCCATATCTGGTCTGAAGTATCTTTTATCAGTGGGACAACATTASGGATTATTTACTCAAGCAATACTTTCATGAAATATTAGGAGAAGAAGGGAATATATATATATTACCTAATGGTCACAAAATACATTCCAAATGTTAAAACCTCAAGCACCCAACAAGSCAGGTTATTTAGGATTTTGGTTTAGGGGGAGTTTTTTGCTTGGTTTCTATGTGTTTGACATTTTATTTGTTTGCGTTTTTTTAACCTGAAAGAAGTGAAAGCAAATAAAAAACCCTGCAACTTGAGAAACTGAGGAACAGGTAAGCAAGGAAACTTGCTTAAAATACCATTTGGAGGCAGTGTAAACCAGTGAAAACCTCTGAAGTCCTAGCCTCAATTGTCTGAACTTACATTAGCATATTGAAAAGCAGCCTACTAATATTTTACTTGGCAATCAATCCTTATTTTAAGGATTTTATTTCATTTTGTGTTTTGCTTTGCTATGGAACCTAGCACCTCAAAGTTTCCCTGGCTCTATTGTTTGTCATGGCCAAAACAATACTGCAAATCATTTCTTTTACTYCATATTCTGTATCTTATTTCTTGGCTCCTCAGTTAACAGCATGGTAGTTATCCCATTGAACTGGTTTTCTTATTTCCTATCCCACAAGATCCAAAACCTTAAAGAGCAAGTACATTATGTATATGAAATATCTTTAGCTGGATATGCACAAAGTAAATGCACACAACCTTAATGTAGGGAAGAAACAGCAACACCTCAGGGCAGAATTATGTTCAAGGGAAACAGGGAAGATCTGCTAATACTTATGAAACAACAGCCCTCAAGGAATTGCAGTTGAGACAAAAGAATCCCTAAATAACAATAAAATTAAAGTTTGSTGATGATGCCAAGAGTTGCAGCGATCCTGCAAATAGGCAGCGCCTCTCATTGCTGGCTCCAAGATCAAAGCCCAGAGACCTGGAAGTCTCTGACTTGAAAAGCAGAAACGCAATTCTAAGATCTTTGGTTTATTACGTCCTTTTGAAAGGCCAGATTTTTCAGCAAATTTCCACACCAAATTTCTTAGTTGAAAAAGATAATATCCAGCCTATTTTCAWGGCTAGAACTGCTGTACAGTGCAACAAAGGAATTTTTAAATATCCCTGTTCATCCCTCCACCAGCTCTTATTCCTTCATCCTTATAGATCTTCAAGTTTCACCAGAATCCTGATGAATGGACATGCTGTGCCCCAAGATCTACATGCAAAAATGAGTTCTTAACTATTACTGAATTATAATAGCATGAATTATATGACTGAATTRTAACAGCATTCCTAGACCCTCTGTTACTGTCACGATGTCATTAAATTAATTAGAGCTACTACAGCTAGGAGTACTTTCTCCTTTTAGAGGAAGAGCAAGTGTGTACTCCACATTTTTGCTGGATTAGACACATTTATAGCATAGTGCCGAAGGATGCCAAAGCTAATCTTAAATTTTATAATGACAAGATCCTTATTCTGAAATGAAATGAAGTCATTGAAACTACTGCTACTTCGTAAGAGGACCAGTCTTTACCTTGTCATATAATTTCCCCTCAGTTGTTGTTAAACAGCACAATTAATAAGGTATTTGTTATGTAAGGGCAAGCAGTGCTTCTGTGAAACAGCTAAAACTCCATCAAATGAAAGAGGAGTTCAGAGGGTGTCCTGCACATGAGGATTATGGTAGCCTTGAGCCAGAATAGCAGGCACCAAGAGCCAGGTTCTTAGGAAGAAAGCCTGGAAGTACCATATAATTCCCGAGTATTTTTCCATTCAGTTTTACCTTGAATTAAAGCACATCTACTGATAAGGCTTCTCTAACAAGAAGAGCACATTCTTGCAGCATTAACTGCACACTCAAGACTTCAGAAAGGAAGAGGGTGCCTTCGAATTGCTGCTCAATTGAAAAGTGACCCGAGTGCCAYAATCTGAAAACCCAGGGAAGGTATTTCCAAGTGACTGTTTTAAATATCAGACCACATCATTTTGCAGCAAAGGCTTGTGAAAATCTGTTTCTGCTACAAATGCAAGTTCTGGCACTCAACTGCAGCTTTGCACTGTGCTGCCAGTTTACAGACACAACTTGTAATGCATTTACAGACTCTCTATTACTACAGGGACTTTCTAAGGGCAAAAAAAACTTCCTTGCTAGAACACCATAAATATAAAATAGGCTTTTATTACTGTAAACTTGGACTATCTTTCGAAATCAAACAGTCATAAGAGTTTGTATGCCAAACATTTGTTTCTGCTCACTGGAAGCATCAATGCTACAAAGCAGCCTGAATAACACTTTTCCCCCCACACCTGAGCCTCTAACAGTACCAAATATCCTTATCTGATCGACCTGTGTCTGCAGAACTCGTGTGTGTGTCTAGAAATTACATCAGATTCTTATGCAGCTTCCTGTCCCAATTCCCACTTCAAAATACTTTTTACTCAGTTATAGGTTACAACACGCATCAGTGCTGCTGCTCAAAGTCATCAAAACCAGTGGCTTTAGGAAAAAGAAACTATTTACACAAAAGCCATCATCTGCCTTAACCACTCCACAACTCAACTGCATAAAAATCAAGACTTGCCTAGCAGAAGTGTTATATCCCAGTGTTGTCCAAGTGGACCCCAACAAAACCTAGGAAGTCATTCCAAAYAGGATACAAGTATCCTGTAGCAGGAAAGAAAAGCTCTTATGACCAATGAGCAAGGTCAGAAGCCAGTCACTTCAGATAACACACTATTTCATCTATGATCTGGCAAGCCTTGATGGTGAAGGACTTCCTCATTTCTGTCTTGTGCGTTTGGGGATGGGGAGAGGGAAAAAAAATTATTGACACTCCTTGTAGAAACATTTTCACAGAAAAAAAAAAAAAGGAGCCCACATCAAAATATTCAAAATATTATTTAAATATGATTAATCCCACCCCCATTGCCAAGAGAAAACAGTAATTGGAGCCTAGAAATACATACCTCACTCAAGTTTTTTATTCCCARGATGGGGTGGAGTGCCCTTGTGCAGACACTACTCTGTCCTAAGCACCCTGAAACCACCTGGCAYGGCTTTTTTTTTTTGCTTTCAATTTACTTGGGCCTCAGAAAATAAAAGAAAGAATTTCTCTAAAAAGATCATTAAAATTAATTGACCAAAAATAAGGTAAGACATGATGAAAAAAAGAGAGCAGAACTGAACAGAATCAGAGATTGTGTCAACCGAACTAAGTCTGCGTCACAGAGGACAAACCTCAGAGGAAAGACATCAGAAGAGGAATTACATTTCTAGGATAAAGATGAGGGGTGAACATGAGAGAAAAATGACAGGAAAACCGTGTAAGGTTGCACTTATACAAGCTAAAAAAAAAAAACTACCTCTATTCTTCGCCTTCTGAAAGGCCACAAAGAATAATACTCCAGCTGTTAATTTTAAGATGGCTTGGCTTTCTTTCTTCTTTTTGGAACTTGAAAAGTGATTTCAAACCAGTTCTTACTGTTTCCTCCCCTCATTAGAAAATTCTGATCACACAACTGAAAGCACTGACACCTGGATGAACTGAACTGTTTGCCAGTGTTACAGCAGGAAAAAAAGAGGAGGAGAATTCATCAATTGCACTACTGAATATGAGTTCATTTATACAGAAAAAAATGCGCATCTTATTGAATGAAAGCAATATGAAAGTAAAACGCCTCTGCAGTGGCACATCATCGCAGTATTTAAACAGCTGAGTGTTCAGGATAGCTTTTATAAATCTAAAAGGGAAATAAATCCAATGCAGCTTCTCAAGCAAAGGTGCTGGAACAGGAAATATCAAACATCCATGTTCTTCCTAAGAAGTCTGTAGGTCTTCTCCCCATTGGAGACACCGCACACATTACAATATAAACCCACCACAGAGCTCAACCACTTGAGTTGCATAGTCTCTAGATTTTAATTTAATTCTGGGTCAAAGAACAAAACTATTATAATGTATRTGTGTTTAGTAAAACATGACGGTAAAGGGAATTCCTTTAGCTTGAAAGAGATATGTCCCACATATAATGCTCTACATGCTCTCAAAACTGAAATCATCCCTAGAAATCCTATGTGGAACGTTGTGATCCCCTCAGAGCCCCAAAAATGTTGCCCTCTCTGCTGTAAGGGCTGTGGATAACTGTTTTTATAAAGAGAACATCTCAATGAAACTCTTCCTTCAGTCTGACTAGATACCAACCTTATTCATCATCAACTTCATTATCCTCATCCCATAATTAATTATGCCTACAATTAATGATAGTGCTCACAAACACTATATGGAAGATARTGTTTATTGTAAACATCATTTTTTTTTCTACTGAATCAATGCTATGTGAGAAGCAGAAGCCAATGCAAACACCACAGATCTGGGGAGCCAGATGAAATGCCAATCTCTGCCTAAAATCTTGAGGTTGCTTTACTTGTACACTGCACTTACTCCAACTGCTCTTTTTTAMTTACATGTACTAATAGGTAACTGAATGTCAAAAGGCAAAGTCCACTGATCCTAAGATTTCTCCTTCACAGTTTGTGACTTTTCTCTCATTTACTCCAACAACACTTAGCAATTACAACCAGGCAAGTATCTCTATTTGCTACACCACAGATGTAGACATGAAGCTCACCCACATGATGCATTATTTATAACAAATATGCAGAGTATTCTTTTCCTACAGAGCTGTTCTYTTCCTCTTATATCTTTCTCGAAACCATTTCCAACGGCTTATTCCCCTACCTTTGTTTCCTCTCCCTTTCCCCCAAATCTTTCCTGCAYCACTGCACTGCAGCAGAAGCAAGCACGTGTGTGAGACAGAATCTTAAGAGAGACACCAAAAAGAAAAGTGTGTAAACAATATCTCCTTTCCCAAGCCCCCAGTAATCAAAATTATCTAGAGGAACCCAAACTAGAAACCAGACCAGAACCAGAAACTGGACTAATCTTGAAAGTTCATTAAGATGTGCTTACTATGCATGGTGATCTGGATATACAAGGAGCACAGATTCATGCCTGTTTGGAAGTAAAGACAAACTTCACCACCTGAGTCATCAGCTACACTGACTGCAGAGGGAGCTTCAGTAGGCAAGACCCAGTAGGTTCAAATTAGATATACCCACATTCATAGAGCTCTCTGACAAAAAAAGATACACAATTAACTTGCCTTTTTTTTGTTATCTATATAGACAACTTCATCAAACTTTTTCTTGTTAAGCATGTATATATTTTACATTTTAAACATAATGTGTGTTAAAAGTTATTTCCCAAAATTTACATKTGTTTTAAAGAGAAATTCAGGACTCAAATGTGTTTATCCTGACACCATTTATATTTGATTTGATGTCTGTAATTTAATGATTACTGTTGAGGCACAATTCAATTTTATTACTGATTCATTAACACCAATATAGCAAGCAAGAAGAAACAATAGTTGAGGTCACCAGGAAGTAAAGCTCATGTAGCACATATATTGGCAGTTAATAGAGCACTGAAAAGTTCTGTGCTGAAGTACAACCAGGGTATCACATCCGATGATTAAACTCAAAGAATGTCAGAGAACGCTCTGGCAGTAATACATGAAACGAGGAAGCATCAGTCAATTTTTCTGCTTTCACAACAAGAGGAAAAAAAAGGCATTTTTATTGTCATAGCACTTCCAGCAAGTTGATTTTAAAAAGGAGATTTCATGCCAAAGTCGGCTGTTTAATCAGATAAAGAAGGCTTTCCTATTTCCCATTGTATAGATCAAGTTGGCTACAGGAGCCACACAGAGCTTTGAGAAGCACATTTTTCCGTGAGGGCTGCATCGTTTGATCATAGCAAAGCACGGGGACTGCTGGGTAATCTGAATCAGAGCTGCAGCAAAAGGGAACCAGGCAGCCTGCTGAGGCCAAGATAACCACGTCACCCCCATCCCACAGCACTCCCAGTCACAGATCTAGGGGCGGGGGGGAGGCACCCAGCTCCATCTACAAATTTGTCATGGAGGTTTTCATATGGCTCCCAATTAACGATAATTTTTAATTCAAAACTCACCTATAATGATTTTAACAAATGCTTGCTAAGAGCAGCCCCTCTGTACTGATGAAGATTCTCCCAATTGCTTTCAAAACAATAAATTTCAAACCTGCTTTGGAAGGTGATACGTAGAATTTTCTATACAAGTCTTTGCAAGACATGTAGCAGTTTATGAACTCAATAAACCCTGTCCTCTAAAGAGAGAGTTTTGTTAGAAGACAGCACACATCTACCTGTGATGCCATTCTCAGCCTTCCCCAGCAGACTAGAAGCAGCAAAGGACTGGTGGGTTAGGTCACCTGATATTCAGAAAGATGACACATGAACCCATGGACAGGTTAACAGGTCCCAAGGGACCCCTGTACAGGACCAAGTTTAGAAGCTCAGCTTTTCACCAGGTACTGCCCCTGAAACACCTCTCTGGCACTTCCAGCCTCCTAACCTTTCTCCAGTAGCAAGCAGCCCTTCAAGCCTCCACTTCCGTCTGTTGACTCCTCTTTCACRTGACAAGCCTGAATCAAATTTGCCTCTGGACTGTGAAACAGGCACTGCAAGAAGATCCATCCAAGCATTTTAACTCTTTTCATTGAAATCCTGATGGAACTGCTGACCTAGAGGAAAAGTCTTCAAAGCTGCAACCAAAAAAGTGCCAAACTAAAAACATTAGAGACTGATCAAACACAAACTCAAGCCACTATCTGCCACTGTATCCTGAAATGCAAGACAAATAGTTTCCYGTACTTTCACCAATATTGCCATTTTTCCATGCACTACCACTATTGCTAATAACTTAAAAGGTTGGTTTTAGCATACCTGGATAAACAGAACTTGTAGAAGCCTGTAGCGTGAACTTGGAGCTAATGCTCTGCACAGGGTTTATGTTGTAYTTTTAAGTAGAAGCAAAGCACTGAGGCAATTCCAATTTGCTTATTTATTTTCCAAGTCACAGTGGGCAAGAATACAACTGATTCTCACAGAAGCATTCGGAGTGGAATAAAAGAGAGCGCTGACAGTTCAGGTTGTTACATTTAATAATTCTAAAAGAGAATGGTAGGGTGGGTGGTAGTGGTTTCTTCTTGTTGTTCCCCACCACATCATCCTCCCAGTCTCCTAAATGTTGAGTCTGAGAAAAGTGCAGAAAAGAACCTGCTGCATTATCTGCTGCAGACAGGCCATGTGCCCATCCCTTCACAAAACAGAACAAGGGACTCACATGGAAAAACCTGGTTTTGCTTTCTCCATTTCAAGTTTCCTTTCATTTTCACATACTGAAGTACTGTAGATGTGATCACTTTTCCCAAGCATTCCAAGAAACTTTTAMACTCCGCTTGCACTTCTTCAGAAGAATTGCCATTGCCAACAGTCCAGAGCTTTAAATTCCATATATATTCAGTCTGGTATTAACTGCCATAACACTGTTTCTAAATGCAACATTCATTCATGCAAATGCTGCTGAGAACGGACTGATCTCATCTCCACGTGACTAAAAAGTTAGTTTTGAGTTAACAATTTTTCACGCTCGGTTTTGTCAGTTTGCCATTAAGAAAGCTGTTCTAACTTCCAAGAGTTCAATCCTAGAAACCTAGACTAGCCCAGGTTGGAAGGAACCTCAAGCAATCACCTGGTCCAACCTTTTGTGGGAAAGGAAGCCTAGATAAGATCCTCTAGTTCCAAGTCCAATTGCGTCTTGAAAAACTACATGTGTAGAAAAATCRTAATGTTTATAAATTAACAGAAAGTAACAAATGAAAAAAACCCTCAATACCTAAATGACAAAAGGTTAAACTGAGGAATCTCAAGACCAAAAGCCTTAACAAATCAAATCATGGCAGTATTCTTTGAGTAAATAAACCCCTCGACGTGCACAGACATTATAACAAGATAACAATGTTTGCAATTTTGAAAAAGCATTTAGAGAATTTAACACAAGCTACCCCATCACTAGCACATTTATGCCGACTAAAGAAAAGCTCCTAAGCACAGCTGTTACCAACAAAACCCAGCAAATCTTCGAGGACAAGACCTCTGCATTTAGGTAATGGGAACAACAGTACCTGCGACAGTACTTTGTAGTTTGCTCTGTCAGTAGCTCGTTAACAAAAACATCTCAATCACATTTTCTTAACTCCAGTTGCAGCATGTCACAATTCAACTACTGTGATATGTTTATCACAAATGACAGGCTACACAGGGTATTATTTCTCTTCTGCAGAAAGACAGCTGCAACTCTGTTTTTCCCATTATGTTTTTCATCTTCCTTACGTGCTGTCCATGACACCTTCCCAGTGGAAGCACCCTTCCTATTGGGTGCTTTTCAAGTCTCCATCTTTCTTCRGAGGAAGAAAAATGTGAAGAGGCCATTTAATTCTAACCTCGCCTGAACAGCTTTATGTTCAATATAATTTAATGCAAATTAGAACTACAGCAATGAGCCATAGGGAGAAATCAGCACATCCTACATTTTCTCCTATTACTAGAAAGGCTTTCCAGGACACTTACAACATAGTTATGCCTTATCTGTATCAAGAAACAATCTTTGTCAAACTRAACCAAAGGTGAAGAACCTTTTACATACCAAGGGGAAAAAAAAAAAACTTAAAAAAATACCTCACATACCACTTTAACACACTCTGCACTATTCACTGATAATGTAAAGTCAGAYGGCCCAGAGGTCTCAGGCAACCTTTGAATTAAGCCAATAAGCCAGCTCTAAACAGACACACAGTTATGTCAACAAAAGAAATGCAGGCTAGTCAAACTCAGTGTTTTTATTGGCCTTTTTACTGGGGCTAAATTTGGAAATCGTATGATTTTCAGAAATAGGAAAAAATGCTAAACACTTCTCTTTGACTATCAGAAAGCTACAGAGGACAGAGTATGCACTCAACAGTCAGCTCTGCTACCTGTGAAATGGAGGTACACAACCTGGTGATAAATGAAAGTGCTCGGAGAGCAGAAAGCAGCTGACCATTTCCGAAGGGTGATGGGCAGGAAGTTTCCAGCTACAATCTGCGGGTCAACAAACCCATAAAAAGAGACTAAGAAAACATTTCACCTGTTTCTATAGAATACAGGAATAAGAAAGGCAGGCCAGGATTGAACTAATTATTCTGGGAGAAGAGACAGAACGGGACACTGCTACTCTCACATTTTCAGTTTTAAAAACACATCTCTCTCAGATGAAAACCACCACATTTGAGTGATTAAAAAATGTATTCTYCTCTTCATGCCTATCAGCAAACTTTTTGGGCTGAATCACAGAATAAACAAGTCACACTATGACATGTAGGTGCTTTTCGGTTTGCTAGAAAGATCTGAAGAAAACTGAGAATAAAGATAAAATACACTGCAGTGAAGTCACTGTACTGAATTCATGACATCATAATTGTTGCCATGGCAACTAGCTAGTATCAAGCACAGAATACTGCCTTCACTGCAGAATCAAGGAGCACCCGTGCTGCCACAAAATAAATGTTCTTATTTGAACAAAAATCCAGTCAACAACACAGGAAATAAGATATTACTRTAAGTGTACTGCTTTTTCAATACCTCTTGTTTTGTTCACCTGGTGTGAGACTTTTTAAACATGCTGGCATATATAAAGAGGTATGATATAAAAGATAAAAAGAGTCTAATTGAAAAAACTATGGTTTTCTCCCAGTGTTCCTCAATTTTTCCAGTAGAGTAGTTCTTCTCCTCGTGTTTTCCTCTCCTATGCATATGACTGCAGTCATATACAACAAAACTCAGTTTTGACACAGAACAGAGGGAAAAAAAAATCAAAAATCCTCCAGCAAACAACATTTTCCATTTCTTATTTCAACAACCTMGATACAGTCAAACTGGAACTGTCACACAGCAGCAGAACTAACTGATAAAGAACATATTCCACATTTGGAGCCCACAACTCCTTTTGTTTCAGGACTGCACCAGCAGCGCCTTCGAGCCCCAGTCGCGGTTTTTCACGTGCTGACCAAACGCAGCACTTCAAATCTGCAGGGCTGCCAGAACAGCTTCCTTGTAAATAAAAACCTCAACCCTTCTCCTCTCAACAGTCCTATTTCACATGAGGCAGATCTGCTATTCCCAGCTCCTCCCCATTCACAAATATAAAAGCTTCAGAAACTAAAAAAAGCTGAATTATCTGTTGGAGTAAATCACTCAGTATTGAAAAGGCATGTGAAGGAAAGCACACCTGAAAATTAACTTCTTCAAATTAACTTGCTGAATACAAAAGTGAAGAGCTGCAGGTCAGTAATACCAGATAGTGTTTCACAGTTCAACCTTATGGTTGATTAGCACCAGAGAAATTGTTTCTAAATAAATTTTAACAAACAGACCATGCTATATAGTAAAATATACTCATTTGCTACCTCGATGGTTCTTAAAGACCAATCTATAAACTACTGGTGGACCAAAGAACAGTTCCACACACCTCTAGGTAATTAGTCAGTCTGTCTAAACAGTTTCAGTACACGCTGATGGGGTTTTTTCAGCTTCTAAGAAAACAAAACTGCCCTAGTTACCAATTAACAGCACATTTCCACATTGGCTTCGTGCCTTTGTAGGACACTTTTTCTCTACTGGTATCAAGCACACTGATGACACCAAAATAAAAGGCCAGAAGTACTGAAGTAACCTGCCCTCTTCAGCCTCTTCATAAAGACTCTCAACAAATGAGCACTGGACAAAGCAGAGAATACAAACAATAAAACCACGAGTTTCAGATGCTGCTGATGAGTAGACAGCTGTACCCCATATGCCTCTGTCTTCAGTGTTCTCTTAATATTACTTCACACAGCCAAGAATGATGACTACTACTTGAATGATGACACCACAAAAATCCCAAGTTTTACTCATGTTCCACAATATGAATATTGGGAAATTATTAGATCTGACAACACAYTCTAAGGAAATCATGGAGTGTGTCAATGTACTCCCTGCCGCAGAAATGCAAGGAAATGAACAGTCTTTCACACGTTTTAAAAAGTCTTAGGAACAGATGCTGCCYTTGGTGAATTCAACTGTGATTCCAACCATATATCCTAAAACACGAAATACAGTTAAAACAACTGCCACAAACTCAGAAAACTAAGGAAGTTGATAAAACCTCAAGCAAGTTACATCACAAATGCAGAATTCTCATCTTCTCTGCAACTGAGTATAAATTTAAGTGTCCATATTATACAATTCACRAACCTATCTGTGATACAAATATAGGACAAATGGCAATGACATTCCCTTCCACATTAGTAAACACAGCATTTCTAGCTCTAACTTACACAATATGAAATCACTACTTAATAAGTAATAAAAAAMCCCACCATGTCTGCAGCCGATTTTGCTGTTTGAAAGATTGACAGATTAATTGATCCCTTAAGCAACTAATGTGTCTTCTCTGAGTGCACACAGAAAATTATGGATTATCTCAAGACTTTACAAAGCTTTTTATCTGACTTTAAAATGAACTTGTTAAATTAGGTCTTCCCCAACAGTCCTTTATTAAGTCTAWCTTTTGCTTATGTTAATATTAGACAGGGGAATGCAAAGATGTAGGTGCTGGCCCACCTCTGTACATGGTATTTTTTTCTAGTATTAYTCATTTATCACGACTATAACAAAAGCAACAACTGAAAATGTTCTGCCAGGATCCACAGAGATGCCCAAAACACTTGCAAACCTGACTAGAGACACCACAACACAAAGAAACACCACCTGTCCCTCCTCTCTCCCCCCACAAATCAAGTTGAGAAGGGCTAGGGGATTTAAGATGCCAAACAACTATTCTAACTCCTTACGCCTTTATTCAAACTTCCATATAGCAAATTCTTTCCACTGTTGAGAGTCCATCATCCACAATTACAGAAAACTTAATCTAAAAGCACTTAAATACAATGCCATATCCACCAAGTTTAGCTGTTAGTTTAAAAAAAGTTACGTTTACTCTAGACAGCATTAAACTGTGTTACAAGATGTGCCTGGATCCATTTTCAATTTTAGTTATGTTGAGAATGATATTAATGAATTCTTTTTTCCTAACCAGGCATGACTAAAGGGTGTTCACAGGAAGTTTTGAGGCACTGGCCTTTATTCACTCCTTAGGATATTTAAACCAGTCCCTTATGCACCASTGAACTGAACTGAACCACATAAGATGAACCCATGTTGCAACTGGGTTCCAAACCAAATTAAATCACAAAATGATAAAACACAGCATTTTAATTTCTCAGAACTGAGAGGAGGTATTCTTTACAATGCCACTGTCTCCTACTGTAACGAGAAAAGGAATAGTCTTGAAGTAAAAGCAGCTCAAAATTTACAGATTTCTGCAGTCCCTGCCTGTAGGATAATTCTCACACTCAAGACCCTCARTTGGTCTTAAGGAGATGASAATCTGCTCAGTTGTGGATCTKTTACATGAAGTAGTAACAGAAGCTGAATTTTTAACACCTGCACAAACTAAGAAAGCGAAAGGAGCTGCCAATTCTCCAGCTCCCTGGTAGGGAACCAGAAATTATTAGGAAAGCCCTTGGAGCAACCTCACACTTGTTTCCCAGAACCGAAAATGTGCAGAGCAGAAAAGGAACATCATCTTGCCTAAACTCTATTATGGTGCTCCTGAACACTTTAGGAAAAGAGCCAGGCACAAAACTTAGGATGGACTGGGAAATAAGTGGGAAAGTATTTTCTTCACCATCCTGGCTCTGACCAAAGACCTACCTGACCCTCCTCCAACAACAGGCACCCATGAAAGAGTACAAAAACATGACAAGTACAGGGATAGTTCCTTTGATTACATTCCCAAATGCCAAGAAATTGCAGCCCAGCACGTGACTGAGCCAGAGGTAAAAGAACAACATGCTTAGCCCTTCTTTGTACCTCCTTGCACAAACTGAAAAAAGAAAGGGTAAACAGATACATGAAACATTTCTGCACCTTCAGAAGGTTTACTTGCTTTTTTGCAAAGCTGACTAAAACCAAACTGGAAAACAGTAGTCAGAAGCTACTAAACCTCAGACTAAATATGTAGAAGTTCTCCACTGTTCCAAAAGATATTCCTGAACTCCCAAGTTTAGCTAACTKTGCTGCCACAAGCTGTGTAAAATATCTATATTGTGACTGAAATGGAATAGCAGGTAAAGATATTCTTATTATAAAGTCCATTTMAGGGAAATGACTTGTAAGTTGCATGCTTCACTTGGGATACTGGAAATACTCRTAAAAATTTAAATTGTGTTGTTCAGATCAACATAAATTCAATAAAACCAGAAAAGTATCACTGCAAAGTTCAATAATACCTGAAAAAGACCACATTTTCAACACTGCCAAACAGATACCCTCATTCAGAAACAAATGTTACCAGTGGAAAGCTACTGTTCCCTTTGCCCTCCTACCTCCAGTCTCCTCATACAGTCCCAACACATTCTGCAAGAAGCTAGGACAGTTTTACAGAGTCTCTGGCAAAATGGACAACAGTCCACAAAGTCATGGCCARATACTTATCATGCTTATGTTCCCTCTTCTTTTGGGCAGCAGCCCCCCCTTAAATTGGATGAAGTGAAACATGAACTGTAACCTCAGGTGTGATGACAAAGCAACTCAGAGGATCCCTCACAGATTTCAATCTGAATAATGTGGGCTACTTGAGGCAGTTCAGATCACAGCCTTTCCTAACTCAGCTGATTTTAAGTGAACTGGATTAGACAGTACCCGAATGGAAAGACACGCTTAGAGATGCAGAGGAACAGGAAACACCAACAATCAGAAGCAGTAATGTCTCCTACTACCACAGTCAGAGTTAGAAGCAGCTTTTTGCAGCCCAGGCTTTCTGGTACTTTTTCCAAAGCAGATGTGCATGCAGGTGTCTGTGCATACACGGGAGGATGGGGTAGGAAATGCTCCCAGAGGAGCTGGTAGGGAGGGGAGGCAGCTTTTACTGGCATACCCATCTCTCTGCAGCCTTAGAAAAATTCAAGTATCTATTTAAACTTACATTTGAAAATTCAAATAAAAGCAATAACCTACTAAAGATCAGCAAGTAAGAAATAAAATTATGAATACTTAGAAATGAATCTTTGCCAAAAGAATTCCTGAAARAAACTTGGATCTCATTTCCCATTCATTAGACTGTATTAACTAATAATGTAGAAATGAGTGATTCAAACATCTGAATCATTTCTACCTGTATTCACTGTACACTCCTCCCCCTCTGCTGCATCCAAGTAGTATAAAGCCACAACTTCACACTGGTATGGTCAGGCACAAATTACTAAGTCACGTGGTATTTTTCAAATAAAACTGAATCATCGAAAGGACAAAGAGAACAAACAGCGAAGGAGCTCACTGCAAAAAAGATGGTGACTTCCTACCAGCCCTCAAAGAAAASGAGGGGAAAAAAGAAGCAAAAGCTACACCTCCAGCCTCATTCAACAGGTTTTTCTACACTTATTTTTAAGTCTTCAACTGTGTTTACTATTTTAGTAACTCAGATGTTCATATCTTCCTTTTCCAAAGCTTCGTGCCCTGCCATACAGTGTCAAACATGCTATATGTGCTACTTCATCTCTATACAGCCAAATCAGATTTCTGGGAAGAAAAAAAATAAAAGGAATGATGAGCAAAAGGTTCCTTGTCACAATATTACAATTTATAGAAAAGATAAATCTGCCTCAGAGTGATCATATCAAATGGCTGAAGCACTTATGCTTGGGTTTGGTGGGGTTCTTTTTAAGGTTGCTTTACAGGGATATCAGTCCAAAACCAAGCAGAAGTAAYGGTGTCTGTAATTTCCCAAGTACTGTTGTCAATATGTCCTTTAAAGCCACGGTCCTTTTTAGAGATGTGTCTCACTGGAAGCAGCACTAAAATAATGGGAACCACTTAACGGTCTCAGTCACTATTTTTATTTGAGTTTCTGCCCTTGCTACCATTAACGCAATCATACCTATGACAGCACAAACCACACCAAATTTTCAGCATCTATTGGTTTCTGAGCTACTACTCTACTTAGGTGCAGTTTCATCTCTGGCTTCAGTGATCTATGTACAGCCCACTGCTAAAAAAAAAGGTGCAGCGCAGTGCCCACAGCTGTACATTCCCATCGCTACCCTTTGGCCACTACCATTTCAGATCAAGTTYGGCTCATCAACTCAATCAACTGTGGTTTCACAGTGGTTTATGTCAATCTAAAAGCAAAGCTATATAACTAAGCTAACCAGAATACTTGCTGCTGCTTTGGAAAAGAGGAAGCTTCCTTTCCCTTCCTTCTTCCCCTTTCCTCCGCTTTCACTCACATGGTTCTTTCTGTCCTCTTTCTTGCACTTGAAGGTCTTTATGGAGCCAACTTCAGTTCATAAACCAAAGACGTAAAATGATCTGGGGCTAGTTTTCCACCAGGTTAGCAGGTTAACCTGGAGCATCTTGGAAACCAGTTAAGTGCTAGGACAGGTGCCAAGTAAGTGGCAGGATCACATGGCTGAGAGCATGACTCCCGTTTATGCCAACAGGAAAGCCATCAGAGAGAAAGGAATTATGAGAAGACTTGGGTCAGCACGTGTGCTTCTTGTTCCCCTCCTTGATTGGTACTGCTATTTGTCTAATCTCATTGTAGGCCAGTTCAAAGAGCTAAACCAACAAAAAAACTATTCATTATTTTTGGCGAGGCTCGTTTTCTGCCAATTTAATTCTCTAAACCAGCTCAGCAAAGGAATCCGGCAAGCATCTGCACCAGTGCAGGGAAGGAGGCAGGAACACACAGGGAGATGAGGACAGGCTGGGGCTGATTTAAGCTGTCACTGAAGCGCATCCCCTGGAGCAGATCTGCATCACACCATAGTTAGAACTGACAGTAATCTGTGCCTGTACAACGGGAGGCCTTCAGAGCTGACGGGAGTGTGCCAACAGTGCCAGCGCTGGAACATCCCCGGCAAAGTTCAGCCTGGGCACAAGCCTGGATGATTACAGGTAAAAGCAGAAGAATCACAGCTCTCTTACCTTCAGAGACACTAGAAAATATTGGCTAATTTTTCCCCCAGCAACACCCCTGTGAAAATGTGCTCTATAATTCCCATTACACAGATTTAGCCCAGAACAGCAAAGCAAGCGAAATTGGTGACAAACTCAGAATTGGAACCCAGTAAATCCTCTACACCAAACCAACACTTCATCACTCAACTGTGTTATTAACCCTAAACTAATTCAATTAGTCAGTAGCAGTCTATAAAAAACGCCCTTTGCAAAGACTTTGTAATGCACTATAAAGCTCACATATATAATACAGTTAACAAATGTGGATATTTCCTAGATAGTGTGAAATAAGAAACTAGGGAAAGGAATAATACTGAGATCTTAAGTAATTATTTCCTTTTCTATAGAGAAAAATAAGTGCACACGAAGCAGCATGAGGGCCTATTCACACAATTCAAGAAATTTCATGCAAAGAGCTACAGAAAGGAAAACACATCTATGGATTTTTTTTCCCCTTAGATTAGCATTGTCAAACCGTTTCATGTAAAATGCCAGCAATTATTTAATGCACAGTAACCAAAACCAGTATCTTCCCTTAAATTTATCTCCTACACTTAGCCCAACAATTCCCACACTTAACTTGCCCTGTATAACAATGAAGCACGTTTGGAAAAGGAGGGGATTTGTTAACACAGAAGCAAATCTCTGCAGTAGTGAACAGCCAGCACTGTAAGTCTATCCAGCAGCACGAGATAGTCTTTCATTCACATTCCAGCTTAAGCACAGCCAAGCACATCACATTTGGGACGCTCAAGTCATACTTAATTTTGTTCAACACCTTCTTTTGACAACAGCTTTGTCACCAAGACTCAAAATACGTATGTCAAGAAAGACAGTCATTTGCCAGGACTGTCGCTGATTCTCTCAAGATAAAAATAAGAAAGCTGTAAGTGCAAGGAGCAGAGGCTGCCTAATTGTCAGCTGTATAAAATAGAAATATCAAGATTATTGTCCTGAGGGCAACAAGAGTTTAAGAGGAATAGAAAATGATGCTGCAACCTGTTTTGAAGTCTTGAACTCCACAGGAGTCAAAATATAAGGAAAGCAAATGAAAACTTAAGTGCATGCTACAAAAAACTACTGCGAATTTGCCAGAGAACCAGGAGAGTAAACAAACCTGTCTAAGAGGGACTTGAACCCTATTTAACAAACTGGATCACAGATCAACCCAACCAAACCATCCTGGACAGCATGGGCAAAAAACATTTACCCCAGAATTCTTTGCATCCTCACACATCTGAGGAAAACATAAAGAAAACAGCAAAAGTGTGCTACTCTAAACGTGGAATTTACCGCTTGAAATCTGACAACTCTTATTTAAGTGACAGTGGCATTCCAAATCTCATTTTTCTGGGCAATGAATTATTACGATCAAGCCGAAGTAGGAACAGCACTTCTTCACACGTAGGGGACTCCCAACACAGAATATGTTGGTGCTTCCTTAGGCTGAACAGACAGGCCAAGGTGAAGGCAACATCACTGATCCCATCAAGAGAGGCATCTCCAGACATCACCACAGTCACTCGCCAAAACAAGCACTCAGAAGGGATCCACAGCCAGCATCAGGGAGCCARAATTAACATTTACTGCTGCAATTACGGCTGCAGGCTAATCTTGGAGATATTGATAGTGACAGAAAACCTAAGATTTTTTTTCCTCTTTAAATGACAGGGTGGGAAGCTTAGATTTCCCCTCCTTCCTTCTGGGAAGCTCTGGCTCCTCTAGTTTTAAAACCATACTGACACACACCTTCCCAAATCTGCTCCTCATGGAGCAGCATGGCTACTGGCATAGCTTGGCCTGTTTTCCAAGCAGCTGTCAGACTGCTAAGTTTTGAAAAAGAAGAAAAATAAAAAGAAAAGATAAAAAATGCAGCATCACCTTAATAATTGAGCAGATGTAATCAGGTAGTGGAAGTATTTCACAGGAGGACAAATCTTCCTTCTGTCTCTAATAAATTAGAAGCTGAAAAGACAGCCAAAATAGAGCATATTCTCCTGATAAAAATTAGGAAGCACTGTAACAGTAGCACAGCCCTCCATTCTCACCACCAGCCAGGTAGTCCATAGGGAAGAAAAAAGTTTATTTTACTCTTGACCCAACACACACAAAGACGGTCCAAGGAGCATCTTAAAATCTGACACCTACCTGTGACAAACTAACACAAAAGTCTGAGACTCAGTCAAACACTCAAGACTGAGAAGTAATACCCACACAGTAGTCTGGGCACCTTCTGACAAGTGAAGGTGATGCCAAGGTTTGGGGTAAGGTGCATTACACTAACATGTTGCCTATGGACTTCACTGGTGAAGACACATTTCCATCCCCAACATCTTCCAGCGMAATTTTAAGCTACAACACAGGCACACAGATACATGTTGGAGAGAAATACATCTGTATTTTGGCATGTAAATACCTGAATTCGGCATTATAAACCCCAGCTCAGCCATAACGCTGCACAAGGCCACTGTCCAGTATTCCATTCTATAAAGATCACTAAAACGCCAGTGACAAAGAAATTTTGTTTGCAAGATGCAATGTACATTTTTATCATGCTGGATAAAATATCTACAGTCTCAGCAGTGGTTAAATTGCTGCTATAAAGGAAATTGTCCTCAGATAAATGGTTTCCCTATGAGAAGGTTTCAGTGCTACACCTCACCCCAGGTCAATAAATCAAATTAACTGCACCTTGTCCTCTGGCCAATGACATCATCGGCTTGACCACATCTTGTGAAGCGAGTGCAAAAACATATGCTATTTAAGGCATGAAATCATATTACTGCTTTTTGTCCAGCCAGCCTTGTGCTGTTGGTCTGTGAAACAGTCAGTCACCTGAACAGTCTCATTACAGCTTCTACAGCTTTTTTTTTTYCCTTCTAGTATTCAAGGCCTGTCTTTGCCGAGGGTGAAGAAATAGGATAAATAATCTGAGTCGTTATTTTTTAAATCAAAATGCTTTTCATTAGCTGCAGTGCAGTATTTTGTTACAAATTAAATTTAGAACCAAACTACGAAATATGCCATCTGCACTTGCACGTGAACTCTCTTCCTAGTAGTGTTTCAAAGATGTTTACATGCTAATCTGGCACTGCTACTCTGAAGTACCCTGCTGTTCCCTCCTTTTTCTCCACAGGGCGAAAACAATGGTCACTAATGAAAACCTACACAGTTTTATTTGAAACCCATCCCCRCATAAATATTTTCTATTTTAAATTACTGCCTCTCCCTAATCAAGTAGCCCATTTGTTTTATTTCTAAGTAGACTAATATCTGGTTTAAAACTGAATTACTCCAGACAATTTAAGAGGATTAATTTCAATTTTCACTTGGCATTCTTATGACACAATCACAGAAAACTTATCTTCCTTTCTAGACCCTGTACTGCCTAGTGGTATCTTCTGTCTTGAAAGCCAAATCTAAATGAAAGGGAAAAAAAAAAAAC
Source organism: Amblyornis subalaris (assembly GCA_018881555.1). NCBI lineage: Eukaryota > Metazoa > Chordata > Aves > Passeriformes > Ptilonorhynchidae > Amblyornis > Amblyornis subalaris. The sequence goes on from JACAXG010000059.1 coordinate 4,294,808, forward strand.
CTCAACCCAGAACAGTCAAAGATACAAGCAGCGACAAAAGCATCTGACACACTGCACTGTTAAACCTCATCCACATTAAGCAAAAAGAAGGTGAATAAGATTATCTTCAATGTATTCAATTCTGTTTGTGTTCAGAGGGAGGAGGAAAGCTGTTCAGATTTTGAGTGTGTCTTCTATAGCTCTCTCAGTGCCAGGAAACGTAAATTAGAAGCAACTCTCCTTTAAGGAAAAGAATCAAGGACAAAGGGACCAAAAATGCCCAAGCCTCTGAAAAGCAGATATGAAAGGAACAGCTTTACAGTCTTGAGTTGCTATAAATTAAAAATAAGCTCCTTATTTAAAAGACATGAGTGTTTGAGAATCTATGAGCAGATCTGATGCTGCTCAAGCCCCAGGAGGGTTTTGTTTTTGCTGGCAGGGGTGGAGTGGAGATGGGGGGGTCATTTTGGTTATTAGTAAATAAATCAAGCAGCAGAGTGAGGCCTAGGCGCTTGCCAGAGGAGCCGGGGCCTGGCTCTCCCCCTCCTCTCCTCACACAGCCTGGGTTTGATCTCGGGGCCCTGTGGGTTTGCCAAGAAAATTTAAAAAAAAAAAGCGAGAGAGCGAGAAAGAAGAATCATATTGAACCACAAAAGCACATGGGGCGAATGTAAAATATAAACACGGCGTTGGGCTCTGAGTGGCTGTTATTAAAGGTCTGAATTACTAAACATGAGAGGCGGGGAAAGCCGGGCGGCCATTTCAATAATATAAACCTCCCCGAATTAGACATTATTCAAATGAGAAGGAGAGAGAGGGAAGAGAGGGAGAGCGCGGGGGAGAGGGACGGGACCGGCACGGCCGTGCCCTGGGGGCTCCCCCGCAGCCYTGGGGCAAACGGGGAGCGGGGCGAACACCGCCGGGGCAGATCCGACCCTCGGGGAGTGCGCACCCAGCCCTCGGCGCTGGGGGGCAAACCCGGCCCTCGGGGGGGTCCCTTTCCCGCCGCAGAAGGGCACGGGGGGGCTCTGCCCGGGCACCCCGCAATCACCCTCCACCGAACCCGCCCCTTGCGAGGGGAGGGGGGGAGCTTTAAATGAAAAAGGCAAACCACGCTCTCCTCCTGCCCCCATCCCCGCACCCACCCCACGCTGCAAGGCCCAGGCTCTGGGGAAATAACCCCGGCTGGGGGGGGTGCTGCGGGCAAGGGGGCAACGAGAGCAGCGATAAGGAAACCGAGTCTTTCTGCCTCCCCGGGCCCCAGCCAGGGGCCAGCACCCCGGCCCCCTCCGCCCCGCGGCCGGGGGGACCCTGCCCCACTCGGGGGACCCGCCGGGACCGCTCCTCCAGCATCCCCCCCCTTCCCTCCCCCCCGCTCCATGAATATGTAAAGCGGGTTTATTGTGGGCGTGCGGGCCGGGTGGCGGCCAAGCCACCCCCGTACGCTTTTGGGTGCGGGGCTGCCTCCCCCCTCCCTMCCGGCGTGTGTGTCCCCCCTCTCTCCCGCCCGCCCCGACCCCTCCGCCTCGCCGCGCCGCCGCCGCCCATCGCCCCCATGGCCGGTGCCCCGGCGTGCGGGCTCCGTGTGCGGGAGGGACGGTGTGTGTGTGTGTGCGTCTCCCCAGCGCGGGGAGGCTGCTCTGCTTCTCCTTCTCCTTCCCCCCCCCGCTCCCTCCTGTGCCGTTAATTATAATAATCCTGAGTACTAATAAATTATGCTAAGCGGGGCCGGGCGGGCGGGCGGGGGGGGGGGGTGCGCCCCGCGCGCGCGAGTATGAATATGAATATGTAAAACGCAGTAATGATTACCTGCCGCCGCCGCCACCGCCGCCGCCGAACTCTCATCTTGACTCGCTGCTCCTCCGTCCGCCATTTTGAATATTTTAACCAAAAATCGGCCGCGCGATAAACCCTCCCCCCTCCCCTTCCCCTCCCTCTCTCCTCCCTCCCTCCCCGCGCCGCCGCCGCCGCTCCGCGCATGCGCAGCCGGCTCTGCGCYCCCCCCTCCCTCCCTTCTGCTCGGCCGCTTTCCCGGCCAGGGCGCGGAGCGGCGCCGCGCATGCGCAGCGCGGGCGGACCGGCTGGCTGCCCCCCCGCCGGCGGGCTGTGGGGGGGAAGCGCGTGCGCACTGAGGCGCCCCCCGCGCGCCTCCTCAGGGCACGGGGCGGTCCGATCCCCCCACCCCAAAGGTCTTCTCCGTAGTCRTGGGGGTTTTGTGGTGGTAAAATATAGGTAACGTGTAGGGGACAAGCTGAATGTTTCGGGGTTACAATCTGAGGTAATCTGTAGGGAAGAGAACGGATATGTTGGGGTAAAAACAAGCTTAGCAGTAGTGGGCAGGAAGGTAAAATTTTGGGGCTGAAACTTGAGGGGAGAGAATAAACATTTCGAGGTAAAATTCAGTAGACATGAAGAGAAAATTTTGAGGGTAAAATCTGAGTTAATTCGTAGGGGAGAGGATTGACATATTGAGGCAAGTCCAAGGCTATCAGTAGTGGATGGAAAGTTTTGGGGCTAAAATTTAAGATAATSTCTAAGGGAGAGAATGAACATACTGAGGTAAAAATGAGGTAATCAGTAGTGACGGAAAATTTGGGGGGTAAAACTTGAGGTCGTTTGTAAGGAAAAAGAAGCATTTTGCAGGAAAAATCTGGTGGAATCTTTAGGAGCAGAATAAACCATTTGCGGATAARGTAAATTTGGGCATAAGTAATTGGATTTTTATGCTGGTAAAGTCTAGGTAATCAGGGACAAAATTCGTATTTTGGGGGTAAAATCGTGAGGTAATCTGTAGGGGAGAGAATGAACATTTTGAGGTAAACTGAGGTACTCAGTAGTGGACAGGTAGAGAAATTTTGGGAGGGAAAAGCCCGGGAGCCTCTCAGTGAACGRCTGTTCCAAAGGTGCTGTGTCTGTGAGTGGTGACATGATTGTGACAGGAAATCCGTGTCTGGACTGCACCTGCCCCCAGGTAATGCCCAAGCCCTGGGCAGCACKAAGCCCYTGTAGATAAAGAGGAATTCCATCCRGGGAAAATGGACTCGTAGAACCTGTGGTTCCCATGGTGGTGGGCACCCGAGCAAGGGTCTGGTTTTCCTCCAAAAGAGAGCGATTGCATAGAAGCAATTCGTCTCTGTTCAAAAAACCTACCCCAACATTCCCTCATTCTGGGCAACTCAACGCTCCTGGGGTGCTTTTCTSAAGTATTTTATCCTCTTACGCTTCCTGCGTCAAATTGTCCTGGAAGGGGAGTCGGGTTTCATGCCTCCCTCGTTAAAGGGGAGTAAATATGAGACCAGAGGGACCAACAAATAAAATTAGCTTTAGATTCAAAGCTTCCAAATCAGAACAAGCAATCAGCCGGCATGGCAAAACTTTGCTAATTCTTGACAGATTTGGCAGAGTAAAAATAAAACTTACATTCTTAATATGGCATAAATACAGRTTATCCCTGAGCTTTGTAATGTACTTCCAGAAAAAGAAGACAGGGAAGCTGGTGTAGGATGGCAGTCATTAAGGACTCGGTCCTAACGTTTTCCGAGAGTCATTAACTCAGATGGGTCAGAGTCCAAGCCRGAATTTCATCTGAGGTGCAAAACATAGTGGAGTAAGAGGAACTGTCAGGGATCTGTTCTTGCTTGCTGTTGCTGAAGAAATTAGGAGTYGTATCAGAGACAGGCACTAGATTTTTTTTCATTGGTAGGAAAGAGCCAAAAAGGCAAGGCTGAAGGAGGGAGACAGCAGGGTGTATCTCCAAGGGGTGAATCAGAAAGGTAATTTTGTCATTTTTATTTAAAAATAAGTTCCTCTGGTAATGGGATTTTTTTTTCTTGCCATACTATAAAATAACCTCTTGTCATTGCAGAAAACACGCAGAAATGGACTGCACTGTGAAAGAGCAAAAACCTTCCCCTAACACCAATTGTACTCATGCACATTCATTCGAGGATACTCTAAACCAGCAATTAAGCACTTTGTCTGGGGAAGATCTGTGTTGCACTCACGGCAGCGAACATGTAAACAAAGGCATATTGTCGTGCTCCCCTTCAGTTCAGCCATGATCCTCACGGGCCAGTTAATCCAGTTTTATGGCCAGGTTATACCAGCACTGCAGCACGCAGGGGCTGCACCAGGACAGATAAAGGTGTAGAGAAAGGGCTGCCTAGATTAAGACTCTGCACAGCTCTAATCCTGCCTATGCTGAATATTCTCTCCCCTATCTCCCTATCTCACCCAAAGACTCTTCTCAGTCCTGCATGCCACTTCCCAGTAACCTCTTCCCTGATACCAGCAGCTTCTTTCTGGGGAGAATTTGCTCCCATTACCACACCTGATTTAGCCTTTGCTCTTGCTCAGCTTCTGCACAGTTAGCTGGAACCCACAGCTGCCGCAGAAAAGATGTCTGAAAACAAGTAGTTGCTAGTGGTTTGCTTTTTTTCTTTGGTTTTCTGTTGGSTTTTTTTGTGGGTTTTTCTTGTAGTTACTAATCTGCTCTGTGTTTTCTAATTGACCACCTATAAAGAGAACTTAATTCAGTTTGGCCACATAGGTGCTCTCCCTCTCCCTGTAAAGATTAGTCTGGATCTATGTCTGCATCCTCTCCTCTAGTTTTCTTTGAATGCATSTCTATCTGATGCCTTCCCCAAGGTGTCATACATCCCTGTGGCTATATATCCAGGAAAGCTGGCCAAATCATTAGTGATGAATAATTTATCAGATAAATTTTACCTCTCTTTCAATTGTGAGTGCCACATAGTGCCTGATTGGCGTCTTACTCAYGAGCAACTTGCTGGAAATACTTGAAATTTGAGATAATTGGACACAAAGATGATACAAAGCTTAGTCCTACGAGAAGCTGAGCACTCTGGATTAATTTTGCAAAAAGACCTAAGTAGGAAAGTTGGTTGTTCAGCTGCAGCCAGTGAGACTGGGCTCACACTGGTGGTGAAGGATGTGCTTTACATCCTCTGCTGAAACAGAGCCCAAAGCAGCGAGCGCCGTGCAGGACCCTGTGATTCTGTTCTCTGACTGGACTTGTCAGCCACACAGAATCGCCTCTCACAGRGATTTTGCTTTAAAAAGATTTTCTGGCGGTGAAAAACAATACAGTGTTCAAAATCAACACCACATGTAAAGGGAAGAAATAGTACTTGAGGATCTTATAAAGCTCTGCAGCATATCTGTGTCCATTGTTTTGATGTTGAACCAGATACTTCTTAATTCCTAGCCYTCCTTGGCCTGCTTGACTTGTGCCCATAACCCCTAATTTTCTATGACTGCTATGTGACCTTCTGAATTTTCTATCTCCTGCTAGAATTAATTCAGTAGTGTTTCAGAGACGATTTTTTTTAAGGTAGGGAGGCAGAGGACAAAAGAAACACGAGGTGGGAAGGCAGGGCGCAAAAGAAACACAAATCACAGTATTTAAGCAAAAAGCACACTGGGAAGGAAATTATCCTTTTCACCAAACAGCTCTAGTGTATAGGGAAATTAAGAGCAAACTTATCTGCTCTGCTCCAATTCCACCGTGCCACTCAGATGTGAATCCCAGATGCTGCTTTTCTCACACGATGTCCCCCTTCTCTCTATCCTGTTTTATTCCCATCAGATTTCTCTCCTCCAGGAGGGCCTGTCTCTAGAATTGCGTTTGCTTCTGCTTTCCCTTTGGTCTTCCAGACACTTAGAGGCTTCTGCTTCAAAACAGTCGTTCTTTGCCCCTTATGTATTCATCCATACCTCCCCCAAACCTCTGTATTCCTTTCACTTGGGGACTGCACAGATTGTCTCACGTTTAATTAAAATTATCGGTATGTTTCTGTTTCCTATTTCTCGTCGTCACACACAACCTGACAGAGCACCCGGCAGCCTCCCTGGTACAGCATTATTTTTTGAACATGCTATCGATAGCAAAAGACACTGTGTCTCGAAAAGCTTGCAATTTAGAGAGATGGCAGGGAGAGAACGAGGGAAAAATAGGATTAGTACCTTCCTGATTGAGGAGGAGAAGTGAAGAAAAGCAATAGAAAGGCCSTGTGTAGTCCCTCCAGTGTCACAGCCGACATTAGTGGGACACAGACCTGCACCTAGGTGCTCTGAGGCTGTGCAGTTCGGTACTTTAACCACGAAGCTGTTTTTCCTTTCTCTCCTGAGCTGCTCCCCGCCCTCCTCCTGTCCTCAAGCATGGAAAAGAGAGTCCACCCTCATCCCCAAGGCTTGGGACGCAGCAGCACTGTCTCTGCCCAGAATTATGCTTTTCCCCCTCTTCAGATCGCCTTCCTACGCACCTTGTGAGTGCTGAGCACGAACAGCGGAAGAGAAATGGAGACTGTCCACTGCATATATTGGCTGKTTTTTTTCCCCCTGCACACTCCTCTGGCTGCCTTTGACCAGATTGCTTTCTAGCTTTGCTTCTGTCCCTATTCTGTTGTCTCTTGATTGGAGAAACAATGACCCTGAATCTCTTGTTTCTGAGAGTTGTTGCCAATCCCCTGAATCTTAAAGATAATAATAAAATTATAGCAGGAAAGTTGTATCATCTCATAATACTCTGCCCCTCCCAKGTGCAGCTAACTGCTTTTTTGGAGATAAGAAATGGAGCACGGACAAAAAGAAGCATGTTTTTCATTTTCATATTTTAAAAAAACCCCTGTAATTCAGAAGCTTCACACATCCTCAGGAAAGGGAGAGGTAATTACTAAGAGGACACTTATCTTTTCAGGTGGGTTTTTCAATCTATTTCTCACTTYCTGCTGCTTTGGCTGCACTTACTTTAGCTCTAGCTCAGTTTTTTGTATGCATTTCAATAGTTGTCATCAATGCAGCTTCTGAACCTTCCAATTTTAACCAGTTACATCTTACAAATCACCAGTTTTGAAGATACAGGAAATTATTACTGTGCTTTTTTAGCAATGGTAAACTAAAGCAGAGAAATTAAGTAACTTGCGTTCAGTTGCATGTGTAGCTGGGCAGCCCAAGAAGATGAGCCCCCAGTTCTCTCTGTTGTGCCTTGATTGAAGGACSCTGTTCAGCTTGTCATTGTTCCTCTCTCAGAGATCCACAAGGCTGCCTCCATCTTTACCTGTCTCTGCTCTGAGAGGGACAACAGTGGGGTCCTACGACTTGATTCAGATCTCTAAGGAGTGGGATTTGCAATTGCCTGATTCAAGTTGCCACTCAAAACTGTCACAGATCTGCTTTCAGTCGTTTTCTCTTCCTCCCCTTACTACAGGAAAACCCTTAAAAATACCTATTTTTTTGTARGATGATTATTAACTAAGACTTGGGAAAAGCTCAGATACTAAAGCAAGAGTGCCAGCAGTGTGACAAACTCAGACAGAAGGGCAAATTCTGTTTTGTACSTATATGAAAAACAGGGCTGAACTCCTTTTTTCAACCAGTTGTACAGCACACTTTCTGCTGTAGACCTTGGGAATGCTTTGGTGCTGCTTACATGAGGAACCAAATTGTTTTTGACCTCAGTGAAGAGGGGGCCAAGAGGGACACATCTGATGCCTTTTAGCAACCGCAAGGTTTTCTGTAGAATAGACATAGCCTATGAAACAAACACACAGCTGGAGTTAGGGTGCTTTTGAAAACATTGTCTTTATTCTCTACCTCCCTTTCTTCCAGGACAGCTCTTTGCTTATTCCCTCTTCAGAAAGGGACTTTTCTGTCACACAGCCTAGCCTGGCTGGAGATTAGGGATTCTCTCTGCCCCTTCATCCTTGAATATTTCCTTTTAATTTCACAGTTTAAATTCCAATTGTGTAATTACATTCTGCCTACTCCAAATTCCTCTGTAATTTCAATTGGACACGGTGTCCTTCACTCTCTAGGCAGAACTCTTGCAGTGCTGTGGGGCACTGTTAATAGGCTGCCACGCTCCACTCTAGTCCCATTTCATGTAAATGGGGAAAGAGAATGGACCTGGATCCCTTTGAACTAAAACTGCTGCTCCATATAGGCGAGACAGGGGTTGCTACAGAGTGACAAGGCAGTCTTACCCCTTGGCAATACACTGGGCAGTTTTTACAATGCCTCAGTCTGAACAGGTTTTTGGAGTAAAAGTCTAAATCTGTCTGGAAGTAGTTCTCCCCCACAACACCATACCCTTTGATCACAAATAAAGCTGTACAGGGACACCCAAAACACTACTTCACTGAATTTATGTGGCCTGAGAGTACCTGCTCGCACCGTTTAACATGGCAGAAGTGCCATAGTGATTTAATTTAGGTCCAGGGAGTTGTGTAGCAATGAGAGGGCACACAGCACAGATGCCTAGTTCAGTAAAATGCTTTACAAGAACTGGCAAGTCCCATGCATTTTATGACCCAACCCTAACATTTCCTGCAGATTTTTCTGTGTCAGCATTTCCCCTCAATCCTTACCCTGGTGGTGATCACCTGAGTMCCACATCCCAATTCGTTTTATCACAACATTCCCTTTTTGTGTGTTGGTATCTGCTTTGCATCAACAAAGTTGTGAAACATTTCTGCTTCTCCTGCCACCTTCTTGCTTTCAAGTTCCTACTTCACTGTGGCACAGGTGCTTACTTGGACAGTGTGCCTGTGTGCAGCCCTTCAGGTATCARAGACATTCACCTTTTGTATTTCCACCACCTTCTGCTATGGTCTTCTGTGGAAACTCAGGGAAGAGAAGGGAGGGAGCATGTGTGGGTGAGAGAATGCTCCTCCTTTGCCGTGTCTCCTGGAACAAACTTCCTCTTTCCGTACAAGTTCTGTGGCAAGCTCATGGGAAAAGAGTTGTTCACCAGSTTTAGAGTGATGTTCTACACAGCTCAGCAAAAGGAATTAGTTTACTACAGAAACTGGAATTATTTGATGTTTGATCATCTTCAGCCACAAGCCATATTCTTTTCATCATGTGTACCRTTGTCAGAGGAACATGGGGCTGATTCCATAACTGGCGACAGAGTCCTTTAACAAAGTTCATTTCCTTTCACTGCAAGAGTACCCTGGGTAGTCCTCCTACCACAGAATGATAAATCTTAACTTGCAATAAACATCCAGCTCCTTGCTAGCAGTGCTGTATCTACACGGAATCTCAGTTACTTTGAATTTTGATGGGACTTCTGCTTTATGTATTCCAGACRTTTGGTCCTGCTCCCAAGGGATGTCTTTATGCCTGCTCCCATGTTGGCAGACCTGAGGCTGCTGTTTGCATCTCTAACAACAGATAGATCAGGTGAGATCAAGGAGACCATATTTCCATGTTTCCTTGCTTAGCTTACACTGTTAAAAGTGAGTTGTTGTTAGGAGGAAACAGAGCATGTAATAACTTGAGTTGGGTTTTATTTGGCTTTGAGTCATAAATCTTAAAGGAAAGGAAAGAGCCATCATGTTCATCCTCAAGTTTGTCATACAATCAGCAAGGGGCAAGGCAGTAGTGTGGGCAAGAAAATGAAACATGTGAAGGTACAAGTGCCAGCGGGGGGAAGTCACTGTTGCTTATTGTCAGTTTTGGTGTGACACAGAAAGTTCAGCTAATCCTCTTAGTTACAGAGACACACGGGTGGGGGGAGATTGTTATCTCAAGCAATTTGCTGGCTCTATTCCTTTTTTCCTTCGAGTTTCTTTTCGCCTAATTGAGCAGCATTTCTTCCTGGGACTCGTTTGCAATAATCCTGGGGCCTCATCTGGGAAAACACTGAAAAATATAGAAAGGAGAAGCAGCCCGAGTGAGGCAGCTTCTATCACCGTGAGTTTCTCTCTTCAGGAAGGTATCAAGTTTGGCTCCAAGTGCTGAGGATTAAAAATAAGATAAAGATTCAAAGTGAAACAGAACAGGCTGTTGATCAGGGCAAGTGATCTCCGAAAGTTGTGTCTCATCCATGCGCTAGAAGGACAGGTAATTAACCACCATTCAGAAAACGAGGACCTCGGCGGTCCGAGGGTGGAGCAGGGGGTGAGAATTCCACTGGAGTGCATCAGAAATGTGTTGATTCCATTTTCATTGCCAAAGGGATGTATCTGCAGTAAATCTAATCAAGAGTCAAAAGGTGAACGAGAACAATAACTGGAGAGCTTTGTTTTTATTTATCCAGGAGATAAGGATTCGACGACAGGAATAGAATAAGAAAAAGGCGCCTCTCTCCGAGCAGACAATTATTCCACCCACGCTGCCTCATCATCAAGGTTTTAATATTCTATTACTAAGGCTATTTAACAGTTTCTCAGCCTCAAGGCTGCTAATGTTTGTGCAGATACTCTGCCAATTGCCACAGGTGTCTTTTTACAAAAGACATGAATAATTAACATGGGATAGTCCTGAAGGTGGCAGTAGCCAAGAGCCATTCTTCAGTAGACTCCCAGCATTCTTCCTGGCGCTGGAGCAGGGTTGGTATTACCAGTAGGATACATTTGAAAACCCTATTTCTGTATGGAGACAGAGCCTAAAGCCCTGAAGGCAGAGATTGTTTCTAGGAAAGTAAAGGCTCTGGTTCCCAAGCCTCAGTRATTCACCCCGGAGAAGTTTAAGATATCTCTGTTCAGCTGCTTGCAGTACGAAGGTGCTGGAGGTAGTTATCCCAAAGAAGAGGCRGCTGAATGAATGGTGGGGCCAGTGCAAACTGTTTCGGCTCATAGTCTGATACATTTACTAATGTAAATCTGATTTCAGCTGATACCAGTTTACTGTGATATCCTGGACTGAGAACTGCAGACTTGAGTGATTTAATCCAAGATCATATCAATGTATTTTGCTGTGGTGGCTAAAGAATTTATTACTTCTAGCTGTGGAGATGGGTTACCTTTCCAGTTAGGATGGCTAAATCAAGCAGGGACTGCCAGAGCCATCAGATGAGAGCAAAGGGGCCAGAGTGGACATCAATCACAAAGCTGGTGTAAAACAAGTGGTATAGTGCTTTTAAGAGAAAAGCACATCWGCTGATGTCCTGCTAGCACAGAACAAGGAAGTGAGGAGTTTGGTATGTACATTGTATCTAGACATCCTTTTTGACTTTGCTTAAGTTCTTCAGTGTCTCTCTAGTGTTGGCTAATCCAGGGCTGAACACCTCTGAGCTCACAGGTCCAGAGGCTGTGCCTGGACCTGGCCTGACACAAACATAGTGCCTGTTGCTGGTTTCCAAACAAAGGAGACCCCAAGGCTGGATCAAACAAGACTCACGGTGTGTTTTACCAGGGTTTTGACTCAAGCACATGGAGAATAAGGGTCCCAGCATGTGCTGTGTCTTGTACYTTGAGTCACTTTTGTGTGTTTCTATAGATAATAACTGCATTTCCTTATTTCACGTCCATATTGTGAGAATAAATGCATTAAGAAGTGTCATTGCCAGATGCTACAGAGGTGAGAGCATCTTTGGTGGATTTCTTTTAGTTYCTTTGTTTCTTTAAATACATTGGTAGAATTTGATCAAAACTAATATTAGCTTTATTAAGCTGTACTAATTTATGTTTAGGTTGCATGTAGGAGTAGGAGCAGGAGCAGGAAGAAAGGGACTTGTACCTGTGTTATGCACAAAGCCCTTGGACCACGAGAAACACAGGGAATGCTCTGTCATGTCTTACCTGGGAGTCTGCAGTGCTTCAAAAAGCATAAGGAGGAAGGACAGAGCAGGAATTGCTGGATTCATGGATCTATCTCTTCCTKGTGTAGGTCTGCACAGCTAGCTTGTTACACGCAGGACTATACTCTTTAACCCTCTCAGTGAGCATTTCAGTTTGTAACACTGAAAATATATGGAAAAGTCATGTTTTTTAGCCACAGATAATGCTTCTTGAGTCCACCTCTGTAGCATTAGACTGCAGCTCTGACACTGAGATAGCATTCACAGTTGCAGAGACTGTGCAGAAATTAGACATTTATAAAATGCATACATAATGAGTTTAAAAAATATGTTTACTTTAATAAATATTCTTGTAGTTATRTGTCAGATAGATGAGTGCTAGATTAATCAGAAAATGAATGTCTAAAACCACTGGAAGAAAAAGACAGAATTGCAGCTGAATATCATGAATGAAAAAACATTTACCACTGTGAATAGGACCATCATATTTCCCAAAAGCAGAACCCCGTCCTCCCCTAATTCCCCCCTCCCTYTCCCCTCCCTCCTCAAACACATACGCATACACTATGGGAGGAATGACAGCTGTTCTTCATGGAATGACAGCCCAGGGATATTGCATCCTCCCTTAAAAAAAAAMCAGGCAAGGTACAGAATAAGGTCAGTGAAGGGAGACAAAGGGGTCTCCCAGAGATGGCAAAGGGTAATTTATTGACAGATGAGATAGACGTTACTACAGAAAAATATTAAATGGATTCTTTTCCCCTGTCTTTAGAAGGGAAGAAACGTGGGAAGGGTTAGGAAGGACAGATGCCAGAAATAGAGACAAATTTCCCAGGAGAGGAAGAAGAAATCCTGAAGGAAATTAGGATCACAACACAGAAAAAAAAAAATTAAAAAAAAAAAAAATCAGAGCATCTAAAAAGCTACGAAATTCTGTCCTAGAATCCTATATGGAAACAACAAAAAAGGGCAGTGGAGAAGGAACCCCACCAATGTTGGCAGCCTCGCTTCAAAGGCATTCAGTGAGAGAAGGAAGTGCTGGTAAAACACAGCACCTGATTAAAAGCAGTGTTTGAAAAGGGCTGTCGGGAAATTACGGAGCTGTGCATGCTCCCGACGTCAGCAGCGAGGAAGACTCTGGGAGCACGAATCAAAGGGAGGCTGAGGGAGCATATGAAGCATGGAGATTTTATTAAGGGCAGGAGTGAGAAAGGGTTCATATAACGGGAGCAGCCAAGCTCAGGATATGGGAGGAAAGGAAAGGCCAGGTCTTCTGGTGCAATAAACTGGCATAGTGCTGTCAACTTTGACAGTATGTCAGTTCTTGCTGCAAGGAAAGAATCCAAGTGAGAGGCTTAAATAGTGGATGTTATGAATATAGTTTCTCTGGCCTAGAGAACTTTCCCCCAARTAATTGCACAGAGGAGGGCAGAAAAAGCCAGTGTACCAGTGCACTCTGGTTGGGGTTCTGTAACTCCATGTTGCCTCCAGCCAAGGACATGTTCCTAGAGCTTGTAACTTCAGAAGGGTTCATGATTTTCACCTGTCAGGGCCAGGCTGACAACAAAAATTTCCACAGAGATAAAAGCAGCAGAACAAAAGAAATTTGAAGGAGAACAGATTTAATTTACATTCACAAGCAGGAATAGACTTAAGCCAAACAGTATTTTATTCTGCTCCTCCGTGCAAGGAACATGGTTTTCACAGTGTGTAACTCAGTCCATATGGTAGAATAAYGGAATAGGAAGACTTGGTGTGTCCATTGTAATGTGCCACATGCAGTATCTTTCTGATCCTGTCACTGCCTGCATAAATCTTGGCAAGACCTTTCCCTCAGAGTAGGTTCTTCTGCCCATTAGCTGATCTCACCTAAACCCCTCCCATTCCAGCCAGAACACACGACGGTCTCTTACTCTGTGCAAGCACAAGTGCAGCAGGAACACAGGGCATTGCATCACCCTGTGTTGTCAGCTGCCTGCTTTCCAAACTGACAGTCAGGTTAAAAAGTGACAGAATTAATACTAAACACAGGTTTTAAATGATCTAGATAGGGAGCATTCATCCCATCTCTGTAACTGCCCATGCTCCCGGCTGAAGGGAATAATAGCCAGGCTACATTGGATTTGAGGCTTTGATACTCCAGAGGCATTTGCAATCTTTTGAGCCTTGGGAGCCTTTGAGCTTAGGACAAAGCAAAAATAAAAGCTGTCGTTTTGCTGAGTTTCACTGTTAAATGCTAAGGAAGTGTTAAATGCTAAAGCAGGCTTGTACTTCCAGTGGGTGATTTAGCCTAGCTTTCTACCGGCTAGGAGGCTGCTGCATGCTCAAGTGCAATCTGCCACACAGAACCAGAACCAATCTGATTGTTTCTGAATCATTTCTCAAACAGAAAAACATAGGCAGAGCTGCCAGTTTTGCCAGGAATGTATGTCCCATCCATGTGATGGCCTGTATTTATATTTGAAACCACCTGTACCATCAGCATGACCCAGATCCAAAAGATGATTGAAGCACTGCTAAATTCAGTGCAGCATATTTTAGGGACAGTCTGCAATTACACCGGGTTATAATGGATAAACATGAAATTGTAATGAGGAATTTCTCCCCAGCTTGTGCTCACAGACCTGAAGTTACCTTCGGTTCTTACACCAACCTCATCCACAGACAAGACATAGGCCATAAGCAGGTGACAAAAGGCAGCGTGGCCTTTTTCAGGCCATCTCAGAGGACAGCACTTTAACTCACTGGGAGAACCTGAATCTGGGTCCAAAGAAGTGGCAGGCTCTTTCCCTGTGCTGTTGATTATTCTGTTGAAGAGTCCCAAATCARSTATTTTCTTTTGAATTGGTTGTTTAAGTATTCTTTGGGCCAGAAAGGCACAGCACTGCTACTTTGCAAGATAGCAGCCAGGAGCCGTGACTTGGGAGGGGAAAAGCCTGCACTGATGAATGCTTAACTCTTTCACATCACACAGTCTTTGGAAAAAGGCCTGAAACATTTGTCTGCCCTTCACAAGCAAGGCCTTAATCACCCGTTTAGAAAGTTGTACTTGTGGTCTCTGGAGGCCAGCGAGTGTTTAATTGTGCCACAGAGAGGTGAGTGATTGCTCATGGAGAACGACTTTGTTAGCAAGATGAATTTAGCCCTATCTTTTGAGGTTTCCKGCAGACTTCTGCTGCTGCAGTATCCATGTACGACACTGGGCTGAGATTCTGGGTCTCAAATACACTGACAGGTGCAATCTCTTTCTCCCAGCCTGGGTCTGTTTCGTTCATTTACCTTGCAAATCTTTTAGGGTGAGAACATCCCCTGTGTGCTGCATGCAGCACACACTGCAGTGGGGCCCTGGTGCTCGTGAAGACCTCTAGATATTAATGTAGTGACAGTAAATAACTATATCCTTAGCTATCACTGAGCCCAAAAGCATGCTGAGAAATAATAGSTCAAAAAGGGGAAATATTTGAAAGTGCTGAGTGAGCATGGATATAAGATGAAAAAGATTCTCACCACAAAGGGCGGGAAAAGCACAGCATCTCCCTGCAAGGTTTTGCAACGATTCTCCGGCAGAGCTCTTCCATAGCGTTGTGACAGGCAGAGGTAGCCATGCTGCTTGTGAAGGTTTGTGGTCTCAAAGGTAAGCTATACCACCAGTTTAGAATGCCAGTTCTCTGTGTGCCATGGAAAGTGTAACAATTCTTGGGGAAAAGYGAAAAAAAGAGCTGAAGGCAAACAAATTTCTGCTCCTGTTTCCCCATGTATAAAGTGGGTGTTATGCTCCCTATTAACTTCAGCAAGCAACACTGAAATTCTCTGGCATCTTCAGAYAGAACATGCCTATTTTTGAAAATCAACATTTGTACTTTTTCCTTAATTGGACAAATTTTTTTTAAAACATGGAACTGACTTGTCAGAAAGATTTCTGATGGTCTCTGCCTTTTTCTTAGTGCTTTTGCAGAGAATAGCTATGTTGGTTTTTTTTTTTTGCAAAATATAGACTATTTCACTGAAAATTTCGAGGACAAAAATCATTTCTACTTAGCAGTAGCATTAAAGCCCTTGAATTGGGCCACATTCTGCTGCCAATGCAGTTTCGAGGACACTTGGAAAATATTTTGAACAGCAGGGAAGAATAGCGATTACCACCTCAGTCTCTCAAAGGTGTGAATATTGTGGGTTATTTTCCCTTTGACTGTTTATGGCCTATTTACAGTATAATCACACCAAATCAGGGTTATAACATGGCTTTCTTTTTTTCTTTTAGTGAAAATAGAATCCAGCATAATTTTTTTTATTTACTGTAGCTCCCCCTAGAAGCTAAGGCATTTTCAGGCACTGAAAGAATGATCTCTTCTCCAAGGTGTTTGTAACTGAAGGAGAGACAAGGAGAAAGGTGGCTGGGACAAATAATAGGCAAGTTATTTACATTTTTTATACACTTGCAATAGCTATATTGTTGTAGACATGGCCAAAAAATGGAATTATAAAAGGTACTTAATTGTGGACAGAAGAGAGATTTGCCACAGAGATGAAGGATTATTTTACAGAGTGTAACCATCATCAGACCAAGCTGTGGACACAGTTGTAAGGTCAGTTCRGTGAAATAATATTCTTGTCACCCCGTACATACCAGGCATGTATGGTATATATACCATACTGTGTAACTGGATTAGAAGAAAACAGTTATAGARTCAYAGAATGTTTGGGTTGGAAGGGACCATAAAGATCATCCAGTTCCAMCCCCCCTGCCAYGGGCAGGGACACCTTCCACTAGACCACGTTGCTCAAAGTCCCATCCAACCTGGCCTGGAACACTTCCAGGGATGGGGCATCCACAGCTTCTGTGGGCAACCTGTTCTGGTGCCTCACCACTCTCACAGTAAAGAATTTCTTCTCAATATTTAATATAAATCTACTCTTTTTCAGTTTAAAATGGTTACCCCACTTCCTATCACTACATTTCCTGATAAATARTAATAACAACAACCCCTTTTGTTTGTTTTTGTTTGTTTGCTTAAGACCCTGGCCTTTCTGTGACTCAGCTCCTGGTTTGGCTAACCCAGCTCATGCTAAGGCCTGATGTGTRCTGGGAGCAGCACCATCAGATCAAAGCAGAGCCGGGCAGGCAGGACAGGTGGCCAGGAAGAGCTAAAGGGCCTTTGTGCAGCCGTGGTGAAACCTGTGATTTTAGCTGAATTAGAAGGACCAGCACCCCTTGCCCCAGGGGCTGGACAACCCCTTCCAGCAGAACCACATCCTTGGAAGGTGATTTGGGAGCCTGTACACTTCGCATGTGTGTCTTACCTAAGACACACCCCCCCTAAGGGGGCCTACCATTTAACATAGGCTTAAATGGTATTATTTTCCAAGAGGGCCTTCAGTGTAGGCTGGCAGATTTACCACAATACACAATACACAGGATAAAAACCAAGGGATATCCTCAGCTAGAGGAAATGTAAAAGAGCCAGCCTGTCTCCATGTGAAAGACAAGAGGAAAAAGGGGAAATYGAGCAACACCATCAGTTACTACTGAGCATACAAGACGATGGAAAATGCATTTAGAGAAGGAGCTGTCTCTGAGATGGCAACTCTCCTTTTGTGGCAGTGRGCAGGCTTTCCTGATTTACTTCTCATAACCCTCTGGGACCTGTGTTTGGAGACAGRGTGACACCATATGGTTCAAAAGGATAATAACCAGAGAGCCAGAGCGTGCAAGTGCTGTGAGCTCAGGGATATGCCCAAACCTATCAGCACTAAACCTAGACCGTGAATGTTTAGGAAACTAGGGTGGGTGCTGCTCCCACTGCTGAGGATCCCAGTCCCAAGATGAGGGTTGCAGTTAATGATCCATCCCTACATTACAACATTCCTCACTGACACAGGAACCCGGATATCCATTGTATGTCAGGACACTCACAAAGGGCAGCCTGCACTTAGCAAGCAGTTAAGTTTCTATTGCAGGTGATAATGGGAAGCCCACCAACCACCCACTAGTCAGGGCTAAGCTAATTCTGTCTAAGGGACAGACAATCCACCTGACCTTACTCTTAGGTGCCCTTAATATACTGGGTATGGATGTATTGAAGGGTCAGTCATGGGGAAAATGGGAAAAAGGGACACCAGCCTTTCTGCCCCAGAGTTTACCTCCTACAGATGCATCTCTGACTGCTAATCTGTTGCAAACAGCTGCTCCTTTATCCCATAGTAAAGACAGTTAATATTCCACAATACACATTACCTTCTGGTGCTATTTGTCCTGTTACTGAATTGATAAAGGAGCTATAAGAACAGGGAATTATTGTCACGTCTCATTTCCCCTACAATTCTCCTTTATGGCCAGTAAAAAAATCTAATGGCAAGTGGCTACTAACAGGGGATTACAGAGCCTTGAACACTGCCACTGAGCTGCTCACTGCAGCTGTTCCCAGTATAAATGATACAGTCATTTTTCTTAACGAACAATCTCCTGTGCTCAACCAACACCRGCAGGATGCTTGGAACACCTCAGCGTGGTATCCAGGAGATTGGGCGAGATTTCAAAGCCCATCACCTGGAAAACTCTAGATCACTTTCCCACACTTTTAGGGGAAAGGAATAAGGGAAACTATGGATACTGTGGCGGTGAAATTAATCGTTGCTGAGACTTGGATATGATCCAACACCTAGCTCTTCTTTCCCTCTCCCTAGGAATTGTTGAACTCTTGGACAAATAAGTGAAAGCTGTCATTCAGCCTGCATACAATTGGAAAGTATTCATCTAGAAAGTACATTCARGCATTCCCTGGAACTTCGTTAATGCTTTCTGTGGTAAAGTGCTATCACTGGAGATAGTGTTGACAACGTCTAACTTCATGTGTCAGACAATTCTAACCCTCACCTTGGGGCACCTGGCATTGTGTCACATAAATGCTGATACCCTGTGCCATGACCAAACAAACCCACAGAAGCTGGGACACTCCACAACRCTCTTTGCTCGACTCGGGAGTATGAGCAGCCATCTCTATAAGATAGGGATAAGGACCTAGACAGGAATACCTGACTTTGGATTCCTAAATCCTTTTTGGGCAGTAGAAAATCAGCCTGATTTTCATCGGTGTTCAATGTCTAAGAGCTCCAAATTACGCCAATACCTTTTCAGAAATGAAAAGTGAAAAGCGAACTTCAGTTGAGGAAAAAGCTCCCTTAGAATATAATGGAATAGTTTTCTCAGGACTACTCTCATACTTCTACAGCTTTAAAAAAAGAAATCAAATATATATATATATATATAAGGGGAAATATTGGTGAACAGTAGTTTCAACCAAGAGTTGACTTTCCTAGTGTGCTCCAGGCTGAAATCTCTGAAAAGCAAAAATGCTCACTTGCAAGCTATCTCCACAGCCCAGATCAGCAGGCAGCAATTAGTTTCCCAGGCACTCACTCTTCTTTCCATCTTCCTGATGGATATTTCATCTGAGTTTATGCTCTCCTCCCTCGCCTTCTCTTCAGCCTCTCTGCCTCTCTTTCCAATAAGGCTATGATCTGTCACAGACTCTCCATGGACAAGACCTATACATCCCATCACTGTCACAGGCAGTTACGTGAGACAGGCCAGGATGAAAAGCGGTTTGGAAGGGAGAGAAGCCGTCATGCTTCAGGGCATAGAGTTGAACTCTAACCAAGGAGGAGAGATGAAGGAGGGCTTTGGGCCAGAMGGGGAAAAAATTTTACTTAGGGCAGGTTATTCCATAATTACCCACTTAAACTYTCTTTATACCTTCAGAGATGAATCTGGTTCTGGCCAACATCAGAGACAGAAGGGGTGGATCACTGGTCTGATCCAGGAGGGGAATGAGTTTCTTCATTCTTTCTGCCAGTGCGCTGAGTTTATAACGTTGTCTGAAACCACAATGAAATCCCTTTCCAAGCATGACCCTTGCTCTGCCAGTGATAGCCAAAACTCCTTCCCCTAGCCCCGTCCTTCACACTTCCACAGGCAATACAGAGAGAAGCCAGTACAAAGCCAGGTCAAGATGATAAGAACAAAGCCTTGAAGGCTGCTTTTAGATACCAGCTTTACTTCGACAGAGGAGGAAATTTTCAAAGAGGTGAACTCTTTCTGTCTCTCTCTCAGGCAGGAGTCTCCTGGGAGAAGAAGAAAACAGCTTTCATTTTAGCGAGTCATGATATTTATGGCCCTTTTATGGGTTTTGTTTGAAAATATAAAAGTAGATGGACTTAAATCTGTTTCAAAAGAAAGGAGATAGGAAGGGGAGAAACAGAGCATATGAAGGGCACGTGGGTCTGAATCATCTGCCCACGTTCAAAAGAAAATCAAACACCTTCTTTGTTTTAATATGGACCTCTTCTGCCAGTCACGAAGATAATGTCTGACCTTTTGTTGCATAGACCCTTTTATCCCTAATGACATACAAATTTTTTATGTACACTACCACCAAGAACACTCACCTTGCGACGAAACATGACAACTATTAAATTATGCAACTGCAGCACCATGCAACAGTTCAGGTACGATTGCTTCCAGGAAGCAGACTTTCAGATCACATCTCCTGCAGAACTGAAAGCTTTATACTGTATTCCTGAGGGGCAACTGTCAGCTTCTGCTCGCTCACATACCAGTCTCATGTGGGCTTTTATCCATCCTATTTGTGGTGTCTGTTCAGCAACTGAGGTTGCACCCTTTTGAGGGCCTCCTGTTTTTCATATGTGGAATCTCCTCTGACCCTTTGCCTCTAGGCAGTACTTTTGATCCAATTCACAGACTAAGGAGCACATGCCTCAAAATTATTGAGGGAGGGAAGTTTAAGTTGAAGAACTGGGGTTTGCATTTAGTTTTTAATGTAGTTAGGCCTGTGGTCATTTTATGCTCTTTGGGAATGAACCTTCATAGGTTATGACAGCTACTGGGATATTTCTAAGAGCAAAATGTACAAAGCTCCCTGTTAATTGGCAGTTTCATAAGAGGTACTGCAGTTTCATAAAGCTCTCCTCTCAAGCAAGGAGGSAGAAATGTTCTGCCCAACTAAGAGGTGACTTCTGCCTGGATCCAAGTTCACTATGGAGTCATTGCAAAGATCAAATTGCTGGGATGGTCCATGAAGGCAGAGCAGTCATCCCATGGTTATTGCCAGCTGGTGTGTACTGCATCTTTCTTTAATATGGTGCCCTGCAATAATCAAATGGAGAGATCACAAATAGGCAAATCTCTAAAATTAGGAAGGTTCATGGCAAGACATGACCTGAAGTGTACAGCTTTATGGCCAGTTGTGAAAACTTCTTGCCACCATGGTTATTTTCTTGTATCACTCAGAAATCTGAAAATACTCTTAAGACATTAAGCTTCAGGTCGATGCTGTTGGTCATTGAATGATGCTATAAAAATGACCAATTCCTTTAAATGTTTCTTCTAATTAGTACCACCTACATCTTGGTTCAGTTTTATGCCCACACACATGCCCTTCTGACTGGAGTCATCCTTCCTTTCATGGTTACTTGTGCAGAGTCCTTGGTAAGTTTGAATCAGGTTTTAAGATTTATTGATCTGGCCTTGTCCATTCTGTGGTGTGTTCTTTGATTTAATTTAATGACCATAAAGCATTCAAGCATGTTGGCGTGAAGGGTGCACTGGAAAAAAAATAAGTAATTGATTGATTGATTGATTGATTAGGTAGGGACATTGTTCTTTTCATAGTTAACAATGAAGCTAGTTTTCTACTACACCCATTTGTATCTTCCAGGGCGTCCATATCTTAACTAAAAGTAAACCAGTCTACCTGCAGGTATGAATCAGATGTGGAAGCAGTTACACTCTTGAGTAAGGATTAGATTTGTCTGTTTTAAAGATACATGCAAATAAAAATGAAATGCAATCCASAGGGGAAAGTTCAAAGCCCAGACAGGATGTCCCTTCTCCTGCTCTCTAAGACAGTTTTCACATCGCCACACTTGGATAGTCCTGGGAAGAACTGAATTCATATTGTTGCGTGCTTTCATAAGTCACAAATAATGTTTTCTCCGTGTGTATATGTGTGYGTGTGTGCACCCTGTGGCAGAGGAACAGCAGTCACAGGAAAACACCAAGCTCAGGAGCTACTGAGTGGTTGTAACAGGAGGATGGATGGAAACAACATGAAATCAGCTCCTGAATATGTTAAAATGTACCAAAGAACAAAAGGCAGCCTAAGCAAAAAAAAAACCAAAACCCAATCAAAATAAYAGGGTGTTCATTCAAGCAGATTATGCTGGCATCGGCAACACATAACCTAAATACATGTACTTTGAACCTTTCTCAATTTTTTACATGAAGAACAATGTAACGATTATTGGCATTTCAATTATTACTTCTGGGCAAATAAGTTAGAACCTTGCTGAAACGACTGGGGCAATTCATACRCCATTTAGACCTACGCTCCCACCTCTCTAGAGAACTGTTTATCTGTTACACATACTTCCCATTCTGGAAGTTTTCTTCACAATTAGAACAGCCAGAGATTTGACCCACTTTCATTTTTCTAAATGACAAGTGAAATTCCAGAGAATAGGTAGGTAGCTCTCAAAGAGATTTTGCTGGATTACATGAGTATGCAGTGTCTGTTTCCAAKCCCTAGACTATATTAATCACATGCTTTCAGTATCTTTGTTGGACTGTCTATAAATTTAGGAAGGTCATGGGTATTGTGCTTTCACATTATAATGACTACATTGAAAGTATTCCAGCTAAACCCTTTAAAGAAAGGCAGGCAATGCAACATAACCTCCCCAAATAAAACTTTTTGTCTCATAATTCATCTAGCTCTCCGCCACAGCTAATGTGTAAGCATTTCTCAAGGAACTGCAAAGGAAGGAAATGGTGCTAAACTCCTTTTAAAATTATCCAGTCTGAGCTAGTGCCGCATGCAATAAATCACATTGTTCTGAAATTCCTGGATTGGGGGAAATGGGCCATGGCCCCACACCTATCAGCATTATGATGCAAAATGCAGCTGGTACAGTAGAAATAACATATTTCTGGCACATTTCCACTTCCTTCAAACTTGCTTGTACCACACTGAATTCCCAGTCCAGCACCGATGTCACTTTATCATCGGTGTCCCACTAAAGTCTCTCACCCTCTCTATTTCTSCCAGGCCCCTTAACATTTCTCACAGACCTGTAATTTCTTTAAATCTCCTTTCTTCCCACAGAAGTTGCCTCATAACCCTTCCCCAGATTTTTATACATCTAAACAAATTAATATTTTGCATTAGCCTCTTTGACTTACAAATGTATCTTCCCATCTCTGACCAGTGTAGGTTCCCTTCTTAATTTGCCTATTGTCTTCCGATCTCTTTTTGAACATTTACCTCCTAGGTCTCTGGCTTTCATCACTTTCTTATTTCTTACTTCAAGCAGACCTACATCAAAYAGGTGTCTCCCTCTGTATCTATCCCTCCTTAACTTCTCTGTTTCCCACATCCTCTGATGGGGTCTTCTACTTTGTTTAAAGGACATTAAGGAAACAGAGTAGTAGAAATGAGAGGATGGCTCTAGAAAAATGTAGAAGGACTTAATGTGACCAAGAGATTGAGTACTAAGACGGCAGATGAAATTCAAGGCTAGTAAATGTAAAGCATTACAAATAAGAAGACATATAAAATKATGATTTCAGAGCTGACCATTGCCATCCAACAACAAGATTTGGTGTATATAAATAGTTCTATGAGAATATCACACTGGTGCTCAGCAACAGCCAAAGAAACATGCCAACTGTTAGGAGTTAATAGGGAAGGAATAGAAAACAGAAAAAAGAAGGTCAGTATGCCATAGGATAAATCCCTGCCACACCTGCACCCTGGATACTGTGTGAGGATTTGGTCCCTCATCTCAAACATGACAAAACAGAAGTAGAAAGGGTTCAGAGAAGAATGGCCAGGATAATGAAGAGACCTGGAGCAGCCTCTCTACGAGGAATAAGTAACTCAGGCTGAAAACCAGAGAGCTAAGGGTGGGACACAACGAGAGAGGGAGGTAAAATCTCACGGGACACATAGATACTAAACAGATACTACATTGGCATTGAAGGCTGGTGGGCAGAGGGTTCAGAACAGACAGAAAGAAGACAGCTTAGCATTTTGTGTACAGAAACTTGTGGGACTTCTTGCCAGAGGAGATCACAGAGGCTAGCAGGTATGAGGCTATAATGGTTRTAACTCAAAAATTACCAGGCACTTCCACAGAAGGAAAATCTATTAAGGGCTGTTAAATACAAAAATACCACACCTGGCTTAGGAAGTCCTTGAGTTGCAAATGATTAGAAGCTGGAAGATCATGCTGGGGAAATATCATTTTTATCACTTTATATATTCTTCCCTAGGTATTCGCTGTTGTTCTCTATCAGAGACAGGATATTGAGCCAGATGGACCTTTGGTCTGACCCCATACAGCCTTTCTGATGTTCTTGTGTTTATATTCTTAACTGACCGTATGGATGCTCCTTGCACTTTCACCTTCCACTATACAATGCCAAAAAAACCTGCCTGCCTACAGCAGCAAACTGAGAGAGAGAAAAAATATCAGTCCCAGCGCATCTTTGCTGAAAAATCCTTCCTAGATAAATTTGGGTGCTTATTTACTCTTTTAATCTAGTGTCAGACTGGTGTCATTGCTGAAAAACCATTCACTCTGCAGCTCTGGTCACCTGAAACAATCTGTGCAGACCTCTCCCCTTTCAGCAATTCCTTATCTCCTTCTAAATTCTCATCTTAAAACCTGACTTTCTAGCCTGCCTTCAACCCCTCCATTTCTGTCTCTCCTGGTTATTGGTCTTATGACTGAATGCTTTAATATTTTCACCATGCAAGGTCTTTATGTCACTGTTTCATGTAATTTATACCTGTGAGCTGGAGCCTTTCCCATCTTGCTTTCAAGCACTGGCCATATACTGCATGGAGTCCAAAATGATCCCCACCCCCTTATTGCTTTGGGGGTTTGGCTTTATTAACAAGGATATAAGCAATAAGAAAATAAAGTTCAGCTATTTCTAAGGCTTCTCCCTCATGGCTGCTCAGCCAGCATCTTAGATGGCCTCTCCCCAGCAAACCATTTTTATCTCCCTTTTACACAAGTGAACTAATAAGCCACCTACCTCAATGAGTCAGCAGAACCCACTTAACCCTTTCTCACAAGGGTCAAAACTCGCTATCAGGACGGTTTGGCTCAGACTTGTTACAGAACCATATTCTGCCCCTCGGTCTTGAATAATTTATTTGTGCAGCAGACCTAGATTAGTGTTTAAATCAAAATGCTGCCCAAACAAAGGCTGTGCTGTACAGTGCAAAATGAAACCAATTACTACATCATCTACTGCTCGTCTTTTACAGCGCAAGATGCCCCCTACAGTACTGCAGAGGACAGGCTTGTCTGCTGGGAACATCCAGGAACAGGAAGCAGGAGAGGGATTTTTCAGAGGGAATCAGCCTTTGATAAAAAAAGTAAATTCAGTGCCAGAAGGTATTGCACACTTCCACTTTGATCCATYGAAACTTAAGACCTTTTCTAGGATGAAATTAAAGCAAGCTCCAAATATGTCTATGCAGAGCTGTTTTCCACAGAGCAACTTTACCAGGGATGAAGAAAAGAGGAAAATGCCTATCTTAATACACACAGTAGAAATTCAATATATATTCTCAGAATGTGGCTCAAGGCCTGGAATTTCACTACTTTAAAAAATAACAACTCACAGAAGCATGCAGAAACAAGGGTTGCATTGTATTATATATTATTTTGTAGTAGAAGAGCATTATAAACCTTAGAGCATCTCTGCATGCCTGAAACATTAACAAGACCATGTTCCTTATGTATTTCAGAAATGTAATCTGAGTTTACCAAAAAGAACCCCAAAACAACCCACACAAGTAAAGTAAGTTATTTCTCTTATTTTTTCTACCTCTGTTACTGTTCAATCACCTGATTTTGAGACTCCATTCACCTGACAATAAGTAGCTATCATTTACCCCAGTCCTGGCTGTCAGAAAGAATCATCTTTATCTTCAGAGAAGCAGGGATAATGTCTAATCAGTGAGTTATAGTTGAGAGAAATGATTCTAAGTTTAGGAAAATTGCCAGCTGCATTTTGTTATCAGTAACCATTATTTAGATAGTGTGGCTGATGTGTGGAGCGCCATACAGACAGGGACAAAGAGCAGGCCTTTGCCCTGTGGAGCTTGCTGTCTGTATTACACAATTAAAATAGAGAGAGGTACTAGCATAATGATAATAGTGAGCTCTAAGCATCACAGTGGGAGGGAGAAGAGATTACAAGAAAAAGAAAAACTTCCTGTGAGAGAGCACTACTGCATCATCCCTCCATTGTTGTTTTATATTCAGCTCTGCCAGAGGGCTTTGTTGTTTCAAAATACAGTCCGTACAGAAGAGGGGACTGATAATTCCAGAGTCAAAGTCAGTACAAACTGGCCTGTGTGCTTATAAGAGAGAGGTGGAGGATGTTGATGGTGAGAGTTGGGTGCTTTGGTGTGTAATGAAAGTGATGCTGTGGCAGGCTAGTGGATCGTGTCACACAAGCTCACAAGGCTCTGCAGGGCATGGCAAGACCCGAAGCTCTTAACCTGGAGAGTTAACATGGAGATTGGGCTTCTTCCTCTAGCTCAAGATACAAACAACACTTTAACTGTAACCTGCCAATTGAACCTACCACCACCTCCTAAAAACAAGCTTCCAGGTGTCACCTTCACRGACACACAGTTCCTCCTTAGGTGCATGGTGCCTTATACCCACTCTCTAATTAAACAATTTTATTATGAGGTCAGTTTGTGTATTGCTCTTCTCTTTCAAGGCAATCATGTTGAAAATTAATCTGACTATAAACACAAAAGCACAGACTTAGCTGAGCTGCATACATAAACCAAAGTGAAATCAATACTCAGAAACCCAGCCTAAACTAACACTAATGCTAACTCTAGCTCTTTAACTACATCAAAAAATGATTTTTAGATGGCAGTTAATATTACTTCATTTTCYCTTTGACCCAAAGTTATTAGCAGGAACCAACCATACTGGAGCAGAGGTGACTCCATCGAATAGAAAACAATGGTACCACAGGAATACATTCATTACTGCACTGAACTTCTAAAAAGCAGGCATCTTCTTTTTTATAGTATTCCACTTTGCTTCTGCTACTTAGTGAAGTAAAAGAGAACATGTATTCCCCTAAACTGTCTTATTTCTGTAGACATTCATAAGGCTGGTGCAGCAAATGGAGCCTACCTTGTAATATCTTCTCAGTCGTATAAAGTAAAACTGATAAAGAGAAAAACATTCTTCAAGTTCCTAGAAAAAGCTGTTGGCTTCTTCCATTTATGATCARAAAGATGCTAGAAAAAATACGTCCAGTTTCTAACAACACTAGGAAATTGAAATAACCAAAATGGGATGTGATTGGTCTTTTGACTTGAGGTGCCACTGTTACTTGCTTTTGCCACTGAAACATCGTCTGGCTCCTAATGGCTTCTAACATTGTGTTCCTACCTACATTGATCATTTAATACCAGCATCTTCTTTCTGACAAACCACAAACACTTGGAGAACTTGACCTCTTCCCTTCATCGCTTTTGATTAAGAAGAGAACTATCTGCAGGAAATGCCCTGCAAACCACAAAGGATTATCAAAAATATAATGATGAGTGAGTGATCCAGGGACTCTGTGTCTCTGCTTGTGTTCCTGTAGTCTGATCTTGGTCACTCTTCCCTTCTCCGCTGGAGCTTTGCTGTAGTTTCTTCTAGTCGGCTTCTCCAAGCAGCAATAATGGCATCATCATCCATCTCTTCTTCCTCTTCTTTACGTGTGCTTCGCCTGTACTGAGAGACCTGTCTAGATGCAAACCTTTCTTCACTTTGCTCCACTTTTGCCTCCTTCTTTCCATCCTCTTCAGACTTTGAGAAGCTCTGGGTGAACTTTCTCTTTGCTCCAAATTCTGACACGTCTGACCTGGCCTCCTCTTCACATGCCTCCACATGATGAGATCTAACTCGGCTCTGTGTAGATGGCTCAGGGGATTCAGAGTCAAAGTGTGGTTCAGGTGATCGGCTGAAAACATGCAGCTCTGGGCTGTTTCCTCTGGAACTTGTCTCACTGACCCTGGACCTTGYGAACTTGTACATCTTTTTGTCCTCTTTTGCAGAAGCAGAGGAAAATCTTGACATGGTTCTCAGTGAATCTCCTGTTGACTCATAGGAAGAGCAGCTATCTAGCTCTTTTCTTTGGGATCTGCAGAATCTGTAACTGGCTGTTTCAGAATCCAGCTGTCTAACTTTGGATGATCTGCTATATTTCTCTCTAGCATTCTCAGTTTGATCATAATACGATGGTGGTTCTCTTTCTGCTTTCAGGCCACTGAGCCACTTGGTAATATCAGTCTCTGTGTCTGACTTTGGTGTACCTGAGGTTGCAGGTTGACTGGACAGGTCGAAGACTGTACCAGTTCTGTCAAAATCTGCTTGCAAGGRGCGCCTGTGGCTGTTTGTTGTACTCTCTATGTCATCTTCTATTTCATTTTCCTCTCCTTTGGTCACCTTCTTTTTAAATAAAGTGCTGCGTTTATTGTCTCTGATCACCTTTTCAATTTGATAATCTGACATTTTTTCTCTCATTTCCATTTGCATCTCCTTCTCCTTCCTCCTGAGTTTCTTTAGGTCAACATCATCAGCAAAGAGGCTGTACAGTGGCTTGCTTGTCTGTGTTGTCTTCATGTTCGAAGCAGTCCCTTCCGTCCTTGCGCTCACGGAGGYGTTGCAAGACAGCACAGACTGAGACTCAGCCCTGCGCAGGTCCTGCTGGTGGAGCTGAGAGGCAGCAAGGGATGAGCCACTCTGAGCACTGAGAAGAGAAACCTTGTCATCATCTCCACGCCTGCCAAGSTCTCCTGACAGGGAGGCCATGGCAGACGATGGACGGGACAGCATCAGGATCTCGTTTTGCTTCTGAGCAATGGTTTCGCTGACCACGTTAGCGATCCAGTTCTGAATGCTTGCCATGGATATTGTGTCACCTGGGCCAACTGGGAGATTGGGAAGGGATATACTTGGCATCTGAGGCTGCATTGCTCCCGTGCTACTCCTGGGCTGTGATAAAGATGAATGATTTGTCTGCATGCTCAGGGCAGAAGCTGCATCATCGGCACCACTTGCAGAAGGTGCTGAAGGCCAGAAAGCTGACAGGGGAATACTCCCACTCATGGTACTCTCTGTCTCCCAGCTGCACATGGACTGGCTTTCTTCTAAAATTTTCTTTGAACGTTCAAGGAGCTCTATACGCCTCTGCTTCTTTTTAGCTGAAGCAGAATCCTCAGTTTTGGCAAATTCCACAAATTCCTCCTTGCTGCTTTCACTGCCCACCTTCTTCTGCCGCTTCATTTTCCAAGCCTGGTAAGCAGTCAGATCAATATCTGACAAACTCTTCCCTTCTGCTTCTTCCTGACCTGCCTGGCTGCCATCTTCTGCWGGAGATGATGATGATGGTTCTAAATCCTTCTTGTGAAAGCCAAACTGGATCCTCTTAACCTTCCACCTTTCTAGAGGAGTCAACTTGTCCTTGTTCTTTTGGCAGAAATTGTAGAAGGAGCTACAGGAAGAGTCTGAAAACACACTCTCCTCATCCACATCCCTCTCCTTTCTTCCTGTTTCTGGGGATTGTCTCTCCCTACAAGTTTTATTCTTAGAATGATACCTCTGAGCAGCTTCTTTCTCAATCTCCAGAAGCCTCTGATTCCACATGTCCCAAGTGCTCTCCGAAGACATAGAGCCGGTGCGGCTCCTCCTCATCCTGCTAAAGCTACTGGCTTCCAGCTGTTTTTTTAGGGTTCGGATTTCAAAACTGCTCACACTCTCAACATCACTGAATTCACCTGATGGGTAAGGTCTTCCTCCCATGCTCCATTCACCATCCTCCTCCCTGGTTGTACYCTCCATTTGGTATTTCTCATTTCTGCGCTGCCAGTCATGGATCCTCTGTTCCACATCCTCATCAGATTGTTCCTCTTCCTGATCCATATGCTTTGGAGATGTTCTTTTTTCATGGTGAGCTCCTGATTCCTTTACAGATAGGCCTTGTTTCTTCCTCCATTCCTCATACAACTGTTCCTCTTCCTCCTCACTGATCAGGGTGGAGTGTTTGGAAACCCAGCTAGTTTTTTCCACCGATGAAGAGCTCATAAAGCTACCCAGCATGCTGCTGGTGTCCTCTTCTTCTACTGTGATGGAGTGGGCTTTGGCTCCCTTGATGCTCCCTGAGTCCCCAGCTCCAGACAGCCGGGAAGAAGTCCCTGCGTAGGCAAGGGGACTTTGACTCGGAGTCACCTCTTCATCTCCAGAACGCTCCAGCTCTCGCTCCTCCAGCAGCTGCTCGTTGAGCTCCCGCAGCTGCTTCAGGAAGCCGTCGTTGGGGTAGATGGCGCGTTTCTTCCTCAGGGTCATCAGAGCCTCCAGAATGGTCATGTGGTGGTAGATCATCAGGTAGGCAGCCACCAGCACAGCTGAGCGGCTGATCCCCATCTCACTGCTCACAAGGATTCTGCCTGCAGGTATCGAACAGGAAAGGAGTCAGCTATTTCCARTAACAGAGAGGATGCTCTGGTACGTAGCACTAAAGCCTTCTCTGAATAGTGTTAAAAATTAGACAGATTATATGTTTCAGTGACTGAAGCCAATACTAAATATTTGATAGCTTTACCTTAATAAAAATCTAGATACATATGAATAAAAAGCACATTAGTTTCAAAAACTGTGGGCAGGCACATTTCAAAACAATCTAAATAGTATTTGTATTTTCGCCTACGTGCTTCACTTACTCAAATAGTCAAAAAGCTTATAATAGGTATTAGAAAGGCAAGTGAGACATTTTTGACTTGCTGACTGACATAGGGTCAGGCATTTAAGCTTTCTATGCTTGTTTCTCAATATGTAAAAAAGGGAGATATTAGCGTTAGCCTCCAGCAAAGCATTGGAAGGATAAGCAAGTAAYTTATGTTTTCTGTAAGGCACATTATAGGACTTCAATACAATTTTATATTCATTTAATTGTATTTTTGCCAGAATCCAGATCAGTTTTGCAAGGTACCCTCAAAGAGTTACATGTAGACTGGCTGGAGGTCAAAGTCATATTATATCTTAGAAGAGCAGAACCAAGCAACTACCAGAAAAGAGCTGATTTTGACTCTGACAAACTGACCCAGCTGCTTCAAAATACTGGGACCCACTGTCCTGTAACAGCGACTGCATGAGCAAGAATCAAAACTGAGCATCTGCTTTATTTTATGGCATTTACTACCTCTTGCAGAGAATTAAGCTTTGGCACAGAAGAATTGTTTGGGGTTTTTTTAAGTTACTTTTATAGTGAATTACAGCTAAAGAAAAGCTTGCAAATATGAAGAGAGTGTACATGAGGCTTTGCCAGCTTGCAAACAACTGAAATTACTGTTTCTAAATGTGTGATAAACTCCAATTTAATCAAAGTGTTTGCACTGAAACTTAATGAAGCCAGTTTAAGCACTACTTTTCTGACTACTGATGTGTTACTAAAAGTGTTTACCTGATGAACYTCTTCTTACAATCCTGAAATATCTTTTACACCTTTCTCAGCATCATAGTCTTGGTTGCCTTTCAAGTGTTTTACCAGCCAGCAATGCCAATCTAACAGTTCACCAAAAGGGGAAAGTSTCCTTCCTCTCTTTCCTTTCAAGGCTCCTCTGCCTTGGTGCATCCTTTCCTGTGTGGCCTCTGTTACTCCCTGGGCCCTTTAACAAGCCAGTTCAGATCACTAATCCAGGAGAAAACCATCCCTTCTTTCCTGCTTGGACTGTCATTTTTGCTGGGTTAGCGAGTTGAAGGATTGATGAATGTCAGCAGCAGGAAGCACCTGCACCATGCCAAAGGTAGTAATGGGAGTTAAGAGGAAGAACAGAGGTGGGTWGAGTGTCCCTCCTTGTGTTGTTGAGCTATTAAAACAGGCTCAACATTCCTTGCATATGAAGAAAACTTTACACTTTTCTTACTGTCACTTCTACTAGGAGGTAATCTGTTGTCTCTCTACAGAAATTAAATTAATTGACTACAAATATATGAAGAATATCAGTGATATCACAAATCCTGGTGCTTCTTTCAATATTGAACAGCAAAGAGATATTTCTAACTGTCCACTGAAGCTGCAACAAAATAACTAGTGTGCACTGAAGGTCCACAGAGTAACAGCTGCCACGMAATGGGTAGACACCCAGAGGTTCAACTCAGCCATTTGGATTGTTCTAGTAAATCAGCCTGGTTTTTTGCATCATGGCAAAACTGAAACATGCAGRGTACAGGAATATATATATATATGGTATTTTATAGTATCAATATTTTAAAAATATGTATGAGAGCAGGGCTTCTACTCTTTGCTCTAGTCGGGTTCTTTCATGGCAGCTGCAGGAGGTGACTCACAGCCACTTTGAGCCTGAAGACATGGGGCTTGCAGCAGGGGCTGCTGGGCTGCCTCCTCTTCCCAGTTGCTCCCTCCTGTTTTGAATGAGGCATGGCAGAAATGGGCTAGAGGTGTTCACTGTAACTGCATGCAGAAACAAAGGATCTGCCTGCTACCTCATTACAAATGTGGCATCAGCTGTTTATCAGAGTAAGGCTTCCCTCTGTTAATTCCCAAGCATTCCRGAACCACTGGGATCTTCTCCTCTTACCTCTGTAAGTCAGCAGTGCTTCGTCAAGGAACTCTGCAGCTGGGCGGAAGTRTTTGGAGATATCCATATCTGGAAAATCATCTACTTCAATGCCCAGGTACTGGATATTAAGACCATTGTAGAAACTTGGTCCTGTGTAGACACCTGTGCCGTGGGCTGCATTCAGGACATGAGTGATCCCCAGTCTCTTCAAACGGCTCTTGTTCACTGCAACGCTTCTGGAGGAAAGGAAAAAAGGTGTTGGATATCAGTGCTCCTGTTCTGGGTAGGAAGGGAGCTGCTTGCTACAAGGTCTACAGAGCTCCCAGTCCATGTTATTCATTCACCATGAAGCACCACTCAGACCTTAATGTCCTTTGAGAGTTCTACAGGTATTTCTTTCCAATATTCACCGGAAAAAGAAAACATGAAGCCTGCATTCACCTGTAGAGCCATATGCTCCATTTCCACTCCAGCTTGATTTGAAATTCATATTGCCATCCTAGGTTCAGACTGTGTACTTATTTATCAATTTTTATTACTCTATAATTGATGCTTTGCTCTACATCCCTTTCTAATTCTGTCTGGTCACTTACCCAGGTGTCTCAGACAGCTGAATCATGGTACAGAAGAATCATTTCTACTCGACATTTGCTATGGCATTTCTTTTYTAACTCCTTTTTACATAACAAAGAACTTTAGTTCCAATTTTAGGGCCAAATTCCAATCAGAACAGTGGAATTTAGGCTCATTTGTCTTTTCCTCTCCTAAACTGTTGAAGCATTGAAATAGCATAGAAAAGCTGCTGATTCTATTCCAGAAGTATTTACTTTCCAGTGCATAGAGATTTCTGTGAGCACAGTCTGAAAAACACTTTAGGGCTCTCTAGGGATGAAAGGTATTAGATGCATGTATTACATGTTATGCCTTCAATGGTTCCATTTGACCCTTTACTGGGAATCTCATGCAACTTGATGACAAAAGCTGACACTCACTTTTCTGCTATGAAGACGTTAGGCCAGACTTCATCCACAGCATCCCTGGGGGTCTCCAGCCTGTCCTTCACGAGTGCCCTCTGCAAGTCCATCACACAGGGCGTGTTAAACAAGCTGGTGTCATCAATCTTTTCCTTAACTCGGTTGTACAGGTCTTCCACCATCAGCTGCTGCGCAGTCTCCAGCATCCTGGGACACACTGAATCTACCCTGACGTCCTTTGTCTTCAGCTCTGGAATAAACTGACATTGTAACTAAAAGCATGTAAAAACAATGCAAATATATGAGCTGTCATTACTTGTGTCTAGGACAAGCCTTGTGGCTTTTTTTCCCCAGAAACATCACCCCGTTCTGTCTGCAATGTGGGCATGGACATGCTCAGCTAGGAACTGCCTCAGGGTAATTAGTACTGAGAAGAGCACATGGCATCCTCTCTGGCCCACACTGGCCAAAGCCCTGGGAGTTAAGGGCACCCTTATTCCAGGCCCAGGAGAATGCAGYTGCTCTCTACACCCTCCTGAAGAGGGGAAGTGGAAAGGGAGCTGAGCTCCTCTCCCTGGTGTCCAGTGATTAGATGTGGGAATGGTTCAAAGCTGAGCCGGGGAGATTCAGACTGGACATAGGGAAGCATTTCTTCTCTGAGAGGGTGGTCAAACACTGGAACAGGCTTCCTAGAGAGATGTTTGATGCCCCACCCCTGACAGTGTTTAAGAGGTGTTGGACACTGCCCTTAATAATATGCTTTAACTTTTGGTCAGCCCTGATATGAATGATCAGACAGTTGGACTTAGATGATCATGTATGTTCCTTACAACTGAAATACCCTATTCTGTTTTATTCTATTCCAYTCTATTCCAATTTAGTTTGTTGCAACGAGCAACTAACACTCAAACTGTATTTACCACAGCAGTACAGAATTCTGCCACAGATTCATTGCACAACTTCAAAGGAAGTCACCAAACCTCTCTGTAGATTGTTAATCCTTTCTCTACTTCAGGTGGAGTTTTCTCATAAGGGGTTTTTTATCATTTGGGATCTGTAGATGAGAAAGGGAAAACAAGGGCAACTCAGGTCTCTATTACTTACATAGTTCTCTTACCTTCACTGATGATTTGTTTGGCAGCCACAGCAGATGACAGATGGATTGGCTCCATGAAGATGCTCTCTGTATCAGTGTCTGATATCACTGAATACCTGCCAACCAACCACACTGCCTATTAGGCAAATGCCCTCCACTGGGATCCCATCCCCAGGACTTTAGTCCTTTTCACCCATTCCAGAGGGGAACAGCAGGGAACTGGCGCAGTGAGGATCCTTTGACAGTAGAAGGGAAGCCTCAGCTTTTCTCCCACCCCTCATTCCCATCCTGCTCTCCAGCATGGCACTACAGGCTTCAAATATGCCTTGGCATCCAGTGTTTGCAGGATGTAGACAGGTCCCATGGGGAGAATCTGCAAAGTGCTGGGAGTGCAAACAAATTGCCTGGTTGAGGAGTTTATGGGTGGAGAAGAGCAGTGTCTGAGACTGGGAGGGGGATGGATCACAAGAAATAGTCTCACAAGTCTCACTTAGACAGACATAAACATGGTCCTAACCAGAATTTATTGAATAATTCAAAACAGATTATGCTAGAAAACTATTGGGTTTTCTTTCTGCCAGTTAATTGCTTACAAGCATCCTCTGAATTACCACAAGCTGCAATGCAAGCATTGACATTGAAGCCCATGAATCTCTCCCTCAGTAGTTAGCACACAGCATGAACCTGTGGTCAGTCTCTCCACTCACACAGCATTCTGTAACTGTGGGTCAGAAAYCGCTACGACACCCACAAACACCTGTGAAAGGAATTACRTGACACAGTGTAATAACTTTTTGTCAAGTAAAAAAGGGTGACAATCTTAAAAACAAATATATTTCCATCTGGGTCCACCTATACAGTCCAAGCAAATTCATTCTCTCATTTAGATCATACAATATTTTACAAAACTTTTTCCCTGATCTACACCCTCTACACTTCCTTCTGAAAAGATGGCACAAATCATTAGGACAAGTTTGCTGCCATCAC
Organism: Amblyornis subalaris; assembly: GCA_018881555.1. Classification (NCBI taxonomy): domain Eukaryota; kingdom Metazoa; phylum Chordata; class Aves; order Passeriformes; family Ptilonorhynchidae; genus Amblyornis; species Amblyornis subalaris. Next base: position 4,330,085 of record JACAXG010000059.1, read on the forward strand.
AGAAGCTCTGTGGCAATGCAGGCTCGCAGACTTGCACTACACTGTTTGTTTTTGTTTAATTAAAGCAGGAGAGGGAGGGTGATTAATATGCAGTAGGGTGCAGCAGCGTCTGGAGAGCTGAACTGCTTTCATGCTCCAGAATCAAAACACAGGGCCCAGCCATTGGAAACCACTTAACAGGCTCATCTAGGTCATTTAGTAGAGTTCCAGCACTTGTCAACCGTGACTGAAAGTAATCCTTTCCTAGTTCTTCAAAGGAGTTTACGAGATGAGCAAGGGGAGTCTCAGTCTCATTTACAGGAGCTGACACAAATTTGCAGCTATGCCCTGCCTTCAATTCCTTTTGCTGTAAAGGTTGCCTCCAAGCCCAGTGAAAAGGTAACAGCTGGTAATAATCTGCCACCACAGTCTCAACACATTTTACCTGTAGCCGACCCGAGCGTCCCTGAAACACAGAACTGCCCAAGCCTCAAGGACCCTCAAGGACCCACTTCTGGCTGGGTAGGATCTTGCCATTTTCATCACTTGTTTTGTCATTGACAGCAGGAAAAAAGCAAACGGGAAGGGAAGGGAAGGGAAGGGAAGGGAAGGGAAGGGAAGGGAAGGGAAGGGAAGGGAAGGGAAGGGAAGGGAAGGGAAGGGAAGGGAAGGGNAAGGGAAGGGAAGGGAAGGGAAGGGAAGGGAAGGGAAGGGAAGGGAAGGGAAGGGAAGGGAAACACTGGAGAGATGCTTCTGTTCATTTTGAGTGACTGATGAGCAGTAGGAGAGAGCTCAACACATAATTTTACAATACATAATTTTACTTTATGTGAGCTCAGTGATCTTCCTAAACAATTTTGAAATGCATGTAGTTAAATAAGTACTCCATCTTCATTTTTCTGCAGTGTCCCACAGTTAGCAGGAAACATTACATAACCTCCTACTTGTTGAGGGCCACTGGGGCCGGTTCTTTTCAAACTCAATCCCTACTCCTTGCTTTCAGCTAAAGCATCTCAAAGGGTACAGAAAGCCCYGCAGAGCATTTTGCTTTAGGAAAAGAGAACAAAGGGGTGTATTTTTCCTTGTATTAAGAGAAAACACATCTAATCGTGCTTGTTTTGCTTGAGGTAACTCAATTTCTGCTTGTGCTGTGACAGCCTCCTGTTCAGTGCCTGAAGCCTGTGGCTAAAGTTGGTTCTGAATCAAACCCAAATCCCAAGACCCTTGGTTTTKCTGGGGCTGGGAAAGCCTAGTATCAACACTGAAAAATCTGGAAGTTCTTATAATGGACAGAAAGATGGARTTGAATTTGAGAAGAGTTGAAATGGGATCAGAAGTTTCAGCATGGGGGTGGATGTGAGAGGGTGAGACTGGGAAGACGGAGGACACCACCCCATAGTGATCCTTCCTGCAGTTTATCCCCACTGTGTACTCTCTCATTGGGACGGATTAATCAGTGCAGGAGTCGTGTCTCTGCAGGCTCTCTCCRTGCCGGCACACTGAGCCCCACCTCAGGGAGGGCAGGGAAGCCCTGGGCTCATGCTTGGCCCAAGTGCCTGTGTGGAGCAGAGGAAAGAAGGGAAGAGGAGGGAAGGGAAGCTGACCCACCACGTGCTGCCAGGAGGCCRTGGCAGTGGCTGTGGACTCACCGGGTGGGCGAGGGGCTGCGCAGGTAGTGGGCCTGCACGGCCTTCACGTCCGGGCCCTCCTCCTCCTCCTCAGGCACCACCAGCTCGCTGTCCGAGTCTCTGCCGCTGGCCATGGCGGCTGTGGGGGGCACTGCTGCAAGGGGAGCAGGGCAGAGGGGAGAGCCATTACACAGGTCTGCACGGGAGGCCATTCCTGGGCTGTGGGGCATGAGGGCAGGGAGGTACAGCAGAAGGGGCTTCCGCATTTTGCTCCCGGGAGGAGCTACATTTCCACAAGGGCTACACCGGCTCCTCTACCAGGGCACCATTCCCAGGGCCTCATGCAGCTCCCTGGCTGCTGCCCAGCGAGTGCCAGTGCCCTTCTTGCCTGTGAGTAAGGGTGCAGGAAGGCCAGGAAGGAAGGGGTGGCGGGGCAGAAACTCTATACTCCCCTGACCACACGTGGTGGCTGGAAGGAGCTGCACACAGCCAGAGCCGGGCTGGAAGGAGGCTCAGGGGCAAGAAACATGAGACCTCGTCTCCCCAAAATGAAACGCTCCTAAAGCTTAAGGCCGAAGGAGCTTTAAGGCTTGGGACATTGTCCTTGTAATCCTTTGTGTGGAGGCTGCTGTGCTCGCCCTGGGCGTGGGAGAGTGAGGGGACCATAGAAGTGTGGAAACACAGCAGCCAACACTTCCCCTGGCCCAGAGRGACTGTTGCCTCATTGCCACAACAGCCGGCGGCAGCTCCCAAGGGCCTGGCAGCCAGGCTCAGGCCGGAAGATCACAGCCGCGTGGCCACTTACAGGGCAGGAAGCAGGGAGGCAGGGGACCAAGGGAAGGGAACTTACCCCCTGTGCCTGGACAACTCCACTGGGGGTCCCTGCTGGAGGCACGGCAAAGGAGTCCACTGAAAACAGCACGAATGGTACTGGAGGGAAAGCAATCAGCTGCCCCCTTCTCGCTCTCTCTGCAGCTTCTTCATCGAGGGGCAGGACAACTGTTGGCACCAAACCTTTATCAGCTTTCTAAATATAGCTGTCCTGACACTGGCTGCTGGATTGCACGGGGAAGGAATTCAGTGCCTCATAGACAGCAGCTGGTCAAGAACTTAACTCCTTCCCTGCTGTGGGCTGGGTCCTCCGACATTTCTCAGTTGCAGGAAAGAGCCTGGAGCCAGTGAGGCTGGACCTCTGCCTGCAGAGAGCCTCCAGGCAAGTGCGTTCCCACCAGGCACAAATTGAAATGCTGGTATGACCTCTGATATCCTTGGGAAATGCCGTGCAGGATGAGCCACTCCCAACCTTACTGAAAGTAAGCTGCCTGTCAACTACCTGGACTTCTGCAATGACTTTGACATGGTCCTACACAACATTCTTACCTCTCATTTGGAGAGAGATGGATTTGATTGATGGACTATTTGATGAACAAAGAAGTGGCTGGATGGGATCCAGTTACAGTCAATGGCTCAGCATCCAAATGGGGATCATCAATAAGTGGTGTCCCTCAGGTTCCTGTACTGGCACCARTCCTGTTCAATACCTTTAGTAATGACACAGACAGTGAGACTGAGTCACCCTCAGAGATTCTGTGGATGACACCAAGCTGAGTGGTGCCCTTGATTCAGCAAGGGTAGGGATGCCATACAGAAGGAGGAGTGGGCATATGTGAACCTCGTGAAATTCAACAAGGCCAAGTGCAAAGTCCTACGTCTGGGTTGGGGCAGTCCTCAATATCAGTGCAGGCTGGGGATGAATGGATTCAGAGCAGCCTGGAGGAGAGGGACTTGGGAATCCTGGTGGATGAACAATTGGATGTGACYCAGCCGCACTTGCAGCCCATAAAGCCAACCATATGCTGGGCTGCATCAGAAATGTGACCAGCASGTCAAGAGAGGTGATTGTCCCACTTTGCTCCTGTGAAACCCCACCCGGAGTACAGCATTCAGCCCTGCAGCCCCTGGCACAAAACATGGACCTCTTGGAGCAGGTCCAGAGAAGGGCCAAAAATGATCAGAAAGTTGGAACACTTCTGTGAAGAAAGGCTGAGARAGTTGGGTCTGTTCTTCCTGGAGAAGGTTCTAGGGAGACCTTATTGCAGCCTTTCAGTACTTAAAGGGGATCTTCTAAGAAAGAAGGAGAGAGACTTTTTACCAGGGCTTGTAGTGATGGGACAAAGGGTGATGAATTTAAACTAAGAGGGTAGATTTAGAGTAAATAAAAGGAAGAAATTCTTTACTGTGGGGATGGTGAGGCACCAGAACAAGCTGCCAGAGAAGCTGTGGATGCCCCATCACTCCTGTGTCCAAGGCCAGGTTGGATGGGCTTTTGAGAAACCTGGTCTAGTGAAAAATGTTCCTGCTTATGGCAGGGAGATTGAACGAGATGATCTTTAAAGGTCCCTTTGGACCCCAACGATTCTGTGGTTCTATGGCTGTATGATCAGCTGATTTTTGTTCTTGGCAGAGCTAGGGCTAAGCTACACTGTGTCTTCTCCGATGTCTGTTCAAAAAGGAAACCTCTAGTTCCCATCTCTTGACTCTCCAGCAAAGCCCATGGGCCAGGCTGGTCCAGGACAGAACCAGATGAAAGTCTGAGTGCTTTTTATCTGTACCGGGGGCTCCAGCTCTGAGTCATGCAGTAACATCCCACTGTTGATTCCCCTTGCAAACAAACAAGCAAACAGGAAAGTAAGTGGAAATGGAAACTCACCTGTCTCACACCACAGATACCTTTGGTGCTGCACCATGCTGGGCAGGGCCTGCACACCCCCCTTCCCTCTTGCCTGAGTGCTGCATCCCCACATGGGGAGGGGACCTGTGTCCGTAGGGATGCCACATCATGGCAGGGAAGAGCCATGACACAGCCACTCAAGTCTTGGTGTGCTCACAGCCCAGACTTGTATTAATACAGTTACTGGGGTGAGCAAGCAGGGAGAAGAGGTGTATTGAATCTGGGGTGTCATAGCAAGGGGAGAAAGGCATGACTGATTACAGACTTGAAGAGATCCCAACAGTTTCATGCACAAAAAGAGGATGAATTGTGTTGCTCCTGCAGATGCCTCCTCTGGGCAATGCAATTTCTAGCTGCTTCTGCAAAGCAGTAACACATGTATTCTTGTTAATTACCGCTAATTGTGGCAAGAAGTGATCTAAAGATGTTTGCTTACAGACTGCCTTATATTGGGGAACAGAGGTTTCAAAGGACCTAAATGTTGTGGGAGCATATATACCACTGGCATCCAATAAAACCAGATGCTCTAAAGTCACTGAGCTGCTTCTGAAAATCCTCTTTGTGAATCTTTAGGATACAACTGCAGCAGAGGATGGTGAAGGCCCTGCCATGCCCAGTGCAACCCTTCAGATGCAGARAGGATCGTGTAGGTTGCAGACTTGYGGAGAACACTCAGAGCAGGCAGCCTGGCAGCTCCTCCTCACTGCTGGCTACAAGTTTTTGGGTTTTGGGATCCAGGTGACCATACAGAGCAGAGGCAAGGATGACAGAAATCTTGCTAATGACTGTTTACCCTTTCAAACATAGSAAAAAGAGCTGTATGTGGCTGGGCATCTGTCACTGGTGATTAAAGTATTCATTCATAGATGAACCTGAACTGAAAATGGCCAGGTGTCCTCTTAGGTGGGGTCTTGACAGAAGATTCCTCTTTCTCTTAACTGACAGGAGTTACAAAGATTTATAGTGTTAGCACTATGCTACTTAGGCATACTCCTCATTGGCTTTTACAGGCAAGCCTTATCAGTGTGTATTTTTGGCAACACAATGAAGTCACCCTGGTTTCATATTAAAGCTTTTCATGTCAATGGCAGTTTCATTTAAATAACCTAATAATATCCCCTAAAAATCCTATATATCAGCAAAAAGATTCCCCAGAGCTGCAGCCATCAGCAAAAATAAGACTTCAAGGGTTTGCATTGCCCACAGGTGAGGGATGAAGAAGCTGATGTGCAAAGCTCTGGCAGTGTTGCTGGTACCTGTGGCAGCCCTTTTAGCTGTGGTGCCAATGCTTGTGAGTTTTGGTAGCTCATGCTAGACAGGGAAAGAAAATCAACCCAYAAACAAATATAAAATCTCTGAAAATTGCCCACATTAAAGCAGTCTGCTCCTGAGACCCCCAATGAGAACTGTCAGGGAAAAGTGACAGGATAAAAATGCCTACATACCTTTTTCAATCTAAGCTTAAATAACTAACAAAAGCAATAAATATAATGCATCTAAACAAGCATCTTAAYATCAGATTTATTTAAGTATCAGGTGTTGAGGCATATGCTCTCCACAATACCTAGGAAACCAGTCTTAGTGAAGTCTCCAAAACAACAGAATATAATCCGTCTCAGTGCCARCTCTGATGCAAGTGGCTGATAGAGGCAGGGTAAAAATCTTCCCCCCAGAAAATCACTTCCACACCAACATAAGATAGGGCAGTMCCTGTGACTACTCACTCTACCACATTTCCCCATCTGCCTGGCTGCACAAAAGATGGGACCAATCACGGTTGCATCGGTTGTGAAACCACAGATTCTTGGAACAGAAGACAATTATTAATGCCTAAGAGCTATCATTAATTTAGATTTCTCTCTTATCCCAACTGATTGGGATTGTTGACTTTCATGAGACTGAAAGGACTTCCCATCTTTGAGATTACCATCTGCCCATCAAATTTAACCGAAATCAATCCAGTGGGTTCTGAAGTCACTGGGAAGAAGAGAGGAAAGAGAGGTTGTAGACATGATCCTGTGAAGAGGATAACAGCAAGCTGACCAAGTTAGTAAAGTGCAGAGACTGTAACCAACTTCCTCTGGTTATGTGAAGCTGTTGTGTGAAGAACTGAGAATCAACACAGGAAGTGTGGGCAGATGGTGTACAGCAACAGCATTTCTGTYACTACCTCTGTTCATCAGACTCAAAATATTAAATGGGAGCAAAACCAAAAGTGTGGAAGCTAAAGATCCTGCATGTCTCTCCCTAAAGGCTGTGGGATAAAGTCGCAAAGATCTTAAAGTCTTTAAAGAAGGCAAACATTTAAGAAACTCATCCTTGTGAGGAACCTCATTGTCGTGGGCTCCAAAAAGGAGAAGGAAGACTACTGACCTTGCTCCAGCTTTGTTTACATCTTAAGCAATTGGTAGTTAACATTTTGAGGTTAGTTAGCAAGCTAGTTTTGGAAAATGGCTCTCCTCCTCTTTGCAGGGTCCTTGCCATCTAATGCCTGCAGCCTGTCAAAGATGAGACACGTGCAACAGGATGTATTTTTCTACTGGCTGTCCTCATTTGGAAGATTCCCGAGGGATAAAGTTTCTGTACTTTTATGTGCTTTGCTTTGTGCTGACAGTCTGAAGAGAACTGAGGTTATGCATCCAGCACAGATGTATAGATCATCCTTTCTATCAGAGGGATKGGATTTCCAGTCACGCCTAAGTTTCCTTGTCTTGGAGATATTTTGAACAACTGCCATATAGACCAAAGGCAATGTTCAGCGTGGCTTTTGGCAGGGTTATCACACAAGTATGAGGTCAGCACAAGAGCAAGATACAGATCTTCTTCACTGGACTAAACACAGATATCCGGTGTAGACAACCACTTTTGAGGAAGCCTCCTCAAAAACCACAACAAAGTTCATCACTAATATACTGCAYTGTATGACTAATTTCATCTGAAAATGATGTTTAGGAATATGATGTCCCCATCTAGATGCCTAAAACGCTCACTCACAGCCTAAAAGTGACTTTGTRCCTCAAATGGCTAGAAATAGAGCATAGATGACTATCCCAGATGGAAACATCCCTTGCTGCCTAGTGGCACTGAAGAGTTTAGAAGACACACTGCTCTCAGTTAAACATAATGTCAGATATTTGCCTCAGCTGCCACCAGTCCCCCTTTTACTCTTCAGTCAATTATAGCAGCAGTTATTTGTGCCTTCCAAGTGCCCCTCCAGAACACGTGAGCAGTGCTGGCCTTGCACTGCCCATGCCTTGACAGACACGTAGCTAGGGTGCTGCAAGCCATGGGCTGGGTTATCCCACAGCCTTTTCCAGCAGAGAGGGAGAAGCGCCTTTGGTACCTGCGGCTGTTGTGCAAACCACACACTGGGCAGTTGAACAGTGGGCATAAGAGAGTAAGAACCTGGCTGAGATGCACCTCACTTATCTTTAGATAACCCATTAGCTATCAAATTCCCATAAATCACATATTGTTATGAGTATTTAAAGTAAACGGAGTTAGGCCCCTCAGTTCCTTAACGCCTGGATGGGGGCTGCTGCCTGCTTTGTGAAATCTTTTTAACTCTGTCTCTAGGCTCCCTTGATAAATATTTGAGAAAAGCGAGGTTTATCCTCCTCTAGTTCCCTGTCACCACACGCATGACTTCAGTTGTACTGCACACTCCACTCCCAGTCCCACCGCACCCTTCGCTTTACGCACCTGCGCGTTGGGAGAAACAGGGAAAGGCTGTTTAATTGTGGGGGAGAGTTCACAACTGGGGAGGGACTTCACAAGTTCACAGAGAGCAGCAAGTGGTGTCAAAGCCTACCGGTGATGTGGCTTGGGAGGAGTGGCAGACTGGGGCAGAAGTACTTTAAAAGAGATTGAGGAAGGGAAACTGTGATGCCACTGCACAGCAGCCCTTCAGCGAAAGCCAATTACTCACCCAGGCACCTGGAGATTACAAGGAAGAGCACCTCGAGGTGAAACAARGGAGACGTGACAGGGACAGCAATGAAAAGGCTTGGGCTGTTCATTTTCAGTGCAAGTGAGTACTAATTTGGTTATGTCCTCAGGGGTTGGGTGGAAGGAAAAGGCACTACAAAGTCCAAGGACTCCAGTGCACTTTGTGTGTTGCTTTTTTTGTTTAGTGAAGGTTCCTTTGTGCTTATGGCCAGACAAGTGTGTGTACCATCTCTGAATGTCCAGACACACAGCCATCTCCTAAAGCTGCAAGGCAGTGTTAGGAGTGGGGAAAAAATGCTATTCTTAATGAAGCTGGAAAATATTTTTTAAAAACCAATTTTACTGGTTTATGTTAAATACCATATTTATCTCTGAAGAAGGAACTTCCTCCTCTTGAGGTCTCAGTTCCACTGCTTTTTATCCTGTCTCATCTTCTCATACCAATGTTCCTACACCTTATTCCAGGCTTCAGACMAAGCACATGGAAATTGCTTGGGTTTTTTTAACTAAAAATCCCGAAAACCTCACTTCAACAATAAGACCCACAAAAAGGAAATTCACAAAGTTTAAAGTAATCAGAAAAAGTGCATGTGCTCTATATGCAACAAATGTGACTTTGGTCATTATTTCATGATCATTATGTAAATTGTGTAATACCATTGGTATTCACTTTCCTTTTTCATTATTCTCACCTGTCATGCTATGCAAATTAAGTATGGGGATCTTTTCAGAGCAGAAATACGTGTGTAGGATGAAGCTCTTCTTGCCTGTTTGGGCAGAACTCAAATGGTAATAGTTCAGTGTTAAAATACTGACCCGTGAAAAATTTTTGGAGAAGGTGTAGTAAATTACTGCACAGCACCTGAGTGGAGAAACTGCACAGGACATGGCAGTGCAGTGTTGGGATGGCAGAGATGCCCTGAGTGAGCTGCATGGGATTTTGGCACAGGCTGACTTCTGCAGAACAGCTTTTCACTGCAGTTGTGTGAATAACTGGTACTGTGAACTCCCTGATGAAGGAAAAGACCCAAATGGTCACYGTGAACCAAACAAAATAGTTACTTTTACCGCAAATTTCACATCTCTCCTCTCCCACTTTGGAAATAAATTTCAGCTAAATTCTGAGGTAAAGGGATTAAAAATCAGAGCATTTGGTTGTAAAACAGTTCCACTTTTCCTAATTTTCTTACTAGTCAAATCTACCAGAAGAAATCTGCAATAATAATTTTGCTTGATCAGAATCCCAATTTTTTTCAGCAAACAAAATATTCCTCTAATTGTTTCTAGCTGTATTAATTGCCCTTCAGTCTGTTAACACTTAGTAAGGAATGTGAAAGTAGAAATGTCACTTTGATTTTCTTCTTCCTTTGTACAAGTACAAATCTTCAGGCTGAGCAGAGGGAGATAAAACCTTTCTCCATTTCTTAAAATGTTATAAAGATGCAAATTGATAACACACAAAGAAGTAATTCTAGGACTTAAATCTAGGTGACATTGTCTCTCTAGTCGCATGTAGGCTATTTGTCCTCCCTCCTTTTCTGCAGTTCCTTCAGAATTGGCTTCCCCTCCCTTCAGCCATATTTTGAATAGATTGTTTTCCCTCAGAAAAAAATCCCCCAACCTTTGAAGAATAAACCACAATTTTTAGACATGCTGACTATGAAGTGAAACATGATGAGAAGTGGGAAGGAGGAAGTCTGCCTGAGTCAATGACATTCCCAGAATGAAACCGTGCAGCTTCCCTGAGAGAGAGAATCTCTTTCCGGGATCTAGAAAGAGATGTGGGTGACAAACAGAAGAGCACCAGAAGAAGTGGGACATGAGGGTGACAGCAACAGATGAATGAGCAGTCTCACATTCTACAGGCTGTGTCTCTCACAGTGTCTGGTTCAGCTGCTCCCCAACTCTGCACTGAAGACACGTTTGGAAGAAAAGAAAGATCTCATGTATCGTAGGATTTGAGTCATCCAATTGGAAGAAGGAAAAGAAGTCTTAGGGTTGGGCACTCTCTTCTCTGCCTCAGGGCTGCGTTAATGACCTGCCAGTGAACCCCAGCCCAGTGGAACCAGTTTCTGAGTGACAAAAAGATCAGGAAATGGGTTTTGCTTCATCTCCTAGTAGAGACAGTGGTGCTTTTCACCTAAGTGCAGAAAAGCACCTCTATCCAGTCACAACAAGCAAGGAGAAAGCTTTCCCAGGTGTCTCTCAAGAGAAAGCTTTCCCAGGTGTCTCATATGGAGGGCACATGAAAACAGCAGTCAGAAAGAGCCCCGGGGCTATGCAAACATGGGCCTTGCCCTGGGTGCTCCAGAGCAGGGAAAGATCTGGGAGTGGCTGCAATAAAAGCACGTTAGAAATACTTTGCCCTGGTTTCCTTCTCATAACTGTCAGCAGTTGTAAATGAAATAATCCCCGAGAGAGCAGAAACCACCCCCGCCGTGTCACAAAGGAAGAGGTGAACACTCACCTCACTGATGAACTGTGTCAGCCCACAGAACAACTCAGATGTGGGGCAGGGCATGCAGAAAGATGGGGACTTAGGCTAAAAGCAGATCCCTCCACCAACTGTCCCATCACCTTGTGTAATTACCTGAATTGCTCCCACGGGTTCTCAGTGCAGTGACAACTCAACCTTTCGGGTCCCCACACCACTGTTTTCCAAGGGACACTCTTGTTCCCTGCTAGTCAAGGACCTGGCAGTGCTCAACTTGCCCATGGCTTTCTCTTCCTGACCTAATCCACGTGGCTGTAGGCTTTTCCTATCTACARAAGTGGGTATTCCCAACCAGTTTGCAACTCAAGGTGGAATCTAGACATTTTATACATTACTCTTCCTCATAGATCCAACCTGGACAAAGATATGGCAGAACGAGGACACAAACTTTGCTAGACGGCAACTTTTCAGACAAATCCTCTCCAGGGAACAGTGACTCAGCTTTCAGAAGCAAACCTTCACCACCACATGCAGCAATGTCCCTCTTGGGGGAAGCCCTCCTCCTCTTTCCTCCTTACTGCACCGTGTTCCTCTTTGGTGTGGGAGCACCTCTGAGCAGCACTTCCTCTCTCGCCATTTACATTTTCCCAAATGATTTAGTTTGGTGCCATTCAAAAAAAAGAAACAAAACCAAAACCTCAAAGCAACAAACCCAAACACAGAACACACACAAACTGTTAGGAGAAAGCAGGCGATTTCAACCATGGATTCCCACAGGCATGAAGGTCATCTGTGGCAGGGCAGACRTAAATGTCCAGCTCAGTTCTGACAGTAACAAAGACCTGCCCACTAGGCAATGCTCAGACATGATGAATGAAGAGCAAGKCGGAGGGAATAACAGCGTAAAAGAAACACCTGCCCTGTGCCCTGTGTGCTTCCCCGGGGCACAGAGGCATTTCTGGTTTATTCAACTCTCAGCTACTCCTGTGCTCCAGAGGCAGGAGCTGGAGTTCGTGGAGAAAGGTGACTACTACCTTACTCCTTTTTTTTAAAACTAATAGCTATTCTTCCCTTGTTTCTTTCAATCACTCTTTGCTTTTCTAGGTTTTTCTGTTTCCAGGGATGAAAAACATGAACAGGTTTTGATTCCCTAGCACAAAACGTCACTTTTCTATGGATTTGGATTGAGGCAAGTTATTTGACAGTCTTCCTGATCCTTGAAATTTGACAATATCAGTTTGTTAGTTTAGCCTGAATCCTTAAGACTGCTGATGCACTTGTAGTATCTGTTTATCTGTCTCCCTCTGTACATTCTGAACTGTCAAAGGATGTCAGTCATGCTGAAGGAGGGCTCAGGAAAAAAATAAAACACCTTTCTAAACTCCATGGCAATATATGTCTAGGTGAAGAAGAGGGAAGCAAGGAATAGACAGCAGAGTTTAGCTCTAAGCCATCCTGTGCAGCAGCTGCCTGGAGTCCATCAGCCCCAGCATACATCACCTCTTGCTCAGTGGGGAATGTCCTGGATGACAGAGGGAATATGGGGTTATTGTGGCATGTAAGAAAGCCTAAGAGACTAACCCAAAATCCAGATGTTGTTATTTTTGCTGAGTGCAGAATTCATTCTCTTCCCAGTTCTGGTGTCTGCTCACGCCCTCACTGTGGAAGCACCTGACAAGCAAATCCAGGTGGCAAGAGGCAGCGACGTCACTCTGCGCTGTAACTTTAAAACAAGCTCATCTGTTGACAGAGGAGACCTGGTTGTCTGGAAGAAACTCATTAGTAAGGTAAATCAAACTGTACAAAGAACAGATGAGAGGGCATCCAAGAGGGGGGTGGGAGATGGAAGCTGGACTGTGGGTGGGAATGGATGTTGGAAGAAAAAGATTTCTTCCAGACTTTTTAAAATTTCTGTGCAAACAGAAATGCTGAGTCTAGATGCAATTTGTCCCAAACCTATTGCACAATACTAGGCAAGCACCCACCCTTCTTCTTCCTTTCTCTTGGTCTTACAACTGTGTATTGAAGATACATCACTGYATGTATTGTGGGGTTTGCATCTATTAAAATACGTGAAACACTCAGATACTTTCTAAAAAGATATGTGTATTATACATATACATTTCTATAGATGCCTATCTTCGATACTATATAGAAAGTTTTAAGTTGATTATAATGGTACATGGAGAGATTCTTGAGGTCTCCTACATCCATGTCGAGTATTTGAAGGTAAAGAGACTTCTGAAGTTCTCCTTGACTTTTTGGGAATTAGTGAGAGGGGAAGCAGCCTTTGGAGAGCTCCTTGGAGGAACTGCCAAGGGTTTCTTCTCTGAAGATCCTTGCTGGGAAAGTGTGTAATCCTAGGGCAATTTGACTGACATGGATCTCAGCCACATCTCACACTGTCCTCTCCTGATGGAGAGGAAAGGTGAATAAGCCCCAGCAAAAGAAATCAGTTGTCTCTGATTTCAGATAAGGTGGGAGATGGAGACTCCAGAYGGAAACACAGACTCTTTTGAATTTCTGTGTTTTTCTTGGCTTTTTCTCAAACTGGTGCAGTTTAAGGTCCTCTTTTCCAAGCTGCTCTTAAGAGCGGGCTGATTCTTACGCTGTGGACTCACACAGAAGAAGCCAAGGCTGACCCTTTCCCTCCCTCTCCGCCAGGACGACGCCGTGACGAGGTATTTTGACGGGCTCGTGCAGTACGGGGAGGGCTACGAGGACCGTATCCAGTTCAGCGGCGACGTGGACAGCGGGGACATCGGCATCACCCTCAGCGCCGTGACCATGGCRGACAACGGCACCTACGCCTGCAGCGTGCGCCTGCGCAACGACCCGCCCCGCCAGACCGCGCTCCTGGCCCTCCACGTCCTCGGTGAGGGGACGGGGCGACGCCACACCCCTGCTAGACACAACCGCCCTTCCTCTGACATCCACGCGGCTCTAAACAACAGGGTTTCTAATGGAAAAATARAAAAGGAAGTAGTCACCAACAACTCCATCTTTGGTCTTTTCCTACTCCTATGGAAGTACGCTGGGAGGCGCAGAGCACACAGCTCCCTGACCGTAGAAAACGGTCTTTAGAGTCGTACAGCTCACTTTCCTAATAATCCACACTTCATTACAGGGCATTCCTCATCCCCCCYGGGGCTTGTCATACTCCAGTTATCAAAGGATGAATGAACCTAACACTATTAGGCATATCCCAAAGTGCATCTTGCAATTCCTTCTTGGCTTTCCAGTGCCAAAAAGGGAGAAACAAATTAGATGCAAATTCACTTGAGTTCCTTTGAGAAGGAGGTGGTAGGTGCGAGACCAGCCTCTGTTTGCAAGAATAAAAACCACAGGTGCAGATGGGCTGAAACAAGAAACTGCTTCTGATTAATTACTTGCTTTTTTCTTCCTTCAGTTGCACCATCCAAGCCCGAATGCAAGATTGTGGGGACACCCCAATATGGACAGACAATCAATCTGACCTGCGTTTCTCAGGAGGGCTCCCCAAAGCCCAAATACACCTGGCAAAGCTTCGACATACACAATGAGCCTCGTGTCCTACAAAACACAGAAGGTATGGGAAATTCAAAGACATCAAGCCTTTGAGCTCTCTGCAGGTGAGGGTTGGAAAGATTTTAAAATGTAAATGCAAAAACACTCTTAAGGCCTTTTCTAGGATATTCTCTGGACAGGTTTTTGAGAAGTTGTCCTTTTGATACAAGACACGCTCACGAGTAACTCAGCAGGGGGAAAAGGACTCTTACCTGAAGTAAGAATGGTCAGAAAGACTTTAACTTCAGCTCTCCCCTGGTGAGAAAGCTGGTTCACTCTGTAAGCAGCCAGAAATAATTATTTCTCAGTTGCTGGGAGTAAGGGAGGCAAAACATGAGGAATAACATGGAGTTTTCTAACTGTCTTTACATCCCAGCTCGCCTGACAATGAGCAGATCTCTTTCAAAAGCGAAGGAAACCAAAGCTGGCTCTGGAAGCTGCTTTATTTCCAGAGATGACCCCTCACCTAGAGGAAGGTGGCATGAGAAAGTTACACCATTCCTGCTTTGAGCATAAAGGAAGCTCATGGGTTTTGATACACAGGCCCTAATATTTTATTTGCTTTCATTTAAAGTCAGAACCTGGAAAGAAAAAGGAACTGAATTTCCATAACAGGACCTTGACAGAACTATTTATACAGAAATGAGGGTTTAATACTCTGTTAAGTGTAGCAGTGACAGAGGACTCAGATTTATTTCATTCAACAACTTTGTTTTTTCCTGGCCTGTCCAGCTTCAGCAAGACTGAGTATCTGTACCTACCCTTCCTGGTTTATGGGAAGTAAACTAAATATGATGAGACTCAACAGAATATTCAACACTCACGAGCCGATTCTTACATAAAATATGCAAAGGACCAAGCATCACCAGGGGCACGAACCTCATTCGTTTCACTGGCCACTAAGTGGTGCCAGCGCATCACACACAGCCCTGAGCACACAGGGTCTCGTCACAGCAGCAGCTTCTGCTGTCACCCTGTTCTTCCCTGGGACAGGAGTCTCTGCTGACCCATTTCCAGCTCGTTTCTGCTTTCATCAAAGCACTCATGGCCAAGCAGTGTGCCGACTGTCCCCTTGTGCCCCAGGCTGGCTGGATGCCCTACTGTCACTACAAGCCATTTCTTCCTGTGCTAAGCAAGCCCTACTGCTGCAAAGTGTGCAGAACCCCCTCAGGAGACACTCCAGAACTGACCCACATTTTTCTCCCTTTGACTCACTCAATTACTTTTGATTTAATAGGAGGATTTAAATTCCAGTTATAGACTGTGACTTTGAGAGCTACAAACATCACACCCACACACACAAAAAAGAGACAGTAAGTACAAGGATTTTATAGAGACTAAAAGAAAATAAAAATGACAAATCAAGCATGTGGTCTGTCATTTCTCAGTTTGCATGYTCTTCTACTATCTGGCACTAGGTGCCAGCAAATACTAAAAAGAAAAGAAAGAAGTGAGATCACAGGGAAAAGAGGAAAGTCACCGAAAGTAGTCAGTCATTTGCTTTCAGAGCAGGGAGCTGGACCTTTCTCACAAGCAAAAAGCATGGACCACACATACCAATATCAGCTGGATAAACAAATAAACTGCCTGCCTGAGCAGTCAGAGCTGAGCTTCAGCCTGTGGTTCTGAGCTGTGTGAGGCTGGACAGAAAACATCAGTATCACAGCAATCACTGCATTTCTTTTCCTTCATTTATTTACACAGCCTGTGTGGCCCCTCCCAGACTAGAAAACTCTTCCCCCCACTGCTRAATAATTCATATCTGAAATCCTAAGAGCTGGAGGATTTAAGAGCTTGCTAACAAGTTAATTCATCAAGACGGCCAGTTCTCAAAGGCAGGTGCTGGTGTGGGCATCTTACATTTCTCAAAATCCAATGCAAAAAAMCCCTTTCTCTAAGCACAGACACTTCTCTACCCTCCACCTACAATTTTCTTTCTAAAAGGAATGTTCAAATACCACATGTTCCCTGTAATCAAAACAGCACACTTCTGTTTATCCTCCCACAAATCACACTAAAACCTAGGGATGAGCATGGCAGCTCCCAAGCGAGACAGAGCAATCCATCAGCTTTAATAACCTCTCATCACTCCAACCACCCTGGGCTGGAACTGAAGGGCTGCTGTCACCACTTCCTTCCCTGCTTTAATTCTTTTCTTTTTTGGCCTGGATTTGTGTTTYGCAACAGGGGAACAAATAACTCTGAAGAACATCTCAGCAGACACCTCTGGCTTTTACATCTGCACTTCGAAAAACATTGTGGGAACGGAGTTTTGCAACATGACAGTCAGCGTTGTGCCACGTAAGAGACGGGGCTGCTTAGGGGAAGAGCAGGACCAGGGAAAGTATCCCAGCTCGGAGTCAGAGCATTAATTGAGGGGAATGTTGTTATCTGGTTTCTGCACACTTCTGAGAGAGACCCTCTCCACTGGTTTACATGCTGGTAGAGCACTCGCCGACTCATTGGGTTAGTTAAAAAATGACAAAAAACGTGTAAAGTCAGACAGGACTGAGTTTGCAATGTCTGAATCTAAACCTTATTGACAAAGAAGAGCAGTTGTTCAGATCCAGGGGCTCCTCCCTATCAGTATCTAACTAATTGCTCCTGTACTATCCAGTATAAAATTATCTCCAGTTGCTGTAGTCAAATGAATGTGGCTTCCACTCAGTGTGGACCTGGTAGTGAGATCTGACACCTGGTGGTGGGGTTTGAAGTCCGGTGATTGTGCCAATTCCATTTGAGATCACTGTCCCTGCTAATTCCTTCCTTCCCATGCAGCATCCATGAACATAGCTCTGTATGCTGGCATCATTGGGGGAGTTGTTGCTGCCATCGTGGTGATYGGGATCCTGGCCTACTGCTGCTGCTGCCGGGCAGAGAAGGACACTGACTATGAGATGACGTGAGTATCCCTCCCTACGAGAGCGAATGGAACAGATGAAGGGTTCTCCTTTTCCCTCCAGCATCAACAGATGGAGTGGAAAGCACGGGAGAAAAGAGAAATCTTGGAAAGCATGCACTGCTTTCTCCTTTCAGTGTCTATCCCAGCGGCTCCCATCTCCTCTCATGGGACATGCCCAGTAGTTCCAGACACCTTTGTGTCGCTGGGGTAAAACATTCAAACCTTGGATCTGAATTAGTACACAGGCTATGAAAAAAAAAAGTAGCGCACACTCCTCTTGCATCACCAGCAAGACTGAATTTATGGACATCAGTTTGGTACAGTTCCAGATCAGCTTAGAGCAGTGTAAAAGTATTCTAACAGAAAATCTCTTCAGTAAGGTTTCTCTAGCTGCTTTACATTAACATCTCTACTGCTGAACAATGTTTTAGGGTGCAGGAAGATAGAAATGAACCCTCCAGGGAGATGCCAACAAGACAAGAGAGCACGGAGGACTATGAGGAGAATGCATGAATGAAGAAGCCACTGCCATCTTTGGGATTTGCTGAGGCACAGACATCACTGTAGACAAGAAATCAATCCCTCTTTMTTACTGCAAGAAGTTGAATTATGAAATGAAAGCCAATGGCTCTGCCTTCAAGTTCTGGGAGAGAACATTCTTGCTTCCCTGGAAAGAAGTGCTTTATGTACAATGAGCACCAACACACAACCTCATAGCAGAAAAATGCACATGGAGCACTGCTGCACCCAGCCATCCAAAAATAACCAATCTTCCAGACTTCCTACCTTCCAAAAAAAGAAACCAGTCAGGTCTATTTGGAGAACAGAGCTGCTGATGTATCCCCAGATCCACAAAAGGTTTCAAGGTCATCAACTGCAATTCATCAAGGAAGGGTGGTCCTGTTTACTGTGTCATGCAAATGTCACAGCTTACAGCATTGTCCAACACAGAAACTTTTTTTATGGAGGTTGAAGCAAGATGATTTCTAAGGACATTTTATTAAATGTGTTCTTTGTATATATTATACATGCATATATAAATAAAGATAYGGAAAAAAATTCATAGATGACCAGTGAGTCTCCTGTTTGGGACAATGCATACCAACGTCAGAGGTAAGGTAAGAATTTAGATGGGCAGCTGATAAGAACTAGAAACAGTGTGTAGCCTATTTACTGTCAGACTCCTGAATTTCTGAGTTCCAGCTCAGAGTTCCTCGATACTAATTTTCATTACATTATTCCTTCCTCCTGATTGTTGCATGGAGAAGTCAAAAATAGTCCATTGCTCCTGCTGCTGCTGAAAATGTGAYACTGTGAGAGCATGTACATGGCAAGTACATCTTTAATTAAAAAAAAAGGCAGGGGGAAGGGGAAGGAAGAAGGAAAAGAACCTTTTTATTGGAAACTGTAGCAATTTAATCAGAAGCACTGTATGTGCAAGATGTGTGCAAATGTGGAGAGAACTCCTACCACCGGTAYCTTTGGAAAAGAATGGACTGTCTGTACCCAAAGACTGTCAATAGGGTATTAAAGCTAATGAACAGCTGGTTTGGGGTTGGATGCCTTTTTTTTTTTAAGACRTGTTTGCAGTAAAATATTTATCCTTTCAAAACTCCTTATTGCATCTTCAACTTTAGGAGTTTCAAAAACTTACAGCAATGCCTCCCACATACCCTTTACCCTCAAACAGTTACTGTAATAAAAACCTAAAATTTAACTTCGAAGAAGAACCAGCAATCCTCCTACACATGACCAGCATTTTCTAGATCTCAAACTATGAAAATCGCCCTACCAGGACTGCTATTCTGGCTGCCTTTGTTTTACATAATGCTTAAAATACAATTACTCATTTGTAGTAACAACAACTGCAARGACCAACAACAGGAGCTCTTTACAAAGAACACACAAATCCAAATCGCTCTGGCAATGGACAACCTGAAATGCAAGACATTCTGAGGACCTTTTCCCATGATGCATGACAAAACACTGCAAAAATGGATGGCTAAAAAAGAATGTTGCACACAGAAGCTGAAGGCAGATAGAAAATGAAGTGCACAGCTCAGGAACAGAGCTGGGTTGTATTCTATTCTCATTGTAACAAGCAAGTATCGTGTGAATTATCTAATTAGCATTGTAACACAATTTTACTGTGAAACAAAAGCTATTTCTTTTATAAATGTTACAGACATTAGTCAGCACAACCTGTTTCCTCCACCAAAACCCTGTGGCTGGAGAGGGCTTCGGCTGAGGGGTAACAGTATGGGTTCTCAAAAATCCTAACTGGAAAGACCAGCAAAAGGACTCGAAAAGTATCAGCAGAGTAAAGCCAGAATGCAGCCAGAAATTTCCTGTGGCCACTAAACCATTGTAACACTGTGCTACCTGTTCCACACTCTTCACCTTTAGGATAGGTGAAGTTAATTGCAAGTAACACTTGTACACTGGTCATTTTAGGCATGAAGAAAAATGCAGATTAGCAGACCTGCAATAAGTTATCTGAAGAGACCAGCCACAAAATACAGAAGAGTTTACATAATGACCCCCAAATTCAATTCTCTGTAAGCAGATTCCATAAGAATGAGTGGAGGAAAAGCAAGGGAGTCAAACCTGACAACCTTTAAAACAGAACTACTTCAAGTTCTGCAACACTAAGCTCAGTTCTACACTGAGAAATAAAYGAAGTGATAGCACATGGGGATAAGGCTGAGGTAATTCAGTGCTGCTTATCATTTTTTCCCTTTTTAAAAAGATCTTGGAAGCAGTGCATTTATCAGAATGCTTTATGTGTTTTTCCTCAACCAATTTGTTAAACTCAGTCAGCCAGAAATACACAAATACACATACTCAAACTCCTACCTTACTTCAAGGACATCCTGTGCTCTCTGTGTCCTTCCAAAGGTGAGAGAACAGCCTTGAAAAGGTGTCAGTCAGCTTTCTCAGCATCCTCTGATGCAGCCCATCTGGCTCTAGGGACTTGGATGGGTCTAGAACTCCCAAATGATCCCTCACTCTTCACCCACTGCTGCTGTTCTGCTTCTTGAACCCTTCCTGAGTACAGATTTAAGAGACCTTATTACAAAAGACTGAAAAAGAGAAGGTGCTGAGCACCTCTATATTACTCCAATCAGTTACTACATCACTCACACCACTCAGCACCAGGACCACTTTTCCCTTGTTCACTCTTTCACCGCTAACAAAGTCATAAAAGCTCTTCTTGTTGACCCTGATCCCTYGGAAGCATCAACTCCAGATGAGCTTTGGCTTTCCAAACACCATCCCTATAGGCCTGGCCAGTGTTTATGGATTCTTCCTTTGTAGCCCACACTTGCTTGTACCTCCCTTACACTGCACCAGGACCAGGATGCAGCCATGACATCCCTGTAAAAACAAGAGAGTCTCCCCAGTCAAGCTACCTGCATTCCTGGACTGCTCTGGTGTTTAGGAGACACTGTACTTAATGAACCACTGACCTTAATGTTTTACCTCTAGAGAGCTGCCCCCAGGGATTCCACCCCCCTCATTTCCCACACAACCACCAAGATCTGCTCTCACTGCCTCCTTCCTCACTCTTCTCAGGATCTCGAGAAGTATTCCTACTATTACAGACACACAAAAGCTGGTGCTCCCACAGCCYGTTTCGAGATTCAGTACAGTGCACAATTCACAACCTGTCAGAAAGACAAGGGTTAATCACCTCACCGTTCCTGTTGCTAGAGCAACAGCTCTCCTTTTCTGTTTATTGGTATCATCTGTTGCAGGAAAGACACCGAGGCAGCGTTCGGCTGATGAAGTTCACAGTACAATGATCAAACTGCCAAGATTAATTCTGGATGTGTTGGAGCTGGTACTAAATTTATTACAGCCCAACATAAGGGAATTTGTAACTCCTCCTGCACTTCACCTGCTCACTAGGGATTGAAGGGAATTATTTGAAAACGGCAGTTGGAGAAGTTTGAGGGAGGCTCTAAGACAGAACCAAGGAAAAGTGAGGGAACAGAGATTATACAGGGTTAGATTAATAGAAGTGTTTGCCGATTTCTTCATTTTACTTAATCACTGCAATAAAAATTATTGGCCAGCTGTTCTAGGATGACAGCGAGGGATGATAATCCTGCAGAAGTCATCAAGAGGGCAGAAACTGGATAACAAACTTGTTTTTCTCCTGCTCCACTACAGTACATTTGCTCTGCCAAATAGAATGWTGTTGTTAAAGCCTTTGCAGTCAGCTGCTGCGACTTCTGTCTATCAACCAGAAAATAAACCCAGTTTCACACGTATACTTGAGCCACTTCACTTTTGGGCAAACTTTGAAATTCTTGCTAGCAGAAAGGGTTAGCACTTTTTAATTCAAATAACAAGTCCAAAAGCACAGTCCCTCTATGATAATTATGCAGGTTTTTTTAAAGCTATCAGCAACAGAAAACTACCAACAATTTTACAAGGAAATTGAGACAGGGCTTCCTTGAATACAGGTTTTCATTCACCCCAAACAAGTTCTTATTCAGAAGAATCTGGCCTTCAGCACACCACCACCTCACTGTGGCTGCTCAAGACCCAGAGTGCCTGAAATGGAAGCAAGTTTCCTAGCTGGGAATGGCTCAGCATGGACCTCATTGGCACAGGATACAGCCCATGCAATGAGCATCAGCTGCTGCTGTTTGATCCAGGATCACAGCACTGCTTCCTCCGGTCTGACATGACCCAAACAGCACAGTCCAATGCCTGACACTTGACAGACCTTCCACCCAGAAAATCCCTACCAAATTACTGCCTTGCTTCCCTCGAGATTTTGATGACTGCTGAAGATGGAATAAAGATTTATCTTACCTTAGATGCAGCACACACTCTCTGATAGGGTAAGTAGTTATAATGCAGATCCCAGAACTGGCACAGGCATCAGGAGTCAAGAGATTATGTGGCTTCCCTTCCCACACACCACTCCCTGTCCAGCTTCTTCTCTCACACTTGGGAGGTSAGGAGGGAGAGTTGCTGTCTATGCGGGAGAGCAGCTGGAATGCAGAGCTCCGCCTGGGAATAGACAATGAGTCAGCTGAGAGCTCTTGGGTGAGACACAGAGGGCAGGACAAGGTGGGTGACATTCTAGGGGATGGCTGCTCCAGACAGCCCTGTCARGAGGAAGCTCACAAGGCCTTCTTCAGACACCTGTGAGGAGCCTGACACTCCTGACAGAAGTGACTGAGGAGCCAAGGAGCAGAGGTGCTCCCTGCTGGACCTCAGACTTATGGACAAGAAGTAACTAGTCAGGGATGTGAAGGCCTGGGGGCAAATTTAGCTTTACCATGAGATAATGGAGTCTCGGAGCCAAAGGAGGAGGAAAACACCAAAAAGCAGCATCACAGCCCCAGACCTCAGGAGAGCAGTCTTTGGCCTTGTTCAGAGATCTGCTTGGAAGACTCCTGTGGCACACAATCCTGAAAAGAGGTCCAGGCAAGCCTACTGATTTCTCAAGTATCACCTCCTCCAAGATAAACAGCAAAACAAGCAGAGGTTGACCAAAGAGGTCCTGACAAAACTCACCCATGAAAAGGAAACACACAGGAGAGAGGAGCAGGGTCAAGTGACTGGGGAGAAATACAGAGGTGCTGTGTGGATGTGCAGGTATGTGGACAGGAAAGCCAAAGCCCACCCAAATCTGCATCTGCTGAAGCACATGGAGGGCAAGAAGGATTTCTGTGGGTGCATTTGAACGGGAATGGGGAGCTGCTCATGAAGGACAAGGCTAAGGCCACCTTCGCCTTGATTTTTACTTCCAAAACAAAATTCAAATTAAAGATGTCAAAACAGGTTTTACAGTATCTACAGTATATGTGTGTGCATGTAAGAGAATGCTGGAGCGGAGGCAGTGGTCAACAGGAACTTCTGCCACATCCCTGGTTATTGAAAGGAGAAGGTGGACAAAGCACAAATAACAGTTAAATTACCAGAAGCAGCAATTGCTGCTTACTCTATACTAACATGCTTTATTTTTCAATATCAGATACATACTCCAAATAGAACGTGAAAGAATATGATTACAGGTCAATACACTGATGTCATAGACTAGATCAGCAAAGTTGTCACCACAGTCCACTGTTGTCCTGACCCTTAGACAACTGTCCTAGCCAAACCCTTTATAGCAGCAATGCACAATTCAGCCATTCATCTACTATTATAACAAGGGCAAAAATACCTAATATCTCTCCAATGTGTGTGTTAAACCAGGATGACTCTTAGCCATTCCTGTCATGGGAATGAGTAAGCTACACTAATGGGAGGACAGAAAGTCAGGTCTGATAGAATTTATCAGATGTCTCATTTACAAAACCAACTTCAGCCAGTTCAACACATGTGGTACCAAACACCCACATGCAGAGTATGATCACTGTTACTTTCTACCCTGTGGAAGGTCCATGTTTAAAGCCCCCAGGCTGCATCACTCAAACTCTGCTCAAAAGCCATTCTACCTTTACTTGGGTTTTATTTCCCCTTGAGAATTTTGTCACGCAAGTGGGGAGAATTTTGTCCTGATTTTGACACAGTTTGTGCCTTACCAGTACTACTCCTTGCGCTTGGAAAGTGAGCCAAGATTTTAAGTCACCATCTTCCCCTCATCTTTACTTTACTTAAAGGAGAGAAGCATTACTTTATCGTGCTTTTCAAAATTTATTTTTCCAGAAATCAAAGAGTTGCAAATTGCAGAACAGCTCCAGAATGAAAGAATTTTCTATCATCCTTCAACAGCTGTTAGAATTCCTCCTCAATAAATGCACAGTATGAAACGGGCTACATCAAGTTAGTGCACTCATTCTAATTACACAGATCTTATGATTTCCACTACAAAAAAAAMCCCACTACAGTTGTTGGTTACTACAGTAAGATACTGCCCCAGTTAACAGCCCACTGCCTACAGCATATAATTAGATCTTCTACAGCTTATGTGCTATTTTAAGTTACAGGTGATAAGGTACAGACATGCAATGGAATCCTAATGGCATTTCTCCACTTCTGTTCAGATTCTTTATCTCAGTCTTGATATATAATACATTAAGCTTAGTAACAAATATTCTTAGGTTTGTGCACTTAACACTGAGTATTTTAATAATAGTTTTTAATGAATTCTCTCCTACATAAGAACTGAAACTTTTATTGCAACACTGAACTCTGAAAATAATTCRAAGACAACAGTTCTGTATGTTTTGAAGCATCAATGCAGCAATGGCTGTCAGTTAAGGAACTTGCACAACTCTCTAGCAAGCCTTTAGCACTACTTAATAGACACTCCCTGGTCTGTTACAACGTTCCCAAGTGCTTTATTGGTTAAGTATCAGCTTTAGAGGTTTATTGTCCCTTATTTGGTGAAAATTAGCAGGTAGAACAGCAGCCTCAAAGGAAGGAAATAATTTGAGGAATTTCAGTGATAGAGGTGAACAGACAGGTAAGAACAATGAAAATGCTTCAGTGATCCTAAAATACTGGAAGGCAGGCCCCAACTGACCCTACAGCAACTGTAACAGGTTTCCAACTAAACCAGCAATTGSTTCAGTTGGAAACCTGTTACTGGTTGGCATGCTCAGATAAACCTCTTATTTTGGGTTTTGTTTGCATTTGTTTTGTTGGCTTTTTTCTCTATTGAAGAGAATGAACCACCTAATCTTGAGTTTCAGTACCTACAAGAAATGAACTAAGCATCTTCACACAGTTAGTTGCTATGGAAATAGTATTTCAGAACTGGACGTCTGTTGGTACAAAATGTAGAAACAACTAAAAAAAATTGCTTATAAGACACATGGACTTAGCACAAGGCTCAGACAACTTTTTGGGGACTAGTCCAAGCACTACCTCCATAAAAAGGAACATCTAACTTCCCTAGAAAATGTCAGGCAGTCTCCCACTTTTTTATGTGCCCTCAAATAATTATGACTGGTATCTACCCAGCCTGACTAAACTTCTGAAATGTATCAGTTTCAATTTTATACTCCTTTCAAAAAAAAGGCAAAAACCCACACACCAAATCCGTAACACCTACACTTCAGTCTGTAAATTTGAGGGATATGCATTTCTTAAAAAGAAAACTGATGCAAAAAAAAAAAATCATCTATGCTGTACTTGTTCCTGATGTATATAATACAGCCTGTGCCTCTAGGAACATTAACAGATGGATAAATTTGCCACAGTATTTCTTTCAAGACACTTTAGAGCAAGTTTGCTTTTTTGCCTTGAAAGACCACTCAAATTCTTCCTGGCTAAAACCAACAGATTTTAGCAAACCTTCAGGACTATCGACCTTTAATTCCCCTAGGGCAGCCCTTCATACCTTCAGTGCTTTCCGCACTGCATCCTTTTTTGGAGCAAGACTCTTACACACTGAAATTCTATCTTCCACACACAGAAGATGGTAAGGTTATTAAAAAAGAAATAAAGCAAAAAGTTGAAGTTGTTTAAAGTCACATTGGTCACTAAAGAATTCTTCTAATCCAATTATATTGATTAAACAATCTTGAATTTACACTCCATTCATTAAGAAATAGAACTAGTATGGCAGGCATTTTTAAAGATGTGACAGTCCCTTCAAAATAGGTCTTCCTGTAGATAATGAACAAGATTTTTATCTTCTTTAAATCCAGTCAATAGTTTTATCATTCTAACAAGAACTTCAACTGTCAAGGTTTGCAGAGAAGATGAAAACCTGCAGTCTTGAGAAACTAGTAGTTATCTTAGGGAAACAAAGAAAATTAGAATTTACAGCTGTCCTGGATGTGAAAGATTTTCAATTACTGAAAGACTTGGATAGTTCAGATGCACTTCTCAGCAAACGAGTAACTCCTCTTCCTTGTACAACACTTGTTCCACAAGGGGAAGTCTTCACACCACATGGAGAATCACCTATTAAATTAAATACAGTTTGCAAATCAAATCAGCCTTGAAAGCTTGCATAAATTAATGCAATTGTTCTTCATATGCTGTGGAGCTGAACCTATTAAATGGCTCTAATACAAAAAGTCAGGCAGGTCATGTCCTGCCACAAGATCTTGATTTCTAGGTGGAACAGCTTCAGAGTTTAATTCAGCATGAATCTGTATGCAAGAAAGCAAGCTAATAACAGAATTCTCAGTTATTAATCTTGCAAACCTGATTCTGTTCCTCTGAAGGTTAGCCATGAACTGCCCAGATGAACTGAGCCCACATGCTTTYCTAGTCAAAAAAATCCTATCTCCAAAAAGACAACTTCAAATGAGGAGTCTTTATAATTAAGTTGTGAAAGAATAATTGCAACAAGGACCAACTCAGTCTGTACATATAATCATTTAAGAGCATTTTAAAGATGGCCCTGCCTCAAAGCACCTAAGCGTGAAAATGGCTTCATGTAGCAGAAAAGCAAAAAATCAGAGAGCAACATTTCTTAGAAAAACTAAATTTTGAGAGACCTTTTTGACTCTAAGATTCTGTTCAGTAAGAAAAGGGCAGCTCTTCATGCTTGTGTCTTCAGAAATTCARTCAAATCCATACACAAGAACAAGCACAGCTCACACAGAACTGTGCACCACTTACAGGCAACATCTAAGCCCAGAAATTTGAAAAAGCAACAACTGGATTAAGTTTAAATACCTCTTTTCCCTTAAAAAACGTGAAAGTTTCAAACTCACTATTAGAAGGGACAAACTCTTGATCCTGCCTCGGAGAACAAACAGGTCTGCCACATCCAGAATTCTCAGCTTTCTTTTTCTGTATGAAAAAATAAACATTCAAAGTAATGTATATGTGTCTGCTAACATGCAGTATACATCTCTACCCATCAAACCTATGAATTATGGTCAAAACCCTGCAAGTTCATCAGTCTGCCTAACATATGTCACAAAGGAGAGCATCCAAAGAGAAAACAGCTCATCTGAAATTGGCAGCTGGAAATAAATCAGGGTGTCAATCGAAAGAATCTGACCTGAAAACGTCCAGCATCCAGTTTCACAATCCTGGTATCTGTGCTTTCATAACAATCACAGTCTTGCAGAGGCAGGTGAGCCGCTGTTAGTGGGACTCCATACACACCAGCAAAAGACTTACTGAGGCAGTAACTTGACCAAGAAAAAAGGAAAACAAGAAAGAAGTTTGCTTAAGAGGGCTATAATGCTGATGCGTGGAAGCACAGCATTTCAAATTCTTCAGCTGGCAAACAAAAGCAACCACAGAGCAGATGCCAGAGGGCAGAAGGACTTTAGGGCAGCATCCCTGCATCCTTCCAAGACCACCAGTGTATTCTACAACTACACATGAAATGAGAACAACTGCTTCCCCACATTATCAAATACATCACTTCAAAGTGTGAAGAGCAACTTTTTTTTTTCAGGGTACAGCAGCACATAACAAGTTTTTTGAATGACAGACTACTTATTATCTTATTATTATTATGATTACTTATATACTTATTATCTCCAAGTGCTAATACTGCTGTTGACTGAGATCATAAATGGCATTTCGTCATTTCCCAACTATTTACTTTTCCTTTCTCCACACCAAAAAGATTACAGAACCATATGTATCTACATTATACGTAAGGCAGTATRAAAGTTTCCAAAGCAGAGATGTCCTAGAGTATACTGAGAATACCTCTGAGGCAAAACCGGGAATTCTACTGTAATTAACACTTTTCTCAACACTGCAATACTAACAAAATAAAAGCCATCATCCTGGAGGCAACTCCTTAGCAATACTCACCCAATTTTCTTACAGGATGCCAAAGCACAGAAGATGATATCATTCTCCTCGTGCCACTTGCACCTACACGAAATGAAGTTCAGGCTTATTTCAGAAGCACCTACATTGTTCATCAACAAGAATAATTGGTCTGCTCAGACGAACAGGAACAAATATTAAAGATGGTTTCTTTTTGTTGCAGTGACCATGCAGTACCTTTAAAATTTCACCAGGGTTCAATGGCTTTGCCCTAAGTAGTTTATGCAGAGTTAAAAGGCCTGCTTATCAGGCAATCTGCTCATGCTGACGTGGGGGGCAGGGAGAAAAGGGAACCCTAAGAGACAAATGGAATTTAAACCATTTGAACCATTTGAAGTTTCCCATTAATGTGAAATAGCTCTTCATAGTATAAACATCCTCACTTTCCTCTCCAAATGTATGTTTTAAAGTACATTTTTCCCTTCTCCTTAAGATCTCCCTCTAGTGAGAAGATACTCATTGAAATAGAAAACTGCCTGACTATAAAAAGACAAAGTGACACCGATGAACCCAATGGATCTTAAAATCCATATTACAAGCAGACTTCCAAGAATAATTTATATGTTTTTTTTAAATCTACTGAAATTGAAGATCAAATTATTGGTTCTTTTCTTAAATCAGTAGCAGAGGAAACATTAAAGTCTATTTCTAAATTAACTGCATAATCACCCAATATGCTCCTGCAACACTGCAAGCAAATACCACTTTTTGTACAAATACAGAAAAATCTGAAAGCAGCCACATTTACACAAAGAACCACCCACCATACCTRGTATTACTGGAGAAATCCCACAGGCAGACATCCAGTTTTCTATACACCCAAGTGTTGGATGGCTCCTTCTGGTATTTCTTCCGGTACAGTTCTATGACCAGGTCTTCTACAGCAAAAAGGTCCCACTGACTCTCAGTGCCTATAGCTCAGTGAAAATCCAGGCCAGGAGAACAAGAGTCAGTGAATATTGCTCAGCTCATTTCTCAGTCAGCCCCTGTTCATCGCCCAGCCTCTTATCACAGCATCAAAKCTCAAAGTTATTCCACCAGTGTTTTTAATAAAATCTGGCTTCCTAGAAAGTGATGAGAGAAAGGAAGAGGAAGAAGCACACAAAGTACTTCTAGCTATCAGCATCAGCTTTTATGAAAACTTTGAGACATGCTTTTCAGACAAATACAGCTGTCCATGATGCCATAATCCTTATTTCTGGGGGAAGGAGGGACAAAAATTATCCCTTTCCTACCTGCTATGCTGGCCATTCGACCGAGACACCACTTAACCCGGAACCTGTCATTAGACTGGAGCAAAGAAAACTTCTGTCACCTTAAAGGAGTACAATATATAATTCTGACTAGGTCTGAAAATGTTACCTCCAAAACAAAATTGTCTGTAGGACTGAATGTACAGTCTCCCTGAAAACTATCTTGAAGAGGAACCAAATTTCATGCATATTTATGGATGGAGGCCAAGATCTTGTCCCTTCCTACCTTTTTAAGGATTAAGATTAGGCTTCAATGGAATTGAAACACAATATACCTGTTATGAAACTTAAACACCTCTGAATCCCAACCTTCTGTTTTGTTCCTTGGAAAATGAAACTTGAGCAAAAATTAAGACAGATGTTATTCTCATGGGGAAAGAGTCACAAAAACGTAAAAACATCCCTTCAAAAAAGAAGGATTTATGACTATTACTAAGCACAATCCATTTAAGTCAAATCTTAGAAGCCCTTACCCTAAGTCAAACAATGTCAGAGAACAAGAGACCCTGTTCATCACTAGACTAGAGCCAGAAGTGCAGGCTGAAAACAAGAAGGCAGAAAATTAGGTCTCTGCTTTATAAAAAGGTTGGCTTCTAAAGGCCATTTCTTCCTGTATGGAACTGGGACACTTTGGAAAGAGCGTCTTTTCCCACTTATATGCACACTGATTAGGTTGTAGAGTGAAGTATCTCCTTAGTCATCCAACAGAAGCTGAGTTGTAGAGCATCGTGCTTTGACCTTGGCCATACCCTGCAGAAAAAGCGAGGCTGAGCACCTCTGGCTGGCTGGGCAAACTGGAGAAGCTCCCGCAGGACAACTGCGTAACAAGAACGAGGAAGATGAAATCCAGATATGGGGATCTTATGGGTTTCATCACCTAATGGAGGGGGAAAGGGGACAGGGAAAAGAAAACAAAAYACAAAAAGTTATGAGAAGTCCAGTTTCCTTAAGTGATACAGTTCCCTCCTCCTTTTTATCTGTTTATATATATACATGTACACACACAAACACACACACCTCCCCTTCTCCACAGACGGGGTCTGTGATTAAGCTACCAAAACCTTGTTCTGTCAGCAGAAGCCTGGCAGGTCTGGGCTGTGAGCAAACACACACACCCTTGCCCCTTTTAAAAGGCCATGCTCCAAGTATTCSATGTAGGAAAACACAGGCCAAGTTTGTTCCCTCTGTACTCAAGGAGAGGAAGTGTCTTAACAGAAACAAACTGGAATCTATAAACATTACCAAGAGTCACAACGGAAACAGGCAGGCCAAGCCAGACACAACAATGCTATAAATATTTTAATATTGTTAATATATGTAAAGTTGCAAAACATAACTTTTGAAYATAAAACAGTATCTTCGAGTTACCYCGTTATTAATTASCACTTCATGTTGAAGATAYGCACAAGGACTATCAAGACTTCCAAAACAYTTGGATGGAGATCAGATAAGCTGAGTCTGAAACTGTACACCTTTGCATACCAATCTTTTTCTCCATTAATACTCACCAGCAGCCTGGCAGTGGTACCGAAAACCACGTGGTGGTACTTCTGCAAAAGAGATAAAAAGTACAATCATCATCCACCACCACCAAGGACAGATCCTTAACTCTCTACTACACTTAACTACACACCACAGTTCCACACACAGAAAGGAACAGCTTCATCTTCCCTTGTGGCCTTGTACAAGTGCCGCAACTATTTCTGARGAAGTTATTTTCAGTTATATGCRTTTTAAAAAACAAAGTGCATTGTAYAGTGTGTTTAGGTCCAATCAAGAGAAACAGTCACTGATATGAAATATAAAGCACAAACATGTGAAGGTCTTCCTGRATTCAGTCTACCCTCTTTGAAGTTACATGCAGTTCTGACACTAAACCTCTTCAGAAACAATGAGCACTGCTCTGATATTTGAAGAAGTCCAACAACTTATAGTCAGAGAAATAAACTTGTCTTAATACCAGAAATCTAATCTGGGCAGCAGTGACACTGGAAAACCTCCCTCTCACCTCTATACTTCTCTGACCTTCTTGGAACTCACCCGGATCTATGAAGTGGTGGAAATCAGCCATGATGCCATCTTGTAGGGTGTACCTGACACAGCCAATCTCACAGGGAAGGAAGCGCTGCTCACAGTGGGCTGGCAGCTTGCCATAGCTGTAAATGTCCAGGAAGTAGAAGATGTCTGCAACGACAGCTGAAAGAAAAAGAACAAAATCATTTTCAGACAAGCCAGAGGTTACAGCAAGCCATCCTGGCCTCACCTCATCCAGGGAAAGCTTTGGTGCACCCTCTCTCATGGCTGGGTGAAGCAGGGTTACAACCAAGTAAAACACACAGATCTCCCTCTGTGTCCATTACAAGATAACAATACTTGTGCAGAAGTCAGACATATTGATAGTGCTGATACACCTTCCAGAGATGCTACTATATGTAGAGATTAGGCAAAAACCCCACCAAATAAAAAAAAAAACTAAAAAAAAAAGCCACCCTCCAAAGATGTTAAGAGGCCTTGAATCCAACAGGAACTTCTATTCCTTTTAAAGATAGTCTCTTTGCCTTTTCAGAAATAAGGTTAGGGGAAAAAAAAAAATCAGTAGCTGCAAAACAGCCTCACAAGCTTAATTTGGCAGCTTACACAACTTAAATGAGCTGGTAGCAATCTTGTGGGGCAAGAAGATGAGAAGTCTGCTAATTAAAAGGATTGCTTCTCCTCCACCAAATGAATTCCCAAAAAAGCGGCAAGAATACCCAAGACAAATGTTAAGAAATAGATTTATCATTTACTAATTTAAAAAGCATCCAACTGTGAAAAGTATGTTACAATACACCTTAATCCTTCTCTTCGTGACTGTCACACAATGTCCTCACTGAAGTTTAATGTTGCTATTTAATCCTTGCCCTAAACTTATGCCCCTCATCAAAAAGTCCTACTTTCTCTACTAAATAATACAGACGTGTAACTGTTTTCACACAGAAACAATGTTGTGTGCCAGACTCCACCACATTTAACACCAGCTGCCCTAAGCTTGTATGGTGATGCTCCCTTACATGGTTCTTACACTGTACAAGTTGTGGGGTCATAGGAAAGACACCTCTCCCACCTTATGAAAAAATGGATATAGCTACAGAGAACCACACAGAACTTTAACTGAAATATTAAGAGCAGCATCATGAAATGTATCTCAATTACCCTTCCTCATTATCCCTCTCATTCAGCTGAAAGATCAATTGTGTCAACTCAAGCCAGCATGATCAACCCAATCGAATCTGCATCACAATGACAGGGGAGCAGGACCCCTGGCACAGAGGACACTAATATTACACTTTTTATGGAGTTACTGTTTCTTGTTCCCCCATAACCATGACAACATGAAAATAGTTCATGACACTGAGGTAAAAAGCTTAGAGACTTAACCACACAGCAGACACAGTTTATATGAATTGGCTTCTTGACTTACCTTGTTAGCACTCTCTTTTACCATTTTTCAGAATAACATAATATTAACTGGGTAGAAGATTACAAATGTGTTCCCTACTCAACTCTAATTAAAACCTCCATTTGGAGATAGTGCACAGATAAGAAAAGTGTAGTTTTTGAGAGCTATTTCAATAAGTAAGCAAGTCAGGATGTTACAAGGGCACTGACAGAGTGCACATTCCCACTTTTATTCTCTCAATGGGGCCAGGCCCTTGTTTTATTTAATACCTCTACCATACAAATTTTGAACTTTGATATTTAACAATTCTTCACCCTTTAAAATCGGTACAAGTGTTCTTTTACACTGAACATGGATTAGGCCTTGTCAAATCATAAATGTAGGACTTGAAAAATTACCTTTTCCTCAAAAACCTTGAAATAACTGTTAAGAAACTATCAGGGGCTATACTCCCATCGAGCTAAAAAAACAGAGCATAGGATTCTTGGAGGTTGAGGGGGAAGGGGCATTTGCCCTGACTTCCCTCTACCTTTTACAGCAGTAGCCCAGTAGTGTAAAGAGCAAACAGCTGCCACAGACGGCTGTTAGCAAAATGTCAACAGCCTTTGTATAGGGACCACTGAGAACATCCACAAAGGGCAAGCTTTCTTTCATCTACCAGGATCAATTGCTTTCAGATGACCATACCCTGATCATTCTTCCAAGACAGAGCAAAGGCATCTGGCAAAGGAGTAACATTGGGCATCTTTGCGGTCAGAGAAGCAGGAACTGGATCAGCCAGATTACATGCCTGGAAAAGATGGGAAAGTTAAAAAAAAAAACCAAAACAAAACAACAAGAGTCTTTTCCCCCCAAATAAAGTCCTTCACTTCTTTGTATCAGAGGAAAATGCAACATCCACTAACATTTGTGGTTAGGTGGAACAGTTTATATATAGAAGCACCTGTATACTTGCAGGCCAGGAGGGCAAGATTTCTCTTCAGTACCTTTATCAACCCATTACAACTTTGAAGAACTACAGCTAAATTTACAAAACATAATATTAAAAAAAAAATTTTCTTAGGTTCAACCTCTTGTCACAGGAAAGGAACTCTTCAAATTGGAATTTAAAACATTTTTCCGTAAGTTTCATAAAAAAAGCACACAGCATGTGTTAGTTGGCTTTGACTAGGAAACAGGTTCATGAAAAGCTGATAAAGCC
Organism: Amblyornis subalaris; assembly: GCA_018881555.1. NCBI lineage: Eukaryota > Metazoa > Chordata > Aves > Passeriformes > Ptilonorhynchidae > Amblyornis > Amblyornis subalaris. Next base: position 4,363,874 of record JACAXG010000059.1, read on the forward strand.
TTAAGGAACTCATGGGATTGCTCTGGTACGGAGCAAGGAAGAGGGGCACGTAGGCCCACTAAGCATTGAAAATCCATTCATGAACAGTAAGATTCTAATGGGATTGGAAAAGAAACCTGGCAGACTAACAGAACTTGATCATTCAAACCCAAACGGGGAATAACATCCACATCCAGACACACTGATTCCAGGTAACTATCTCAGCCAAAGTTAATTGGTTATCAGTTTGAACCGTCTAAAACAAAATGGGGAATTATTCCCATCTGAGTAAGCCTTGCCCATGTCCAGAAAAGGAACATGACCTTTCACTACACAAAGTAACTGTGGTTGTCTGCGTACAGGGCCATGATTAATAAACTGAGATCACAAATAATCTCATATATGCACATTTCCCTATTTCCACTGACAAGCAGTAAGGATGGTGTGCTTCATTTTGGTAAAGCAACTATTCCTCTCCCTCATTACAGTCTTCTAAAACACTGCAGCTTCTGGAAGGAAATACAGAAACCTCCATTTATGACTTCCCTATCATTTCACTTACTTCTCTATGATATACAAAAATGGAGTTTTATTCATTGCATACCCTTAGCCTGCTTACTGATGTAGCAATGATCACATTTTGAACAGCTTTTTCCCAAACAGGCAGGCCCCCAAAATGAGAAAACAGTGCCTAACACCTCCCTTCTAGTCTAGGTTGACTAATTTAACTAATCCATATTTACTAGTTACTCCAAACCATCATCATTCTGTCATTCCCTCTATCACCATGTAAGTGTTTTGAAGTCCTGGAATTTATCCTCACCATTAATTCATAGTTTATAGTCATTATCTAGTAACAGAGTACGAAGAAGTAAATGCAGTATTATCCATTAACTCAGTCAGGCTCTTTCCTTGGACACGCAAGTTTTTACGCTACCAACAAAGGCTGAAATAAAAGCAGCTTTCTGACATCTCACATAACTCAAACTCTTAAGTAACTCTGCTGCAGGGAAGTGCTGGGAGTGGAAGAGACAGAAACAAACAAAACTGACATACACACCTTTTCAAGGTAGTAAATGGTAGAAATTAACTGTTTAGCATTATTTCCAACCACAACTACACACATTCAGCTTAACCCAACTGCCTATTTCTACATTGTCCTCCACAATAGTATCATTACTCCCTCCATACTCCAACCAACCTGAAAATAATGGCAAGGTGTAATTATTCTATTTGTGCATAGGCTGCAACATTTCATTGACCTGGTTCACCACACAGCTCCTTGAGAGCAACAAATCAGCTGCCTCTAAGATGGGCTTTCAGGCCAGCAGACAAGAACTACCTAAATTAATGACACCCACAAAGCAAAAGCAACATGAACCTATGAAAAGAAATAACACCAATTTAGGGTATAAATCAAAAGAAAAACTAAGGCAGGCACTGCAAAATACTGTTAAGCATAAAACTAGGCTGTTCAAGAAATACATTTTACTGGGTAGAAGAGCCCAAAGGAACAAGTTGTGCAGGTTTAAAAAAGTATAAAATATTTTTTCCTTCAATTCAAACCAGAACAATTATCTACATAACCTTCACAACGGTATGAAGTACTACTGCAGCCATAACCTCCTGAAGCTGTGGAGAGCAAGTGAACTTCCATAGCATCCTATGGAGCTGACCACAGCCGAACACCATTTACTCCCCCTTCTTCCTCAGGGTGTTCTATTCTCAGCATTTACCTCTTTCACTGTCTTCTGAGGGTGTTTCTTTCTATTCCATTTATGAGCCTTCTCTCTATACGTTGTCTTTTCTTCCTCTGTCATGGACCTGAAGGAAAATTAACTGTTGTAAGAAGGCTTCTACCACTTCCTTCTAGTAGTCCCACAAGTCAACAAACTCCACGTGTAAGAAATTACTCCTGCATTTCCAAAGGATATTATCGATGGCTACCAAGACCGACTCAAGCACTCCCAGTAGTCTTTTTCCTAGGGACGCTCTAAGTCCTGACTCCAAACACTCAGTAAGGCGAAAGTGAAGGATCTCCAGGTGAGGGCAAGCCACAAACAAACCTCCTGGAACTGCTCCTGCCAGCCAGGGACGCCACCACCCCACCCGCGGCACAGGAGCCAGAGCTGCCCCCGCGCTCAGGGGCGGATGGCCCAGCCAGAGCCACCTGAGGCCACTCAGGATGGCCACTTGAAATGGCGCTGAGCCGCTTGCCAGCCCAACCTCCGGCAAAGGGCCCGCCGCCTTGCCGCCCTCACCGCCCACGCCTCGCAGCAGCGGGGGATGGCGTCCGCCACATGGCTCACGGGCAGCCCCCGCCACTCCAGCTCAGGCAGCCGGTGGTGCACGAAGCACGGAGGGACCCTGCGGAAATCGCCGCGCTGCGGAACGGCCTCGCCGGCGGACCCTGCCCTCACGCAGCGGCACCCGCGCGGCTCCTCATGAGGGATGGGCGCGGTGGAGCTCGCGCCTTTTGATGGCAAGGGCGGGGCGGCCATTACGGCCGTGACCGCCCTCCTGTCACAGCGGGCTAGGGCTGTGCCCTGGTTGGAGCTGTCATGCCCGTTCTCAGCGATAAAGGAGGCTTCTCAGTGGGGCAGATAGCAGCCGATAAGGTCTATGGATTACAGATTCATAGAACGTTAAGGGGTTGGAATGGACATTAGAGATCATGTAGTTCCAGCGACACCTTCCACCAGACCGGATTGTTCAGAGCTCCATCCAGCCTGGCCTTGAACGCTTCCAGGGATGGGGCATCAACAGCTTCCATGGGCAGCCTGTGCCAGCCCCTCACTGCCCTCACAGTAAGGAATTTTTTTCTAACATCCAACCTAGATATCCCTTCTTTCGTGAAATAAAACCAGATATTGTATGTCAGTAGAAGCAGATGGTGGTTAACACCCTTTAGTCAAGGACATCTGGGAGCTAACAAGCTCTATGGATGAAGTAAATTAAGGTGTTGATGTATATATATCTTACCACCTGGCAAAAGGCTCAAGGTCTATGTATCCTATAGAATCCTAAAATCATCAAGATTGGAAGATACCATAAGATCATCCAGTCCAACCATCAACCCAGCACTATCACTGTAACCTCTAAAACACATCATCCAGTGCCAGATCCAAAAGCCTCTTGAACACATCTGGCTGTAGCTGAACTGTCTCCATTATAACATTAAAAGTCACACCTGCAGATCAAAAAGACCCCTGGCCAGGTGAAGGTCCTTCCCCTGAGCATGCACAGAAATTAGGTGGGATTATGTAATTTGTATGGTCATTATTAACCAATTAACCAATTAGAGGGGCTCTACTTGGGAGGTTACTAACACAACATTTTTGTATATAAATAATGGCATGGAAAGCCCAGTAGGGCATGATGATTTGTAGAATACCGCTGAGCACCTAGGTGGGTGTAACTCCAAAATAAGGAAATAATCGGTGTCTCTCTTGAGAATGTAATTATTGGCTTGTTGCTTACTATGTAGGTGAACCTGAATTTTGTGGACAACAACCTCACAACAGGTCCTGATAAGAGTATGGCAGGGCTCCTTTTATTTTAATTATTATTTTTTCAATGTTGTTTAGGTGCTGAAGGGTAAGAAATACCCCATGGGAGCAGGACCTAGCATGAGGTTCTCCTAGGCATCCAAAACACAGGTTCCCCACACTCACAAAATGGCAACAATACTGATCTTTTCAAAGGAAGAGGGCCATGCTCCTCTATTTTCCCAATCTAAATAATGTTATATACAAATAATGGGGGTGGTGGCCCAGGAGGTTCAGGAAGGAGTGGGGGAAGACGTGGAGACCAACTTCAGGTAAGAACCCTCAGTTTGGTTTTGAGATATGTGGCAGGAAAGTGGAGGAGGTGAGTGGGCATGCATGTGCTTGGAAAGGCAAACTTGCTTATTAAAAATAATTTGGGACCTCATGTTACACAAAACTGAGGCTGTTGTTCAGACTCTCTTTTTGTGCTTTTGGGTTGTTTTTTGTGGTTGTTGGGGTTTTTTCCTTTCAACTATCTCATTGACTTAACTGATGCTTCCTTCACTGAAAGTTAGCACAGAAAGCCACAGTTCAGATAAAATAAAGGCTGGAAATAATCTGATCTGCACATCTTGATAAGTAGCACAGAGTTGCTTCCTGCCTTAAGCTTTCTATTGATCTCTCTCAAAAATCAAATGATCTTAACTGGCCGTAGTAAAAAAAAAAAAGGCAATTAGCAGGGCAATAACCACAGCAGGTCAGTAACCACAGCTGGCTTTAAAACAAAGTTAAATCAGTTTGCAGAAATCTGGTTGCCTGGAACAGAGTAGCCTACATTTGACATGAGACAGGGTTACTGAAGTGGCAGTATTGGCGTAGGCCCTGATTAACTTCTGGCCTGGTTTTTCTTGTCCGGGGCATGCAGTGCCTCCGACATTCCTCACTCTTCCCCTGTCTTTTGGAGAATCTCCTTCAGCAGTCGTCTGCTTCTCATGCAGCCATCTTCAGTGGAGTTATCCAGACAGTCCCAATAAAAATAAATGGTGCAGCACTGACTTGGAAGATTCTTTGCAATTCTCTATCCCAGAATCCTCTTGAATTTACAGTAAACTTAGACGTGAGGATAAAAACAGTGATAAAACACATCCATGCATTTCCAAATCACTGGGAAAATCTGCCTCTTTTCCTCGGTCTAGCTACTTTTTTCATCTTTGGGTTAGGTAATATAAGTCTGCTCAGCTCCAAAGGAGGTAGCTGTTGTTTAGGCTTAAATCTTTGGCATAGCTGATTATGTTTGTCAATGCTGAGACTGCTGTCAGGTAAGGTCAGACCAGATTGCTCTTGCATCTCCCTGGTGGCTGGTTTCTCTGAGGGTTAAAAAATGCTGGTGCATTCTGGAAGCTGTTCTGTCTTGCTCAAATCTAGTCAAACAGTTTGGTTTGTGTTCCACTTGAAAAGTTTGCTGTTAAACATACGGGAGGAGTCAATCGCTTTATTAAAAATACAGAAAATCGTGATATAACCTCCATGAGAACAGGTAAGCATTTTTAAAGTCACTTTTACTGCTGTGGAAAATAATTTATATTCCAGTTTGGTTCCAGATACATTAATGCTAAGTCTCTGAGGAGAGACTGCAAGAAATGGCTTGTATCTTGTAAATATAAACATCTGCACAGAGTCTAGTTCTTTCAGGCAGAAAGGCAAGTGTTTACTGTTGTATTACTGTAAGATTTGTTGCTAGGAGTGCATCTGTGCACTTGTGTTTTATTTTTCTTCACATCATATGCTTCTCTCTCGTGTGCAGCTTCGGGACCCACCCTTTAGCAGCCCTTCCTTTTAAAGAAATTCAGATAATGTGTGCATCAATTGTTTGAAAAACACAAGGCTCCAGTAATAGCTCTCCTAGGGCCAGAGGTGTGGTTGCAAAATAACATTCATAAGCAGTAGGGAGAGAAAGGAAAATCCTATGTGGGGTGGGGGTCAGAAAAAAAAGATAGGGAACAGATCATCTTCAGAGCATCATTCCATCAGTATTCTTCCCCAGAGGCCTGAAGAGAGCCCAGTGCCTCTGAAGAAACTTGTGTTTTAACTCTTGTCTGCTGTTTAACTTAGCTGGCAAAGGAATTCTCCGGACCATTTACACTGATTTGTAAATAACATTTGTAGCACTGGGGCCATTCCAGCAGATAACAAGTGTTGTGCCAATATTTATATATTACCTTTTGAGTTTTTTGAAGCACTTAATTTAATTAATTGATATGCCAGCACTTTGAGTCCTACGTACCCGACCTTGGAAACGCAGCTCCAGAATTTTCAAAATCAGTATAAATGGTCCAGAGAACTCCTTAACTGGCCTGTGCTTTTCCATTAATGCATGGAGTTTGCTTGTGTCTCAAAATAGGGTCTATGTACCCTAGTACTAATGTAGACAGAAAAACTATCTGGAACTTTTCTGCCAGTAATGTATTTTCACTCATTTGGGATTCAAGGCTGTAATCTTTCCGAGGCATGTCTTGCAGTTTTTTATAGAAAGAATGGGCAAAATTATTCTAAAAAGCATGGCAGTGACTATATCTGTCTAAGCTGTTACCCACTTACCTGCTGCTCTGGGGCTACAGCACTCTCCCACAAAGGGAAATATTTGGTGTTTATGTTAGAGGAATCAGGCCAGGTCCATCAGCCCAGGAGAGGCGGGACTGGCTGCAACTCCACACGCTCAGGTCCAAGTGAAGGGGAGGTCAAGTGTGTGTTCCCAGCCTAACCCAGCTCCTGCTGTGGTTTTCCCATTAGAGATGAGCCATGCTCTCCCCCATCCCTAGCCCTCAGGGCACACCACCTTCTCACAAAGAAGTCCAGCTGGATTGTTACTGACACTGCCACCCTCACTCCCTGCTGGCACCGCTGACATTAGGGCTTCTGACCGCCGGTACGCTCTAGTGGACAGCAATCCTGTCACTCTCTCCGGGCTCTCCAGCTGCTGGCACCCAGACCTTCCCTCACACCACCTCTCTGGCCCCAGGGACACATGGGGGCCCCTACGCTCTGCAGTCCCACTCCAGGCGCTGGCATTTGAGTCGACTTACTCCTGTCTGTCCAGTCACTGTCACTCAGGCACGTGGACTGTCCCACCCAGGGCTTGACTAGAGGCTGGCACCAGATGCCCATGCACATGCACACGCCCAAAATAGAGAGTCGTTCACTCAGAAAAACAGTTATAAAGGAATTTAATAAGAAGAAAGGAACGGGCTGTGCATGACAGATAAGCACATCACCCAGCAAATTCTTCACGTACAACTGGCTCTTTCTCTCCTCTTACCCATCTATTTCCCGTATTTGTTCCTTCCCAAGTCACCTAAATCTCTCCCTTTCCTTGCCTTTGATTCCTCCGTTAATCGTCCCATGATTGTATCCTATGCAATCCCGAAATGCTCTTCCCTTGCGTCCTGTAAGGAGTCCTATATCCATAGGGTGCAATCCCCCTCAGTCCTAAAGTTGCTGTGATGTTGACTCATCTTGATAGGTTCCAGTCTGTGCCCTGGGGCTGAGGCTTTCCTGGGACAGCCCTGGAAAGAGCCTGGAATGGTTTTCCTTTATTCTGAGTTCCTATCTGAGGGTTCCTGTGCCATTGTGTCCCTGTGCTCCTTTGGACTTGTGGAAATGGGCCTTTGATGGGCTTTTGTGATGGATGTGGGAGGAGCCAGGGCAGGGTGTTACCTGGGCTACCGACCACCCAAGTGCCACTGTCCCTCTGCACTCCTTTGTGTGTTTTGGAAACAAGCTTTTGTCACATAATCTCACAGCTGATTTCTTTCTCAGCCTGGTTGTGGAGATTTAAACCTACAAATTCTCTGGAGTGTGATACAAAGTGGAAACCGGTAATTATTATTGTTTCACATGTAATGCATGAACATCTCAGGGATGAGAGCCTGCAGGCTTCCCTTCCCCAGGTGAGTTATTTAACCAGTCAGCTGCAGCTGTCAGCTTTCTCTTTTGACCTTTTGACCTAGTAAATCTTGGGTTTCTTTTTTGAACAGTGCCACGACTGCAAGAGGAGTGCAAGGTGCCTTACACCTCACCTGTGTGATTAAGGATGTGACTTGAATGCCATAGCTCCAGTGAAACCACCACATTGTTTCAAGTATCCTGGTCAAATACTGGGAATTTTTAAATATCTGATCAGACCAGTGTTTGAGGTAGAAAACAAGGAGCTGGCTGTGACACCCAAAATGTATGTAAGCCTTGCTTTGGGTGTTTGTTAGACATCTCTGTGCCCAGGACTATCTGGGTATGCAGAGAAGGAAAATTGTAAGCCTGTAGCCAACTCTGACAGTACCTGTGTGCTTTCAGTCTCAATCTGCTGCTAATGAGGGTTTTTTAGATTTTAGTTCTAAATGTTAGGTACCAAAAATTTTCCAAAGTCTTGTTTTGTATCTGGCCCCAAGTTGGATGACCTGAGTAATTACAGACCTGTCAGTCTGACAGGGATCCCAGGCAAAAGAATAGAATCACTGACACAGGATTTGCTTCAATAATGAATTAGAGAAAAGTAACGTAATTAATGCCAATCAACATGGGTTTGCAGCAAATAGATTCTGTCACATTGGTTTGTAATTGCATCAAAAAGATATTAAGTGTGGTTACTAAAGGTAATGCATTCAGACACGTGAGGCATGTGACTTGACCACACAACACTAAATCAAGGATACAGATTTATGATACAAAGACCATTAGCTAAGATGTCTCAAAATGTGATTTTAAATGAGGAATTGTTATCCCACTTTTTTATTAAGATCTTTCTTAGGTCATTTCTTGGCTGCATACCACTAAATATTTGTCGGTACCTTTCAAGGAAACACACAGTCTTCACAGTTACTTGCAAAAAATACAAAGATTGAGGGAATACTTAATAATGTAGGTGATAGAGTGGGATAGCCACCAAAGAGGAGGTCCCTATGTGATGCTACATCAAGAGGACTAACAGCATGATCCCTGGAAGGATAAACAAATATTGAGCAGGGATGATGATACTGTAGTACTTCTGTTTTCATGCTTTTAGCAACTGGGCCTGGGATGCTCTCTCCAGTTCTGGTGTTAGCTCAAGAATATAGCAAATTAGCAGTCTGTTGAACTTCCAGAGAAGACGTTAAGGGTGCTGTGATCATAGTCTGCCATTACCTCTTCAGAAGTGCCTTAAGAGTGCCCTGCCTTCTGGCTTGGCAACACTAGAAAGTGAAGTTAAGATTAAATTAGGGGCAGGGTGAGGTTCCTTCCAACCCAGAGTAATCTGTGATTCTTTTTTGTAACATACAGGCTGTAGCTCAAACTACATGGATGTTGTGTGGCAAAGTGATGTGGCCTATTTTATTAAGAAAGCTGGATTAGACAGTCACAAAAGTCCAGGTTGTGAACTCCAAGTCCCTGAAGGCATTTGTGCTGCCTACAGTTTCTCTACAGCCAAAACTTTAGAGGGTTTAACAACTTATTACCTCCTTGGTTATCTCTAGATATGCAAGCAGGGTTTGTCCTATTGTGTATTTTTGCCTATAGTGACACAAAAGAGATGGTGAGCTGGGATGATTCATTTATGATCCTGTACCTATATAATAACTTCACGAAACATTGTTGCTGACGTGCCATTAGTGTTTTACTTAAATGAAAATTTCAGGTTCTCTCCGTTAGTGTAGCAAAGGTATGCTGTGATTTTTGGTGTCTAAAAAAGAGTCAGGACCAGCACGGGACATTTATACAGAGGACCAAATACTATACGAAGATGCTGTTCTCTTGGGTTCTTTCTAATGCTGAATTTGTATTACAGACCTGAAGGTTGATTGTAGTGAGAAAGTCAAATTTCTCCATTAAATATTCTAAACGTTTCTTGGTACAAACATCATGGTTAGAAACAAAAGCAGTTTATATATCCATATCACTCACTCCTGATGTTTATGGGACATAAAAGCTCTGTATTATTGTGCTATCAAATGTAGCCAGGCAGCTCAGAAAAAAACAACACATACAGAGAGTGCATATATTTCAGCAATGTCTTGCTGTGAAGCTATCAAGGATTAATAAGAGATTCCAGTGTAACACAGCAAACGAGGAAAAGTTTTAGTTAGCAGCTATTCCAAAGAGACTCACTAAACACTATGAATTACTTGATGTGTATCACCTAATAAGTTCTGCAATGTGCTGATCTCAGTACTAAATCAAGAGAGCAGTGTCTAATGGCTGAATCTAGCATGGCATCCCAGAAAAGCTGTTGAAATCACTGTTTCTATGGAAATTTCTACAAGGGAAATCCAGGGGGCTGAATGGCATGAAAAATCTTCTTGCAGCATAGTGGGTTTTCAGGGATGTTGCCGAGATGGGTCGTTCTGACTGAGGTGCTGGTGTGAATCATTCCACGGGATAGTAACTTAAAATGCTGACTCTGCTTAACAACAGAGGAAATGACCACGAAAGATTGGTACTGGAAGATGAGACGAGGGAGGAAGGAATGAAGTACTTGGCAAGGAGAGGAAAGAGCCAGCAGCTGCTACAGCATGAGTAAAAAGTGAGTTTGTTTCCGTATTGTTCAGCTGAATTTGTTCACGATCCCATTGCTTAGAGAACTCCTTCAGGTGGAGTCACAGTATCAGCAGTGATAGCAACCAGTGTTGTAGTGTGTTATTCCTCCGATTCAGTCTGGGACTAAAGTAAGCAGGGCAAGCACAGGGAATTTGCTCATCCGGTATCAAGGTTGTCAAGTGACTGAGGGAGAGGAGGGTTTAAGTCTACCAGTGTGTTGTTTTTCAAAGGACAGAGAATCCCTGCTGGGCTGTGGCTTGAAGCCATCTGGCTAATTGCATAGGAATTTACCCACCGTTTGAAGGTGAAGTGGGGCTGACTGCAGTCATGCAGTTTCTGTCTCCAAGAACTGGCTAAAAGGAAAGACAACATCCCAACATTAACTATTAAGCCGGCTCAGATGTTGCAATCCTGAGATCAAAGGTCTACGGAGATCTGGAACATCTATTCAGGGCTTGGGCATCCATTATACGTGGATATATACAAATGACAGCTCATATTAAATGCAAAAGTACGGTACAGTGAGAATTTCAAAGCAGATATAAATCCAACGTTACATGCTAAACAATGGTGCTTCCTTGTATTGAAAATCTTTCCTTCCTTTGTCGTGAGTCAAAAGTTTAGCAAAACTGATGAATGCCAAATTTATTTGCAAAAGCTGGAGTAGATTAAAAAAAAAAAACCAACAAAAAACCTAGGAGTAGCTAAACAATAGTGACGCATAAGGGATTGTACTGCTCCCACTGTTAAACAGATGAGATAATATCAACATCAGCATTGTCTCAGGAAACTCTGGATCAGAGTCCTGGCCAATTAAGTTACAAAAAGGCAAGGAACCAGGATTTCACGTGAAATGTTGAGAGTTATCAGGAAAAATGGTTAGGGGAGGGAGAGAAAAAAACTCTGTATTTACCTTTTGGGACTCTCACTTCAGCCCATACAAACTTCCATAGATTATATCCTATAGATAGGTAACAATTGTGAGGCAGGCCCTCAGCTGATGTAAAGTATTATAGTTCATCTCAGTTTTCTGGAACCACACCATTTCTGGAGATTGAAGTTGTGGCCCTCCTGAGAGTTTCTACTTTGTCTTCCACCTGCAAGTGTGCACAAAGGCAGTGGGGTGTCAGATCAGTGTGCTGAAGGAGAGCAGCACTGTGGCTGCTGCACATATCCATTATTTAGTGTAACAGGGACTTAGTTCTTAATAGTGACTTTTAGCTAGTCCTGCAAAACAGTTAAATTCATAATGTATCAGGTCAGACGAACATCAAGACACTGATTGGGGTGGGTGTGTATTTGTTCTAAAGCAATGTTGAATAAAAATAAACTTCCATGTGAAAAATATTTTTAAATAACATTGGATAGCTCCAAATAAAACACTTAAATACAGATCAGCTGCCTAGGGATTATCTCCTTGCTTGATTCCATTTTAACTGTACTAACAGAGGGACTACACCTGTTTGAAAACAACCGAAGATGTTTCAGCACATCTTTTATCACAGCAAACATGTTTTGCTTTTTCATTCAGAAGTATTGATCTTTTTTTCACTCACGCTTTTTAAAAAAAGCTTATTTTGCCTGCAGAAAAGTTCAGTCTGAAAGGCAAAATGGTGAGGAATCTACAAGCAACTGGAAAACACCTGCTAGAATGTAAATAGCTTGTACAGATTTACTGCAAGCATCCCTGTCCACCCTGCCTTTAGTAGCAGGACTCACCAAGCACTTTGCTTTAGAAAAATCAGAATCGTTTATGTTCTTTGGCAGATTCCAGATGAGACAAAATTGGAGACTACTCCCATCTCTCATGTGGATCACTGATGTCTGCAGCATCCCAGCTTTGGTTACAAACACCAGCCAAGCCCCTTAAGAAAAATGCCTGAGGAGGAACAACATTCAAAGGAAAGCTGTGCTGGATGCTGTGAATGGTGAGTGCCATTTTGCAAAGTGCTTCTCTCTGGTGCTGAGCCACAAAAGAAAGCACGATGCTACTTCAGCCATCTCTATGCCTATGAATAATTCCACTGACTTATTAAGTTTTCACAGAAACTTTAAAAGTTTTGAGTACATGTGTATCCATGTGGGCTCGCTGCGGCCAGGACCATTTAATTTCCAAGCAACATCCATATTCTAAAATGTCATTTTTAGCTGTATTTCTAGTTGGCTGTCCCCTTCCTCACAAAAAAACCCCCAAAAAAACCACAAAAAACCCCCAAACCCAAACAAAAAATTTCCATCCCCTTCCAGTATCATGTTGGCACAAAAACTTAACACCCCACAACTCAGCTGCCCATTGTTAACAGCCTCCTCACCTAAAATTACACTCCTTCTTTATCTAAAATTACAGTAATTAGTTGCAGTGCCCATGCTGGAAGTGGAAACGCCAGGGAAATTTAGAACAGGAACCGTCTACGCTCATTTCCCGAGGTATACATTCGGCTAATCTGGGGAGGACAGATGATCGGCGGGGACATTTTTAAGCGCTTACTAGAGAAGTTGTAAGAACCCCGCTAAGAAGCGGGGATGCCAGGGGCTGAAGGAGTTGCGGAGGAACGTGCCGGGGTGCCCGCAGGCTGAGGAGCGGCACCAGGCAACCGAAACGCGCCTTTGGCGGAGGGAGGGCGGGCGGGAAGCGAAGCAGTTTCGGGAAGCCGCGTCCCCCTCCCCTCCCCGCCGCCGCCCCCCGCCCGAGCCCCGCCGGCGCTCCAGGACAGCGGCGGGGGCGGCCTCGGGGAGCCGGCCCGGGGGAGGAGCGGAGCGGAGCCACACGGCGCGGCCGCTCCGCCAGCCCGGCCGGCTCTGCGGGAGGCGGCTGCCCGAGCGGGGCCGCCCCCGCGCCTCTCCCGCCGCCCCGCGCCGCCTGGACCACTGGGAACATGGATGGGCACGTCCTGGGATGGATCGTCCTCCTCTGTCTCGCAGGTAGGGCCGCGGGCGGGGGCACGGGCGTCCCGGCGGCCCCGACGTCCCCGTGCCGTGCCGTGCCGTGCCCAGCCCGCCGAGCTCCACGGCTTTGCTGAGGGCGAAAATGGGGAGGGTTTGGGGAGATGCTGCGGGAGGCCGGCTGCGGAGGGAGCCAGCGTGGGGTCGGGGGCTGCTCGGGGGCGTCCCGCGGTGCAGTTCGCGGAGACTTCGCGGAGAGGGCTGGGGACGGGGGGGAGCAGCCGGCACCTCCTGCCCGGCCGGGGGCAGGTCCGAGGGGCCCCGCGCTTCACTCCGCGTGGTCCGGGGGGGGCGCTTGGGCCGGCGCTCGCCGCGGGGACAGCAGCGCGCTCGTGTCGGGGAAGGGGAGCCGGCCCGAGGGGGCCGGAGTGTCCTTGGCCGCGGTGCGGGAGGGATGGCGACAAACCACCGGCTCCCCCCGCCCGCCCGTGCCGGGCCGGGAACAATTGCAGGAACTTCTCCTTTACCCGGTGTCCTGACTTCACATGCCGTCTTAACAGAGGTGTGAGAGGAGGGGGCTGCCCTGCCTCTGTCCCGGCTTCCGAGGGGTGGCAGTATTCCGGGGGGCCTTCCCTGTGACGGTGCAGTTGTGCCCAGGCCTTTGTGAGCGCAGGACGGGATTGCTCCCCCAGCCCAGCTCGCCGACCACCGCTTGCCCCGCCGACTCCCGAAGGGGTCGGGCAAGCCCTCCCTTGGGCAGGGGGAGGGGAGCTGGAGAGGCGAGCAGAGAGGACTTAGCGATGGGGACAGGGCAGTGGGGGACAAACTGGAAAGGAGCTGGGTCTGAGAGCTGGACAGGGAGGAAAGGAGAGGGTAGGGATTACAGCAGGATGAGAGCGGCAGGGCACCCGGGAACCGGGCAGAAAGAGAAAGCTGTGTCAGGTCAGGGACAAGATCTGCCTCCTGTGAGCCGGTGCAGCAGCCAGGCACAGGCAGGAGCAGCAGGCTTTAGGAAAAGCTGCAGCAGGATKACTTAGCCAGGCAGGCTGGTTAAAGGCTGAAAGAAGAAATAGACACACTTGGGTTAAGTGGCATATATTTCCCGCTGTCACCAACGTATCCCACAAAAAAGACCTCAGCCTCTTCCCTCTTCCTATTCAGATTTAGGATTCACAAGCAGTAAATTCGGCTTTTAGTCATAACACCTCTCTCCCACCACCCACCCACCCCTTTCCTTGCTTTTTCACTCTGAGTCATCTTCAACACCGGTGCCTGCCTACTGCTCCCTTCCAGAGTTTCACGGCCTCATCTGGGGCTTCAGCAGCTTCCAGCTCATCCTCCTTTCCTTCTCTCCATTCTTCCTTCCCTGCCATTTGGCTGCTTCCAAATGTATCCCACTTCAGTGAGTTGGTCTGGAGTATCAGCGCACCCACAACTACCCCTCCTTTCCTACCAGCCGTAGTAATGTGCTGATAAACAGCACCCAGGGACCCATAAAGGAGTACGGGGTGTAGCTAAATTTGACATTACATTCCTCCCTCTTTTTAAAGAGCTTTATCTGGACATGTCAGGCTAATCGGGACTTCTTTTATCAAACTAAAAGACCGGGCTGTTGACACTTTTCTCCGTCCACTGAAGGCGGTTCACGATTCCTGGCAGTGAGCGCTGTTTGGAGCATGCAGGGTCAGTGCAGAGAGAGAGGTACTGCTGCAGTAGGAAGACCTTCCAGTTTCCTCTAGCCCTGTGATTTTGAGACAGGACTGCATGCTGCTGGTGCTGTGGAGAGCTGGCAGGCACAGGCTTCCGGCAGGCAACAGGTTATCCGTAGCTGTGTGCTGAGGGATGGAGGCAGTCACTGCCTGCCTGCTCCCCGCCAACCTCCGGCCGCTGCCGCCCAGCCACAAATCTGGTGCTGATGTCCTTTTTCACGGCCGAGAGAAAGTAAATAAGCAAAGGTGTGTGAGTCAGTGTGTGTGCGCACACAGAAAAGGAAGGGAGGCTAGGAAACATGGATTCAAGATTTTCCTCTCCCCAGTGGCTGTGCGAAGGAATGAAAGGTCTGCATCAAGGTAAGGAGCCCTAATCCAGGCAGAGTGGTACACTCCGCTCTGGGAAAGAGAAGTGGGGGTTGGGAGGTGGAGGGGCCAGGAGACAGAGTGCAAGATGGGGACGAAGCAGGGAGACAAAAGGGAGCATGAAAGAGAAGGCTCTCGTTCCCTGCTCTCCCCTCCTCCCTCCTCGAGGTGGGCTGAGAAATTTCTAATCAGCACTTTCAGTTCCTTTCCTCCCAGCAGTAATTCCTCTCTGTCCTTTGTTTGTCTTTAATTTTTGGCTCTTGCATTTATCTTTTGTTTGGTTTTGCGCATTGTGAGTTCTTAGTGCAATTTCAAAAAATCCTGTGTGAGGTACAATGGATTTGGTTTGGCTTCTCCCCCTCCTGTCCTGCTCTCCCACGTGCCTAAAGCTGGTGTTTTAATAACAGCAGCAAATGGATGAAGAGCAGGTCGTTCTTTATTCCTTCCTGTGAGGTCACACGGGTTAAGATATGTGTAGGACTGTGTTCTCATTGTATAAAAAGAAGATACAATTTGCCAAGTATCCTTAGTCCCTGTGTAAAGCCCGTTCTTGTAAACTCCCAAGTGCAGTTTGGTTCTGGAATGAATCCTCCCCCGTGTTTACCATTATTCTTATTAATGCTGTAATTTCTGGTGCATCTAAACCTGGAGAAAAGTGCTGCACTGGAGACTGAACTCTAGTTTTACCTACAGAACAAGCAGAGCCATTTTTTTTCTGCCTGACGACTTGGACTAAGCTTGGCAAAATTACAATTAGAAGACTGTCCACATTAAAATGGGATCTTTTCTCCCTGATGAGTAATTTTTCACCAGTAATTTAGTGCTCAGTCCCTGTATACTCTTGCTATACCTGTTCTTTCCCAGTCACAGTTTGGGAGGGCTGGCAGAGGAGCTGGAGCACAGTTGTGCTTTGCTGTTTCTGGCTAGCTGAACACACTTCTTGGGCAAACAGGGGAATGGATGGACTCTTCTACTTGTCTTGATTTAAAGTGTTCATCTGACTTCCCTTGCCTGGTTTCACAGAGCATAAATGTAGTGTAACTGCATAGAAGTCTTGTGTTTTTCTTACCTTTTATTCCTGAGAGGTCACCTTGGGTGAGTCTGGCAGCAGTGGAAATCCCAATGCCATCCCAAGGACAGGTATTATGGCTTGGTGTGTTACAAGGCTTGGAGAGACTCTTTACATTTCTTTTGCTTTGTTCTCAGGCTTCTGGTGGTGACCAGTTGCTGAGCGATATTTCTGGGATGCTGAACCAAGTCTAAATCAAGAGGCATTTGACTATTTTAACAGCTCTCAGACAGTAATAAGACAGGGTGGCTTTGATCTGGTGGCCAGAGGTGAAATAATTCACCTGAGAGCAGCCAGGGTGACTTTTGTGAATGTGTGAGAGGTTGTCCTTCATGGAATGTTTTTGTGTTGAGGTTCTGTGCTGTGAGTGCTGGGTGTGCAAGGCTAGGTGTGCAAAACCATGTTTTTCTGCAGCTGTTTAGGGTTTTCCCCTTTCCAGGTTAGGCAGTTAGAGGGCTGAAATTTCTTGGTTTTGCAGTGGAGCTGTGAAAAATGGAACTATGCTTTCACCTCAGCTGCAGCTGACCTGTGCAGGCATTGGTTTCTTGCTTCCAAAAAAAGTGGTCACGTTGCTAAGGCCACAAGTCTGATAGGAACCAGACCAAGACATGCAATTCATTTCCCATAAGGTGCTCGACACAATCTGATGGTCATGGCTTTTGCTGATAAATTGCATGGACTGGATTTAGTCCAGCATGAGTAGGCAAGAATCTGTACAACACAATCTCAGTGATCCCACTGGCTCTCCATTCATCTGTTTACACGTCTGTTTACCATCTCTGACTTTCTGGTTTCAAAGCCCAGATCTCGCACTTCCTGATTCTGGCTTGATTCACATTTGAAAGTGTGGATGGTGTGCCTGTATTGGGCAGTGCGGGGGAGGAATGCTTTGAAATGATTCATAGTATCCAAGGTGCAAAAACCAAAGATCCTTTTGCCCAACAGTAATTTTGTTTGGGGAAGTGGTATAAGCTACTCTAAGGGCACTGTGTCTTACCAATGAATGCTTTTCTGCCAAAGCCCTGAGGTAAAGTCCAGGAGTAGCTTTCCTGAGGTGCCTGGTTCAGGAGCCAGATTTCCATTCTCCTGTGTGCACAACTGCCACTCCTGTCAATAGAAGTACGTGAAAATGGGGGATGCAATTTTTGTAGTTTCATAGAATCAGCTCTATTACCTCAGGCAAGCAGTAGCATGAGCCAGATAATTGCAAAGAAAGAGATGAGATGTATGCACAGATAGGGAGACTCATGTGACCTGAAGAATGATGTGTGCTGCCTTCTCTTGGACTCAAGTCTTGTGTGCCGGAAGGATACAGCCTGAGACGTGTTCCACTGAACTACAATATTTGGCTTTGCCATTGCTTCCAGGGATTGGTGCTTCAGATCAATTTCGTTCTAACTAGATGATCTTTAAGATCCTTTCCAACCCAAACCGTTCTATGATTCTGTTTCTAAAGGCTGTGTAGTGAAGCTAAATCTTCCTGGGATTCATTTCACCTCAGGGAGGTATAGACTTCTCTGGAGGTCAATGGCAAAGCAAGAGCCTCACTTATCACCTCTCGATTGCCTTCTCTCCCTTGCTCCGGGAAGGCGCTTATGAAGATCAGGCTCACAAGGCTCAAACCGCCCTTACAAATATCCCCTCTGTAATCACTTCCTGGAATTTTCTTTAATCACCAGTGAAATGTATTAGTGATAGCTTGTGTGTAGTGTTGATTGCATAGTTTGAATGCATAATCTGAGGATAGTTCAGGAAAGGAATCAGAGAAAGGAGACAAGTGCACATTGCCAATTGAAACAGACAAACCCCATACAATTATATTTCGGAAGTGTGATTATTTTTAAGCTCTTTCTCTGGGAGTGTGTGTGTATATATATATGTACAGACACACAAAGCCATGGGTTTTTTTATTTTCTAAGAGTAAGGATAGCTGTGTTTACAAGATGCAATTGATTAACACTTTCAGATCTTGTTCTGGGGATTTAGGAGAGCAAGAAGGAAGGAAAGCAAGATAGACTCCCAGGAGCTAGATTTTTTTTCCTGTGAAACGTCAAACGTTGTGAAATTCACAATGAACAAGTCTCTTCTCTGGAGTGCAGGAATTGCATTTCCATGATGATTTTGAAGTAAAGGCTAATCTTGCTCTGTCTGCATTAGTCAAAACATAGCACAACACAATTCAGTTTCTTTTTAGTTCTACTTGTATTAAACTAGACAAAGAACTACTATGGTGCTTGTCATAATTTTTCACATATTTCACTCTTTTTTGCTCTGCCGTATTAATAACCCAAAGTTCTGTGCTGTGATACATCTGAGGCTTTTCTTATCTTGGCCACACTACACTTTGGGGTCAGCAGTTTCTTCTTGAAGGTGAGGAAGTTCTATAATTCCCATGCCTGGACATAACTGATCGGTGTAAAGCCACCATCTTGTCTTCAGGCAGTCAAACATCCTGTTGACCTTCTTGATGGACACTGTTACAGCAGTGACGTATTACATGAATCAATTCCAGTAATTTTTTTTTGGCAGAGGAAATAACAGGTGTATAATTTCCCAGTTCAGCCATATATAATTATATATAATTTGACTTAAATAGATCTAAAGTTTCCTCTGCTCCACTCTCCCAATCTGAGGCACCGTGTTGCTCTTAAATGCTATTCCTGGAAAGAATCTGAAAATAAAACTTAAGAAGTTAATAAAGAGCTTGGGATAGGATATAGAAGATACCAGATAATTTTCTGCACATCTCCAAAGTGCTTTTGGATAGAAAAAGAATTCCTGTGTTTTCCCAAAAGCTGCTTTTCTTTTCTTGATATAGACATTCACATGGGGGTAGGGTGGGGAAAGTTAGTCAGATGAGAATTTGCTAAAGCTCAGCTAATCATTTATTAAAGCAGTCCCTGGCTTGCCAAACTCATTAATCTCATTAACAGGGAAGGAGGACTGTGGTGCATGGTTAGCTGAAAGCACTGTGTTTACTAAGCAGTGTACTTCGTTCACAAGGGAAAGATTTAAATATTCAGTGTGTCACCATTTTATCCCTGAAGTTGAGGTAGCGTGATGAGTCACTTGATCAGCTCATGTCACCTGCTGGCTTTGGCCTCAGACTGCGAGGGGTCAGGCACAGAGTTGCCAGACACAGATCTGACATGGACCCATTTGTTTTTCGAAGTGTTCTTCGTGTCTCTTGCATTCAGATGCAACCCAGAAAGCACAGCTCTCTGGAGAGGAGAGGATAAGACGTCACAACTTGGTTCACCTTGAGAAGCAAGTGGTGGCGTTCCCTTAGTGCCACATGGCCCCTACATTTGGTCCCAGGGTAAAGGAAGCCTGACAGAAACATCCCAGCTACCACTTCCTGAATTATCTCTCTGCCTGTGTCTCGGGAAAGTGCAGGAGCTGCCTCATTCCCCTGCCTCTCCTGTGGGAGACCTCAGCTGTGTTTGGTGTTACTCTGGAGAACAGCCACACTTCAGCACTTGGATTTGGGTCCAGGCAAATCAGGCACTTGTGACAAAACTGATACCTCCTGTGCAACTTCCACATGGCACAAGCACTATACGCAGGATGTCATGCATTCATTGTGTGCATAATACAGCATTTCTGGGCAAATGCCATAGCACCCTTGTGCACTTCGAGCCTTCACATAGTAGTCCCCAGGGTTAAATCCTGCCTAGATCAGTAACTCCGGCAGTATCAGTGACCATCTTGTATCCCTGAAATAAGCGTCCCCCTAGGTTCTGTCCGTACTGTTTTTATCTCCAACTGGGATTTATAGACTTCTTTGTGCTTTATAGTTTGGACAGTGATAACTTATTGAATTTAATATTAACTGTTGTTCCAGCCTCCTCACTTCCCTTTGGTTCTGAATCCTGATCATGCAATCTCTGCTTGCTTTTGCTTTTCAGGTCTGTAGCTGTCTCCAGCTTGACCTTGTCTCTTCATGCCTGCTGTTGTCATACTGTTGATGCATTTATTGCTCTCTGTCTGCTTCAAGCTTCAGTGCTTTAGTCTATGCCTTTTTTTTCCCCATTCTAAAGATACCTCCTGTCATTTCACTTTCTTTTGCCAACTTCCATCTTCTTTTCATCTCTGCTTTCTGAAGTGGGTGGGTTATTTTTGCTGACTCTGTTTCCTCTCCTCTCTCCATCATTTCTGAATCTCCTGCAGCCTGACTCCAGCCCTTTGTACTTATTTTTACCTGAGCTGAGACACCTTCTCCAGCTTCTTCCAGCTGAATGTAAGCTTCCGTGATTGTCATCCTGCTTATCCTTCTGCTTCTTATACTTACTCTGATACTTTATCCTTACTCTGTCTGTTCTTTCTTGGCATTTTCACTTCTACTGCGTCTTGATATCAGGAAGCCTTTTTTGTCCTCAGTCTTTCAATCCTCGCTAAGCTTCCTCAAGTCCATCGRTCCCTTCTCCAGATGTTGTGTAAACTTTCTCTCTGTTTTATTCTCTTGAATGTTTTCTTGTGTCTTGTCCTTTTTCACTGTGCACTGCTCTGGGCATCGAGGTGTGTGGTAACATCAACATTTTCGATACTGAACCTGATTCCCTTCTTCCCAGTGTTGTGTAAGTGCTCTCAGTCATTGCTGCCTGCAGCACAAGGAGGGAAGCAGCAAAGGGCATGTGGAGGAGTTTTGTCCATATGCCTGTGGGTGGATGGAGCATCTCACCCTCCCGAGGGCCCCCTGCTCACTGACTCTCCCTCAGATACACAAGGGTGTGGCAACAGTCCCCTCTGCCTTCTCTGGGGCCTTAATACATCAGCTTGAGGCTGCAGCTCTCTTGTCAGCTGCTAGATAAACATTAAATTTTGAGATCCCTCTCCTCCCTGGGAATGTGAAAAACTTGAGTGTTTGGGCCATTTTTCTCCACACCTCCCACATGGAGCAATTTCTCTCAGTGCTACTTGCCAGCCCTGGGAGGAGCTCCGTGATTTGGATCCACTTCTTTGTGCATCTCGAGTTTGGCAGAGCAAGCAGCACTAACTGGGCACCAGTGCAGAATGCACTGGGCCAGGCACTGTGTGTT
Source organism: Amblyornis subalaris (assembly GCA_018881555.1). Lineage (NCBI taxonomy): Eukaryota > Metazoa > Chordata > Aves > Passeriformes > Ptilonorhynchidae > Amblyornis > Amblyornis subalaris. The sequence continues at coordinate 4,384,971 of JACAXG010000059.1, forward strand.
GCTTGACTTTTAAAGAGGAGGTGTGATGCCACTGAAATGAGGAGGGAGGTGACTTATTCTGCGGTGGGGTTGCCATGAACTCAGGATMTGGCCCCTTGGCTGACCTGCTGTGCAAGCGGAGCATGGCCATCCCTAAAATACCTCTTCCTTATCTGTGAACCTGCCACAGAAGCCATGAATCATCACACCATTGTGTTAGGGCTTCTACAGCATAAGGATGCTACATTTGAGCCTTCAGCCCCATCATGCTGTGTTTTTCTTTGTGGCTGTAGGCTATGAAAAAAGCAAACTTACTTCTGCTGCCAACATCCGTGCTTACGTACGTTGAGGAGTGCTGCGCCTTAGCACCTGAAACAGATGGATAATTTTATGTATGTGGGGAGAATGATGCTATGATAAAATGCAGTTGCTCCCTCTTCAAGCAGTGCCAAGGCATATGATACGTATGTTTTTGTCTTTTAGCTGAGGTGGAAGGGTTGCAGGTCACTGTGCCTGAGAAGAAGAAGGTGGCCATGTTGTTTCAGCCCGCTCTGCTTCGCTGCCATTTCTCTACTTCTTCCACCCAACCAGCTGTGGTACAGTGGAGGTACAAATCCTACTGCCAGGACCGGATGGGAGAAGCTTTGGGTATGGTGACTTCTGGTTTGCAAACAATGAGCAAGAGGAACCTGGACTGGGATCCCTACCTGGACTGTGTGGACAGCAGGAGGACAGTCCGTGTCGTGGCCTCCAAGCAAGGATCTGCTGTCACTATAGGAGACTTCTATAAGGAAAGAGACGTCAGCATTGTCCATGGTAATTCTTCTACCCCGGTGATGCTTGAGGGGGACTGGAATGGACCCTTAGCAATTTGGGATACTGGAGTCTGGCAGTAATTGTTCAGTTGACTCCCTTAGAAAAGGCTGTGGGAAGGGAGCTGTTGTATGTCAGACATTTAGGATTCAGCCAACCTAGACGCAAAGGTAATTTACTTTGGCACTTCCCTTCATTTGACTCCGTGTAGGTATCCAACCCAGTTACAGTATTCTTTTTTCCCTTCCATGAAGTGGAAGGTTTTTATTCCTGACTTCTGCATATTGCTCTGTATATAGATTTTCCTTAACAAAGTGGTGACAGCAAGAGAGATACGAATTCAGTCTCTGCAGGGTAGATTTTTCTTCCTTGCAAATGTCACTGGTGTTTTCCTAGTTGTGAAGTACAAAGATTATCCTACACTTCATATTTGCTCAGCCCTGGACTTCACCAGCTTGCCCTGTCATGAACCTAAACCCACACGGCCTTGGGCAGAGCAAAAGGAAGAGATTTCTGTGGGGTGAAGTCGGGTTGGGTGGAGATGAGGGGTGGCAGGATCCTTAAACATATTTGTCTGGAAGGCTGTGTGAGAAACCTCATCCCTCGAAAGCACAAGGTTTCTGATTGACTTGGGAGACCACCTAGCCAGAAGTGGAGACTCCTTGGTGTGGAGGGCATGGGATCAGCCTCAGCAAGATGGAATGTTTTCCTTTGTCTCTGTATAACCTCTTTGGGAGATAACTGAGGTGCTGTAGAGGAGACGCTGTCTGAGCCCTTCTTCATGACATGAATACTGTTGAGACCCCAGCCTTAGGTGATAGGAAGGACAGTGAGAGACATTGGTGACCCCTTCTCTTGGCACTTGCAGAGTCAGCTGCCTCTGCAGCATTATGTGTCTTCCCACCTACAGCTAAATGTCCTGAGCCTGTTGTTTTTTCCTGAATACTGTGATATTCTGGATAAGGTTAACCCCTCTTCATGGTAAGGAAATGAAATGGATTTGGGACACAGAGATGGACCCAATAYGTTCAACACTCCTTTCTTCTTGTAAGTGTTGGAGGGAAAGCCTGACTTTTCTTTTTTGCCTTTCAGATGCAGACCTGCAGATTGGGAAGTTGATGTGGGGAGACAGTGGGCTCTATTACTGCCTTATTATCACACCGGATGATGTGGAGGGCAAGAATGAAGAATCAGTGGAGCTGCTTGTGCTTGGTGAGGCCTCTTGCAGGGTGCTTTTTCAGCAGATACCTGATGCATCTTTCCTCCTGCTCTCTTGCTCTCCATCTCTGTGTGCTGTATTACTATGGGTGTAAGAGCTATGTAAAACAGTCCCTGCAGCACTGTCACCATTGCCTTGCACCTTGTGCAGTCGTTCACACCTAGGCAAAGTGGGTGGCAAATGCTACCAAACCAGAATAGGAATGTTTACACCCACACTGCTCACACGTTACACAGGCGTAAATGACTGCAGAAAGTGCAGGGCTGTGGAAAGTCAGAACCCTTGTTTTTGAGGGATAAAACAATAAACTTGCAGCAAAATGAACACTTGAGACAGAGTCTTTTAACAGTAGACACCCAGAAGACATCAGATCTTGTGATGTTTGCAGTCCTCATCCTACTCTTCTGACTTGTGAGGATGTCAAGAAACACTGTTGAATGTGTCAGTTGGGGAGATTTTTTTTGTCTGCCTTATAACACTTGTCCAGTTAGAGATGCAGTTTCACAGTCATCCTAATCAGGTCTGAGCTGGTGCTGCCGCTAAGAGGACCTGCCCTCTCCGTGGTATGTGTGCTTTCCTCTGTTTCTGTTAAGCTCCCCTGAGCACTGTGGTGAGCAGGATCAGTTTCTTTCCTATTTGCAGGGTTAGCTTTCAGTGGTGGCTTCCATGATACAGCTCACTGTAAAGGTCAGAAAAGCACCTATTCCAGCTAGAGGAGAAAAGCAAAGTGAGATGGGCCTTTCAGGGGCTTTTGTTGACATGCCTTGAGCCAACTGTAGTACTTCAACCTTAGATGCCCCAGGAGAACAAGATGAGTTTTTCCCAACTTTCCTTAAGACCTTACCTTAAGCATGCTTGCGTGGTTCTTGTGTGTACAGATCTGTACATTCTGTGTTGGAAATATTAAAAAGCCTGGGTTGATTGTAGGTGATATGTGGAGGTGTACAATAGAACATGTCTGTCAGGTGCCCTTGCTCTCCTGCCTGAGGTCAGAGTTTAATTGGTATTTAAATTTGGAGCTGTAGTTATCATCACAAAGTAAACCAGACTGAATGGGTGAGTGACTGTAGCAGTGCCTTTGCCTCTCCTCACCCCTTTGGATGTCAGTCAAACAATGGGCAATTGGAGTGGAAGGTCAGAAAGTGGAAAGTCAGTCTGGTCACTCCAGAAAACCGTGTCACGCCTGTGTAAATCCACAGTGTGACTGTGTATCATCTGCCACTTAGTAACAGGCTTAAGACCAACCTGTGTGAGTTCAGCTGAGGTTATCTGCCAGGTGGCAGTGGTAGCTGTTACAAATTGTCTACTGAGGACCTGTCTCTGGTTGTGTAGTGAGGAGCTGAATTTTTGTCCCTTCTTCACCTTCCTGTATAGGATTTGGTGTCTTCCTCTTGTGTGTCTACAACTGTGCTCAGACACCAGTGATGAAATAGTGCCATGGTAACGAGAAGAATCTGTTTTTCAGTGTGTACAGAAGACTGGGGGGGAGAAAACACAGAAATCCCCTCCTCTGGAGCTGACTTGATGTCTCTGCCCTGATTGTAGTTATGTTGGGGAAACACAGCCTAGGCTGCGTTACCCTTGACCACGTCTGCTGTTCTGTTCAGCCTCTGGCTCTGACCTTGCACTTTATGCAGCTCTCTGCCAAGTTTGGCAGCAGCATGAAAGCAGACTTGTCGTGGGCATACTTTTTCTGCCTCATGCTGTTAGGCAGCTTCTGTGTATTGCTTTTCCTGGGTTCCAGGAATTGCTTTTGCTGCAATTCCAGGGTTACCTACCTGTTTCCCTCCCTCTCTTCCCCTTCCCACCTTATTTTTTTCCTTCTGCTTTTGCTGTTACTTTTTCTTCATTTTCCTTTATCTCTCATCATTGATGGCTAAAGGATGAAGCAGCCAGTGGTGAAAATACCATTTCTTAATATTCTGGCATATTCTGGGATATTTTTTATTCCATCCCACTGCTTGGAGGGAGGCACTGAGTACAGATGTAGATTGTAGCAATTCCACAGTCCTAGGGGACATGTGGTAAAAGGGTTTTGTTTGCTGTTTTGCTGTTTGCTGCTTTTTGGGTGGAACCCAGATTATTCCCTGTTAGAGAGGTTGAAGCAGCCCAGGGATAGTGTGTCAGAGATGCTGTTATTCCCAGAGCACGTTGCTGTTTGCTCCCTGCTGACAGTGGTCTCTCAGATACAATTTACATTGCTTATTTTGGGGTTGCTGCATGATTTAAGCATAAATTAGAATTCTGAATAGAGCAGAGGTTCTACTCACGTTATCATTGGGGCAACAGAAAAGTCAGAACGAAAAAGGAAATAGGAAAATATCGCTTCTAGTTGTTTCTTATTAATGCCAGGATGAAAGGTGCTTTTAGAGAAAGATATTGCTGGACAGGGCAGTTTAATATCACATAGAAACCATTAAAGGTCTGAGGGGCAAAAATAGTAGATACCTAATAGCATCAATAAATTAATGGAAGTTTGTTTAGCTAAAAGTGGAGAGTCCTGCTTTTATACAATGAATCACACCATGAAAAATTGGTCAAAAGCCGCTTTGTCACAACTTGGAGCAAAATCCGAAACCTGAGCAAATTACAGGATTTCTTTTTTTCTTAGGAAAGCAATCACAGAGACCTTCAGTGAACTCTTAAGTAGCCAGGGAGCCTGGGTCATGATGGGATTGCATGTTGGATTTTGTCACCTGCATGTGTCGTGTTGACACACAGAGCTGCTGGTCAGCTCTGGGTAGCATTAGAGAATCCCACGTGCTGTCTTCATTTCAGGCCTATTTCAGAAAAGCATATAAGCATTTATTTATATCCATTTGTGCTCAGCAAAGCTGATAGGATTTGTAAAGCATACCTGATGTTAAGCATGTGCTTATTATGTACTTTGCTGAAAAGACCATTCAGTATCTTTTGCTTAGTCAGGGACCTTAATCCTCTCTGAGGGAATCAGTGCAGGTGAGGGAAGAGGGATAGTAACCTCTGTGCCTCGGAAACACAGGAGGAGATTGACTGGTAGTGAACTTCCTGTAGAGTAAGGAGAGACTTTAAATAAAAAAATACTATTATATATTTATTATATTTAAAAATATGCTTTAGACCTTCTTACTTTCTACAACTACCTGAAAGGAGGTTGTAGCAAGGTGGGGGTCATCCTCAAGCTGTGCCAGGGGGTGTTCAGGCTGGACATGAGGAGTTTCTTCACAGAAGGGGTGATTAGATATTGGAATGGGCTGCCCAGGGTGCTGGGTCACTGTCACTGGAGGTGGTTAAGGAAAGACTGGACATGGCACTCAGTGATGTGGTGGTGTTCAGTCACAGGTTGGATTCGATGATCTCAGAGGTCTTTTCCAGCTTAAACAATTTTGTGATTTTGTGATGTATGTGCATTTTCATGGCACTTGGAATCTCCAAACAGGATGTAGCATGCTGGAAACTGTATGAACTCTGCTGCTGCTGCGGGGCTAGACTGACTAGTACAGAGCTTAGCAACTCCACAGCAGGAATCAAGTGATACTCCCTGCACTCATGTGTTTTATTAGAAAAGTAGCCTTTGCTGATGTTACAGCTAGGCTACTGAATCCTTTTGCAACTTTACACATTTTTATTTTTAAAATTTTTTAATGTGATTGAATCTAAAAGGCTGAATCCTAAATTTAAAAAGGCCTACATTTCTGTCATTGCAGCTGGCAGCTAATGTCCTGCTTCTTGAAACACAGACAGTGCTATTAATCATATTGTTATTTGTAGCCCCTGTGTATTGCTTTTTATATGAGAATGTCAGTGGGCTTCAGTAAAGTAATTCATTGCAGCCTTTCTGAAAGGAGCTGCACGTGTACCAGTGCAGGGATGCAGGGTGCCTGCAGTAACCTTCAAATCAGAAGTGCAGGGCAGTGTCAGCAGATACCCCATCCTAGCTTCATGTCACCAGCTCACACCAGGAAGCAGTCCAGCTTCATTGCATGGCATTGCATATAGCCCAATAAGCCTTCCCAACAGCCACAATTTACTAGCCAGGTGCAGGGACCTATGGAAGCTGCTACACCGCTCCCTTCCCAAGCTGGAGCAGCTATAGAGCAGTGCCTGTAGGTACGGCTTGGCACAGCTGGGTACCCTGGAACACACTGGTCTGTGCAAGCTCGGTGATGTTTGCATTCTGAGATTTTTACATAGCTTAGACATGCTTCACCAAACAGTGGCTCCATTCCCAAGGACCTGTCAAGTTTCTGGAAGAGGCCGGAAGGGACTGCACTAATCCTGGTTGTTGGTTTGACACTTTGGTTAGTGATCCGCATGCTTTGCTAGACAGCCATTGCCTGCTTTCTTTTCCATCCAATTCGGCAGCTAATATTCCATAAACTATGTACTAGTGAAATATTATTTTATAATTAATCACAAAATCATAGAATCATTAAGGTTGGAAAAGACCTCTAAGATCATTGAGTTCAACCTTTGATTGAAGACCCCCATCTCAACCAAACTATAGCACTAAGTGCCATGTCCAGTTGTTTCTTGAACACTTCCAGGGATGATGACTCCACCACTTCCCTGGGCAGCCCATTCCAGTGCTTAACCACCCTTTCAGTGACAAAATTCTTCCTGATGTCCAACCTGAACCTGCTCTGGCACAGCTTGAGGCCATTTCCTCTTATCCTGTCACTTGTTCCCTGGGAGAAGAGGTTGACCCATCTTTCTACACACTCCTTTCAGGTGGTTGTAGGGAGCGATAGGGTCCCCCCAAGCCTCCTTTTCTCCAGGTTAAACACCCTCAGCCACTCCTCATCAGACTTGTGCTCTAGACCCTTCCCCAGCTCCATTGCCCTTCTGTGGATTCACTCCAGGACCTCAATGTCTTTCTCAGAGTGAGGGGCCCAAACACAAACACAGGACATGAGGTGCCTCACCAGTGCCGAGTACAGAGGGACAATCACTGCCCTAGTCCTGCTGCCACACTATTCCTAACACAGGCCAGGATGCCATTGGCCTCCTTGGCCACCTGTGCACCCTCTGGCTCATGTTCATCCACTTTCAGCCAGCAGCCCCAGGTCCATTTTCATCGAGCAGTTTTCCAGCCACTCTTCCCCAGCCTATAGCACTGCCAGCTTCTCCAGGAAAATGCTGTGGGAGACAGTTAAAGGCTTTATTAAGTCCAGGAAGACACATCCACAGTCTTTCTCTCATCCACTAGGTCATGAAAGGAGATCAGCTTGGTCAAGCAGGACCTGCCTTTCCTAAACCCATGTTGGCTGGGCCTGATCCTCTGGYAGTCCTGTATGTGCTGTGTGGTCACACTCAAGATAATCTATTCCATCACCTTCCTGGCCACTGAGGTCAGGCTGACAGGCCTGTAGTTCGCCCAGAAAAATATTTTAGAAGCTTCAGCTTCTCCCATTGTTATGCTTCAAATAACAATAAGCACTTGAGGTTTTTATTTATTTCTGGAGACAGCTGGCACTTAACATTGGTAAACTGACATCTTTGATAGTTGTATTACCAGCCAGTATCCATATAGGCTAAACCCAAAATTTAGAAGTCTAACACCCATAAGTAGGAAAGAATGTAGATACATATACGCACAGCATATTGTACGGTAATTAATGTACTAATAGAGATGTGTGTTGACTTTCAGTGAGGATAAATCTCCACTGGGACATGTGTGTATGGTGTGCAATGCTAATAAGGCAGTTCTTACTCAGCAAAGTGACTCAATAGCTGGTATAAATATAGCCAGGTTTGGAGTCTCTTCTATGCCAGGAGAGACTGTATTATAAAAGTTGACATGATTTCGGAGATTGAAAAGTTCTTGGCAAAATTTTCCCTCACACGATGTTGGTTTTAGGATTTTGGTCTGATTTGCTGAAAAGCTGCCAGTAGCATCCGAGCCAGTGCTCGGTCCCAGAAGTTGGCAGAGGAGTCAGTGCTGGTGGCCTTGTGTTGGGGATGTTTTGGGCCAGGTCTCAGCTGGGGAGATGTCTGTGAGGAACTCCAGGGAGAGGGCTCACCGACCTTGAGCTGAGCCATGACCAAAGCTGGGTAGTGCCAGCAGGCAAAGGAAGTGATTGGCACAGGAGCCTTCCACTTAAAAATTCTGGAAAAGTGCTGATGCCAAGCTACTTGTGTCCTCCTGTCCCCAAAGTGCTGCAGTGCCCCAGCCACAGTGCTGCTGCCTTTGTAATCTGGTTCCAGTCCCTCTCATTCTAGCCCAGCCTACTCCTGGTTCTTTATTTCACGCTGATTAGAAGTGCTACTTGTTGCCAAGGTTTTTTACCCCTCTTTTCCTCCTTATTTGCCAGCGACAGCCACACGCTGCTCACAAAGGAGACTGGTGTGATTGAAAGACCTGGGTTACTAAGGTAGTCATGGCAACAGCCTCCTTGGAGGTCTTTGTTGCCTGCTAAAACTTTGATCTCCAAAAGGGGCTGCTGCTGTTTCTCCCTCCAATTGAAGAGAAGGATGGGAAGAAAGAATGAAGTTTACTCCAAGCAGAGGGAGCAGAGAGGAACTCATTGCGGAGCCGTGCTCCCCCAATAAATCTCACAGCAGCTTTCTTGGAAAAGTATCTGATTTACAAGGGCCACACTTCCTCTCCTGTGCTTTCCAGTCTCTCCTCAGGGCAGTGTCTCGTGCCAGGGGCTTCTTGCTGTGGCATGACTTGGCAAAGTTTTCCGCCACTGAGAAGGAAATAGTTCCCTCTGTAGCTGCTGTGTGCTGTGATCCCACTGCAGCAGGTAGGGCTGCRGAAGCAGCCTTCAAACAGGAAAATAGTCCAACAGTTACTCAGTATTTATCACATTTATGCAATTGCCAGTATTTACCATGTTCCCATATTTACCCAATTGCCATGTTTCTGACTGCACCTGCGCCTACTTTATTCATGCCATCATTTTTTTTCAGCTGYACCACTTACCCTAATTATTTTTGTGTCTCTTCTCTGCAGACTCTCTGCTAATTGTGTGCTTGACTCCAGGTCTTCCCTGCTCCGCCGCTATTTGCTCACTGCTCTGTCACCTGCCTGCCTCCTGTGTATTAACTCCTGTCCTCGCTCGCCTCTGCTGTGTGTCTGCACCTCTTGGAGCTGCTCTGCATCCCCTCAGCTTTTCCTCTCCCATTCCTCCTCCTGTGCTCTGCCAGTGCAGGTGGGGGGCTTGCGAGCTCCGTTGCATTTCAAGGCTGGCTGAGGCCTGGGGCATGCGAGGTGCCTGGTGAGAGGCTACTGTGGGCAGGTAAAGCCCTGCACAGCATGGTGGGAATAGAGATGGCACATGTCCCAGATCCTTGCAGGAATGAGGACAAGCTCCTAGCTTTGACACAGTCACCCRGGACAACCCTGATAAACGGGGCCACTGTCTATTCCCTCTATCCCCTCGGTGGTGAGAGCTTGCACAGAGKACATGTAGGTCCTGTGGGTGGGGGCACAGAACTGTGACTCAGCAGCGGTGCCCAACCATGTCTTGGAGTGCCTGCAGCCCCTTCTCAGKTGGGCAGAGCTGCTGTGCAGAGGTGGTGTGGCCTGATGGTCTCTTGGCAGGACGTTTTACTGAATTGTTTCTTCCCCACCAATTGCTGTCTAGCCCCACCCTCCACCTTAAAAGTTTCCTTAAAAAAAACCAAAACAAGAGAGAAGTGAGGTGAGCTTAAAGCCCATGGAAGGTGYGCCCTAGGCATGGAGAGAGGGGTGGGTGCTGGCTATGGTGTGCTGTGACTGCCTCCTGGCAGCCATGGGTCCAAAAGGAAGCCCTGCCCTCTGTGCTTTGGGCACTGTGTGACCCACCAGGGTGCTGTCCCGGGATCCCCTCCATGGCCACCGCCTGGCTCTGGGCTGCTCCCGTGTGTGGGCCAGGCTTGCACAAGGCGGGAGGTGAGAGGCAGTGGCAGCCCCTGCCCCCCGCCAGAGCTGCCCTGTCCCTGTGCCTGCTGGGCTCCGTGGCAGGACGGAGGTTTTGCTCCACTTGTTGCTGGCAGCAGCAGCAGAGTGAGGGAAGTCGCCTTCAATGAAGGACAGCGGCGGGAGCCTCCCGTTGCTGGGGCAACCGCGGGCRGCCTCAGCCTGTTGGCTTCCCTGAAGGGAAGGAATAGTGTGGGGAAGGGTTATCAGTGAATTAATCCAGCTCAGGCCGGGGAGGGGCAAAGCTGTGGAAAGCTGCTGGGGGCACGGCAGCCCTGGGGTGGGCATTGTGCTCRTGGGCTGTGAGCTGGGCTGGTCAAGGCAGGCAGATTTGAGGCTGAGCTGGGGTGGGGTCTGCTGCTGCCTCGGGTCCTCCCAGGCTTTGTGCATCCCAGCTGGTGGCCCTGGGGCCCCCAGGGTTGCGTGAGCCCCTCTGGCAGGGCAGGGATGCAAATTCCCCAGGCTGATACTCTGACAAGCCAAGTGAGGCTGTACAAGCAGGGAAATACTTGACTGCTYCCGGGTAGCACAGAGGAGCAGCTTTGGTTGTCTTTGTTTTTACCAAGTTCTCAGGCACTGTTATTTTTAAGGGATGCTTTTTCCCCCTTGGACATGTGGTTCCTCTTGGAGATCAGAAGGTACCATAAGACCCAGCCCTAGCAGGGTTCAAGGCTCTTCAGGTAGGTTCAAAATAAAGCAGGCACCTATTTGTGAATGACCATTTGAGAAGGAGTTTCTGCTCTTTAAAGGTGTCACTTCCTTGCCTTTGTTACCACGAATTCAAGACCTAAATTAGCTATATACCTCCATCCATTTATCCATTGGCATCTGCTCTCATAATAACACATGGGAGGCAAGCTACATGCTCGTGTTGGCCCGTATGTTCTGCATGCATGTGGTTCATGCATGTGCTGTTCACATATGCACACACACAGAGGCCTGTGAAAKAATTGCATTTTTTTAAATGAAAATAAGGAATATATTTAATATGCACGTGGAACATAACATGCTAGTTGTGAGCAGCTTGGACACTTGATCCTTCCAGGAAATGGACTGCAAAGAATGTCATGAAACCCTTTGTAAATGTAGATGAAAATGTTGTAGCAGACTGGTGGCAAGAGTCCTCCCTCAAAGTGGTAAATGGGGAGCAATTATGTGAAACATCACCATGCTATCTTTTGCTAAGGATTCAGGACCCACCTCATCATCATGGGCGTTCCTGTGAGTACTAGTCAGCTTTGATGAGTTGCAACTGGCTGCAAAGCACTGCCTGCAGTCAGAGTATGTTCATTATGGCTCCAGCAGGCTTCCTTGTGGATTTTTGATCTCTACAGAGTCTCTGCTGAAGCGCTGAGAAAAAACGGACAGTGGGAATTTGATTGTAATAACCTTCAAGGACAGACTAGAGGCCAAGGAACTTGGGATCCAGTTCATCACTGTGTCTGAGTGCTGCGTAGTGCAGGACCTGAAGGGCATGTGGGGAGGTTAAAGGTAGCTTTCTACCACTTTTGCATTGGCTTTCCCTTAGCTGCTCCTGTTACATTATACCCACAATGTGTGTCTCTCTTCAGGGTGCCTCTCTTCTACCATATGCATGTCTTTAAAAATCCCAGCATGATCCTGGTGTTCTGTAGAAGAGTTCACAGCACAGCTGCACTTAGGGCTGTTCTGCCAATGCACAGGTGTGTGTAAATCATAGGTGAGCACTGTGCAGGATGTTTGCTGTCTACTGGAAATATCCCAGGCATTCAGTGCCAAAACAAATAGGCACCAAGCTGCCTTTGGGCTTGGATCTTGTTTGTTTGTATTTGGTTGTAAATTTTGAAGCTGACTCGCTTCTTTTTTTCCTTTCCTTTGTCTTTTGCAAAGTGATCCCACAAATTTCTACACAAATCCTTCCCTGGTTGGTTTGCTTCGCTTGGGAGTTGGCCTTTGTCACACAATCTCGTCAAGTTGCTCCTGCATCTCCAAATAATTAGCACATATGCACAGTTTTTGGGTGTATATAACATATAACCTCAAAAGGTTTTGAGGCTCCTTTCCTGGAGTTGTCTGTGCACTCACACAGCCCCACACGGAGAGCACCATCCACGGGATTTGGATGCACGTGGCTGATTTAGCAATAGCCTTGGGTTAAGGATGTTTCATATCTGTAGAAGCTACATCAGTACGTTGCAGAAGTAAACTGAGTCCTTCTGTTTAAGGGCTGTTGTGCATTTCCAGGAGCTTTTTGCATGTGTAGAGCATAACTCCGGAAAGATGTTACTATGTAACCATGCTAAAGGGACTCCTTTTTCTTGTCATTTTGTGCCTAGATTGGAGAAGCTCTGTTCCAGATTCTTTCCCCCCAGCTCTGCTGATAAAGATAAAATGCAAGGACACAGAAATGGCAGAAGTGCAGAGGCAGACACCAGGCATCGAGCAGGATGACATCTGTGGTTGATAGGAACTCACATAACACAGAGTGCAAGTGGGCTGATGAGGAAGGGAACTGGAAGCTAAGGCAGGGGCTGGGGAGTGTGTTTTTCTTGCAGTAACCTCTCTCCTTGTTCTCCTCCTTCTGTCTTTTCTAGGCAGGACAGGGCTGCTTGCTGATCTCTTGCCCAGTTTTGCTGTGGAGATTATGCCAGGTATTCAGTCATTTCACCCTTCAATCATCATTCCTCTGTCATCTTGTCTGTTTATCCTTCTGCAGCATCTTTATGTGGTGTATGTTTCACTGGTATGTGTGTTTTATCTGGGGATAAAAAGAGAAAAGCTTATCACTTCCTGGGAAAGTGCTGGGTTCAGATCTGAGAGAGCTGATGCTGGGTCATGCTGGGAGCCAACACACAGAGATGGTTGATGTCATGCCAGGATCAGTGCRAGAGCAGAAATGCCAGAGCTGTTCTGGGGAGGTTTTCTGTCAAGCTCTCTGCTCTCCCCCTGCTAGCACAGAGGGAACACTGCTGCACCCTGTGAGACCTCACAGCCCCGTGTGCCCTCATGGCTCTGCGTGTCAGCTGCCCCTGTGCAGTAACTCAGCTCCCCAGACCTGGCCTGTGCTACTGCTACACCATCACCRCAGATGGTGGCACAGGAGGTGCTGGAAATAGAGCACTGGCTACAACCCATCAGAGGCACAGCCCCTCTTGTGCTGCATGGCCAGGCCATGATCTTGGTAACACCAGGTGGCTGGGCCAGACGTGAGAGCTCTGTGCCCCTGATAAATCCCTTGCTAGCCAAGCTAGTGAGAGCCACCAGTTCTGGCACTCCTTGCAGAGGAGACAGAGACGGTGCAACAGATTGTTCTTGAAAGGGAAAAGCTGTGAGAATATTTAGCCCTCGAGTCATCTGATCATTCCCTGATGGTGCCCGAGGAGCATTTCTTTCACACTTTTGTGCAAAAATGCAACTCCACATAAATGTGTGAAGCTATTTTTGAATCTATCCCAGAGATGGAAACRGAGAGAAGGCAGACACTCACCCACCTCCGGTGTAACCCAAAGCTCCCTAGAATTCCTGCATGGCAGGAGAGGGATTGGTCTTTTCAGCATAGATAGCAGTTGATTCTCTATTGCCTAACACTTTTCCCCCCGTTATTTAGAATTTTATTGAATGGGTATAAAATTCTTGAGTGTTGGCCAGATAGCTTTCTGGTACCCTCACTGCATGGGTAAACAGCAAGAAAGCGTAAGATGCAGCAGCAAACCACATTTCGGTTGTTGGTGTTGCCTGTTACCTGAGTAAACAAAAGGAGATACTTCTGCAAGCACAAACCAGTGGTTTCCACACAGTGAGGACACAGAGCATTTCAGCTTGGTAGTCATTTGAATCTCAGCATTATACAGTTGTGTCAGGAACTGGTTGAATCCCAGTTTTGTGCATAAAGGAAGAGCCAGCAGGCTCTTTTTGCTGTTTTCTTAACCTCATCAGAGAAGGAAATGGTCTAACTTCCTATGAAGTAAAATCCTGACTCATAGGTCCCTGTGGCTGAGACACTGATTTCAAACATCCACTTTAGATGCTGAGTGAGTATCCTGCAATATGCAATGTACACACTAACCTGACCCCTTTTGTACTCCTAGGATGTTTTCAGGGAGACCACAGATACACTAATAATGGACTTGCTGTCTTGTTTTTTCCTCTGCCAGGTTTTTATCCTTTATGGAGTGGTTGTGAACTGTTCACTAATAGCTCTGGAGATCTGAYATCTGAGCTTCATTGCACAGCTCTGGTTGGCCACTTGTGTCATGTAGTACTGTTTCACCTCCTTCTCTGTGTCCTTGATGGTTGCAGAGAAGAGGATGAGAATACGACAGAAGAAAAAGCCACTAAGCTGTTTGCCCTGCTCAGATCAGCACAGATTAGGAAGTACAGGACTGGAAAAGGTAGTCTGGCTCCCTATCTTGCATACTATCCCCAGCACCATGTAATTTCATCCTTTCCATAAGCTTAGCAAGTTTAGGAGTAGTCTGGGTTTGGCCTTTCTCTTTCCCATTGGATCACTTTCTTTGATRGGCTTCTTTTAGCTTCTCTCTATATTACTGATCATCTATTTATGTCCGTTTATGTAAGATCTTTAACTATAATACCTGCTTTTCCTCCTGCATTTATCCTCCTACCATGTTTACAGGCAGGAGCTACATCTTCCCTCAACCTTCTGTTTAATAGAGTAACTTAGCAGGCTTCAGCTCCCCTGCTGCAAGGCACGTTCCAGAGTCCCTTCATCCCTCAAATCCAGGCTTTTCATCGGCTCCAACCTAAATTCGTCTTTTCTGCTGCAGAGATGACCAGAGCTGTGTAACATCAGTAACTTCAGATGAAATTACATGGAGAGGAGGCCTCGTGTGATGGCATTAATATTTCCTTAMTGCTACTGGAAATTCTTCCCTTATTGGGCCTGGGATTGCATTTGCCATTTTTGGTGGCTGTATTGCATAAGTGGTGACAGTAATCCTATGTATACTGGATCATTTCTCTTGTTTTTCAGTTCTTTTCAACCAGTGAAGTCCTGTTCAGAACAGAAACTGTTCTTGATCTTTGAACCTGTGACCCTGAAAGTAGTGCTGCATACCTTGAAATTCAAGATATTGCTGCATTTCACATTTCCTATTGTAGGTCAAAGGACAATTGCCCTTTCTGTAACATGTCCCAGCCTTTAGTGACAATGCATCCCTACTTCTTACTGTCAAGATAAATTCACACATTCTTATTTTCTGTGTCAAGGTAATTAATGAAAATATTAAGCAAAACAGCTGCTAGAAGCAGAACTTGAGGAACTGTGTCAGTAATCTCTCAGCTCTTGCTTTCCCATTCATGAATGCTTCCCTTCTGCCACTTCCTTACTTGTTAGCTGAATTTTTTTCAGCATGTAGTAAGTTCACCCTCAAAAAATTATTCCACGGGGACCAAAATTAGCTGCAAATTTAAATGAAATTCATCTATGTCAGTCAAAAAAGAAATAAAGAATTAAAAAAAATAAAACATTTCACTTCACACTTCTGAAGTGTTTTGATTTGTAGATGCCAGATCTTTGACTGACATTTTTTGAAGGAAATTTTAAATTCTAGATTTAAAATGGCATTAAAAAAAGGGAAATTGTTTGTAAAAGAGTTAAGGAAAACTCCAGCAAAGCAAAGAATCATACTTTTGTTCAAACAGAATACTGTGGATGGATCAAAAATGACACTTCTTTTTTTTATGTTTTACTAAGAGCTAGGAAAAATTCTGTTTTGATTGGTCTAAGTGGAACATTGTTCCTTGACTTTTCAGCTTAA
The DNA here is from genome assembly GCA_018881555.1 of Amblyornis subalaris. NCBI lineage: Eukaryota > Metazoa > Chordata > Aves > Passeriformes > Ptilonorhynchidae > Amblyornis > Amblyornis subalaris. The sequence continues at coordinate 4,400,626 of JACAXG010000059.1, forward strand.
AAGCACAGGTGAGGGGCGCACTGTTTTTCCAGTGTGATTCTTCATGCACATTGCAATCCTTGTATCAATACTTCATCTTAAATAATAATGTACCAGGAGACCCTTTAGTGAACTCTGGACTTCTCTTTGGAAATGAGGGACTGCTGCTTTTTTTTCCTCTGGGGTTGGGACAAACCGTCCCCCACTGCAAAGCAGCCCAACCACATCTTTATTTGCTTTTTGCCATTTTTCCAAGGTACACCTGAAGTCTTCCCCACCAGCAGTCTGGCTTCGAGACAGGTTGGTGCATCTCTGTGACATAAAACAAACTCCAGGCCTCCTTTTCAGAGTCTTCAATTTCTTGGTCCAGATGTGTTCACTGACCATTCCCTTGATCCGTGGAATTCCCATGTGGCAGTAGGTGCAGGCCTGTGCATGCAATCCCCAGCAAAGCACAGAGTGGTCAGGTGTAGAGCTGGGAGCTGCCCTGGCATGGGCTGAGCCCTGCTCCCACCAGATTTTCCAACAGCAAAGTTTGAGAAACTTTCTCTCCCTCCCCTTCCCCTTTAAGCCCCGTCCTGGTTGTTGTGGGCCAGCTCTTCTGTGCTTTCACTTGTAGGGTGTTTTTCAGCTGCTCCCTTTTGGGGCCTGGCAGGCATCATCTGAGGCTTCAGTGGGGGAGAAGAAAAGTGGTTGTTAGGTTTCCTGGCTGGCCGCGGCGCTGAATAGGATGTTCGTTCGTTCGGCACATTCAAAAGAATAATTGCATGCGTAGGCCTCGCTGCGAAGGGGCAGGCCTGGCTCGTTTACTGGGCTATTTATAGCCTGCCTTTCACCATCGTTTGTCCCATTAAAACCAGAATGTGAGTAGGGAACAAACACATAAGCAGGGCATGAACATGGCCAAGAAGAATGAGTCTTTGATGAGATCCAAATGCTAATGGAGCATGTCCTGCGGCATTGGCGCAGGTCTGCTGTGGGGTGAAGGGTTTCTGGCCGGGGAGCCAGAGCTCCTGCCTCTATGCTGCTCGCCTCTCAGCCAGCCAGAGACACTGCCAGAAGGGGCCACATCTCTGGAGCTCCATTTCTCACTGTCACGAGCCATTCCTGCTTCGACACAAGAGGARGAGTAGACCTAGTCCTAGCCCCACAGGGAGTCAGTCCACTCCTGTTATTCACCTGTCTGTTTTGTCCCTGTGCTCTCTGCTGGGAGGATGTCGCTGACGTTCCCTTCCACAGCAATGTGCAATCCTGTAAGTATCTCCTTGTCTCCCCTTGTTTTCCAGAGTGGGTCTTTGTGGGCCTGGTGATCCTGGGRGCGTTCCTGTTCTTCCTGCTCGTGGGGATCTGCTGGTGCCAGTGCTGCCCACACAGCTGCTGCTGTTACGTCCGCTGCCCCTGCTGTCCTGAGTCCTGCTGCTGTCCCCGGGCGCGTGAGTGACCCTGTCCGAGCCTGGCGCAAATCTTCTGCCCTACTACTTCTGCTCCCTGGCAGAACAGGAGGAGAATCTGCTAATATTGCTTCCTTGCCCTGAGCACTTTGCTTGGCTAAAGAACTAGTTCTTAGGGAGTGAAGCATCTGACCTATTACTCAATGGTTGACTGCTCAAAGTTAATTACAAATGTAATTCCCCAAGCCCTCCCTGCCTTGGCAGCTGTGCCTGCTTCTCCAAAGTGTCATGCTCCCATTCCAAAGTTGTTGTTGTGTCAGTGGATGTTGCGGGTCAGAGCTAAGAGCATCCTGGGAGGTTTCTTCCTGGCAATGCAAAGCAGCTGCCCTCTACAACAGTGCAAAATCCTTGCAACCCAGCAAGGTTCCTGGTCAGGCTCAGTCAGATCTGTCAAGTTCCATGAGCCTCATCCTGCTGCTTGAGTCATCAGTTATTTTTAAAGCTGAACTGCCACTAAATCATGGCAGTGGTACTGCTGGCTGTAACACCCTGAGTGTCTTTCTGGGCATCTCACAGTGCCGTGTGCATATTTTAAACTCCCCTCAATGCCCTTTGAGCCCTAGAGAAATTCAGGTTGGTCCTGGTTGATTCATTTGTCTGCTTGTCTCCTGTGGGGTTGCCACCAGTGTTGGTGATGTGCAGGTTTCGTGTCCAGTGGGTCTGTGGGGGGATGGTGCGTGATGCTGACTCTTGTTCTTTTTCTTTTTCAGTGTATGTGGCAGGCAAAGCAGCAAAAGCTGGGTACCCTCCTGCGGTCTCTGCCATGCCAGGCCCATACTACATCCCCAGTGTTCCTGTAGCTGGTGTCCCATCTCCTGCTGTGCTGATGGATAAGTCACACCCCCCTCCCTTAGCCCCAAGTGACTCCAGTGGAGCAAGCCAAAATGGTAATTTGCAGTGCCAGGCTCAACATTGTCCTCTTTCTGGGAGTAGAGCTGGGAAAGGGAGGAACAATTGTCGCTGATGGGGTGGTGTGAATAGAAGAAACACAGGGAAACTGCATTTTAGTCCTGTCTCTGACAATGATATTTGCATTAGGGCCACATGGTTCAGCTTTTCTGATGACGTGGGCCATCAGCACAGTGTCAGTTTGTGGGTGCCTAATTAGGTCAGCAGGGAATGGGAGGCCAGGTTCCTATACAGGACCCCTCTCATTACTGCTGCAAACATTCACTTGTGGAGGACAAAAGGATGAAGATGATTTCAGGGGAGCAGAGACAGGAGCCGTTTTCCCCTTAGAGCTGATGCCTTGGAAGCTACTTTCTCTTCATAAACTGTTCTTCCAACCGTCTGTAGGGCACTGCTTGCCCTCTGGCAGCAGTTTTTGCTGCAGCATGTTTTACTGTCCCCGAGGCATTTTGGGGAAAGGGACCTCTACTCCCTTGATATTTCTGCCCAAGAGCATTTGGGACTAGACCCTGTCCTCTCACTTACAGAAGTCAGTAGGTCACTTTTTTGTTCAGCCTTTGCATTTGTGAAATGTGAGTGATAAAAGGCTTCTGACTAGAAAGGAATTGTGGATCGGTGTCAGACCTGCAGTGTCGGTGTGATGCCTCTGTCTCAGTGAGGGTCACTTCTGCTGCTGCAAAGGAACCTACCATCAAGGAAAAAGAGGGCAGCTATATAGCCACATGCATTTCAGGGTCAGAGTGACTGTCTAAATTCAAACATGCTGCAGCAGAAATGACTCTCACCAATGTAGAGTCATCACTGATCCAGCTACATGTCTGATTTCAAAGCACCACACGAAGTATCAAATGATAAATTTACTCATGACGGTGTGTTGATAGAACACATCTGAAAAGACAAGATTAAGTAGCATAATTAATTAAGCTTTTTGGAACAACCCTACCCATGCTTCCGCTGCCCCAGTCAGTATATTAACCTTTCTGGAATTACATGCCATTTTTTTTGCCACTGAATTCAAAATAGAGCTCTGGAATGGAGTATTTTGAAATAGGAAATAAATCAATCACTGTTTCAAAGCAGAATGTATCCAATTCAAAAGCCTTTGTCAGAAAATGATGAATGACACCCCAGTGCTTAGATTTTTTTTCTCCTGTGAAAAATGTCACTGCACATAGTGTGGTGTTGGTTGTGGGAACTCCAGGGATTTTTTAAGAGTCAGATCACAGCTCCCAGTCTTGTCTCTGCTAGCAGAGCATAAGTGCAGAATAAAACACTGTGGATATGCTTGGTAACTAAATGGAATGGCTCTAAGCATCCCATGATCCTTACACAGAAAGATGCATTTATTATATAATTCATCCAAATCAGGTGTCTGGACTCAGTCCCTCACCTCAGGACTTGACAGGAAATCGTACATATTACAAATAAAAACATTATCATAGAGTTTTAACCTTTGTGGCAAGACAAGAGAAATTCTTAGGCTATTTTTTTTTATTTTTAGTTAATCTTTTCTGCAGTAATGTGGACAAACCCTTAGTCTGGATCATGCACTTTTTGTTCAAGGTGTTCCTTGAACTGTGGAACTAAGGAAGAATTTTAGCCTATTCCTTTTCTCTGAAGGCCCTCCACAAYGCCAGAATATCCCCTAATGACAGGCTGTAGAAGAGAAAACATTGTGTGGCTTTTCCAAGCTACTTATTTGCTTGTTGGCCAGGCAGCAAGCTAAACAAAACAGGTAATGGTTGAGTTTATAGAAAAGGCCTTTTCTCAGAAGGAGCAATAAAAAGCCTCTATGTCTTCCACACAGCCAGTGTAGGTCTGATCTGAAACCTTGTATCTTTGGGACTTCAACCTTTCTGTCAAGTCCATTTAAAAAAATGATATCAGAAGTGCTGGGGGACAGAGACTGGAGGATTCTGTAATTCTGGCTAAAACCAACAGCCTTTGCCCTAGATATATTCTGTGCTTATAAATGACCCCTGTGAGGGGATCTAGTGAGCAAAGTCAGGCATGAGGATATTTAGGAAATTTGTCTGGGGTTACATAAAAGCTCTTTTTAAGTCTAGGAACTCTATCCTAAACTTAGAGCTGAATAGGAAAAAAAAAAAACACCAAAATGTTTAGCTCTCTTATTTAGGAGAGTGTTGACAACATGAGTTAGGATTTCTGCTCTATTTTAAATGCAGTGGTTACCTAGAGGCTCTTGCATAGATCCCTTAAACTCTTCACACAGGGAAGCTTTTGGTCCTAGAGCTTTAACATGGAAAGTGTATAAGGATGAGACATCATTTCCTTCCTAAACATACTTGTCTGAAAAAAAATACTAGTGCTGTCCTTTCTGGGGAGGGAGACAGCTTACAGTTTTGGCTGACTTGGTTCCACCCACAGAAGAATAAAAATAGTGTCTAGTTAAATACAAATTAAACATTAGAAATTTATGAACTGTTCAGGAGAAGAAAATATGGTCTAACAGGGAAGAATGTTCCATTCCCTTTGACTTCAGCGAATGGTTCTGGACATGTGGGCAACATCTCTGCATCTTTATTTCCTTACAATTAAGGTGGGCCTAAAATTATTCAGACCTAATTAAAGCATTATGGTAATTTACAGATGAAGAAGAGTGTGAGGAGGAAGCAATAATGTCTTCAGTTCTCAGATGAAGGAATAATGAAGTGATTTAATAAGTCGAACATTTAGTATCATTATGAGAAGTATTTAACAAATAAACATAGAGACAAAGCCTGCTTCCTCTGTAACAGAAAATACTTTTTATGAGCTGTTCACAGTCATCTTCGCAGATTTAAATCCAAAATTAATTTCTAGATTGCTCGCAGAATTAACCAAGAAATTTCTTTGCCTTTTGATACACAGCTGCAATAGCAAGTTGAGTATGAAGCTAGCATGAAGCCTAGCTAATTCTCCATCAGTCCCAGGAGCTATAGATGTTGCCCAGATAGATACTTGGCACAGCCTCAGCATGAGCAGTGGCTCTGGGGAGACAGAGTCTGGAAGCTGCCTGTTCAAGTTCCCCAAAGGTTATTAGTAGGTCAGAGTGATTTCCAGCTGATGGTTGTTTGCTGGCCTGTGTATAAATGAGGTGGCAGCTTAGCTGAGTTCCTAGTAGACACATTAGAAGAAAGAATAGTGAGAGGCTTCTTTCCTGGCGAGGTACCAGACAGAAGTGAGGTACCAGCCAGAAGTGAGGTACCAGCCATGACCCTGGTAGACCCTTACTATGTTTTTACATCTTATACCATTCCCAGATGCAGACACACAAGGTAATATTTCAAGATGTAGGCACTTATCTTACGTGTGCACAGTCAAAACCCACAGTGAAGCACTTTGCTTCTGAAGCAGTTTGTAGGATTATGGGAGGAATCATTCTACCCGTTTCAATGGCACAGCCATTCCTGAAGCAGAGTATGGTTATTTCCTAGTGCACAGACACATGCACAGCAGTTTAGGACAGAAGGTGCCTAAGAATACCTCTGCCAAGTCCTTGCTCAGCCCACACAGCGCATACTATGCAACGTACTACTGAACCCATATGTCAGTAGCTCGATGTGTTGCGGTGCTGAGGGATAAAACAGAAAGAACAGGTTGGCTGCAAACCACTGTACAAGTATTTAAATTGTTCCCCCAACAGGAGCATTCATGGAACACTGCAGTGTTCTCACAAGGGAACATATTGACCCCATACAAGATAGACAGCTTCCATTTTGTAGTGCTAAGTGAATTGTCCTTACGATGGTTCTCTAATGAGGCTGAATTTGAGGGTTGCAGTCCTCTTTTGTGCCTAGACCTGAGTTTCTGTCAATCCTGAAATAGCTCCTGGCTGCGACCTTTCTTGAATAATCTGCTCTAAAAGCCTTATTTTCTTCAAAGTCCTGACAGGTGGAGTTCTCTGCTTGCTGACCATAGACCTTGAGGCAGTCAGGTTATTGTAATTACCTGCTAACATAGCTATTGTTAGCAGGTAAAGTGTGCATGGAGCCAGTCTGCCAGAGTTAGAGCTGCTTTGGCTCCAGATGTATGGGGGCTTCTTTTCTACACAGAGGAACGTGGAAAAGTCGAAAACCAGTCCAGACTTCTCAGGAGTCAAGCACTTAATGTATGTCTAAGATGTATACCTTTTTCTGTAAAGTAAAGCATGTAAAGAATCCCAGATCAGGCAGTTTCACAGCTACCAGTGACCTGGTTGGCCTAATCACTGGAGTCAGTATAAATCCCAAAGCAGTGTGATGTGCTTGGTGGGACTTTGCATTTCCTTCTGTGTTCTCTGGAGCTTCTGCTGCATGCTCTTCAACCTGTGTAAGGAGAATTCAGAGGGGTGGGAGGGTGGAGTGGTCTTGCACAGTGACAGCTCCCAAATGCTCAGCCACCTGCTTCTCCTGCAGACTGGGAGCTTAGAGCTCCAAGAGCAGAGAGGAAACCTGATCTTCTGAGACTGCTTCTCCCATACGATGATGAATCCCTTCCGTAGTGCTGAGGAAGGAGAAACGAGTTCTGCTTTTCTCTCTGCTATTATCTGTAGGAGTTGGAATCATTCTGTGGCAATGAGGGGGTTGCTTTTGTTTTAGCTGGGCAAGTCAGGCCAACTCCAGAGCCAGCCTGTCTCACAGCAGGGAGCGGTGAGGTGGCACAACTGCTGTACTGTGAGGATGTCCCACCGCACTCGGTGCCCATCACCTGATGCATCTGGTTGTACAAACTGGGCATTTCCAAATGGTTTTTGCTGTTGCTGCATACTTTTAAAATGATGCAAGTGCTTACWACTTCACATCCCACACTGCAGACGAATTTCTTGTGAAGCAGCGACTGACTCAGTGTGTTTTGACGCAGCCTACCTGCCTGCAGACGTGAGCTCAGCTACAGAACCAACATTGTCAGAAAGTCTCCTTGTTCTTAAAAGTGTTTTCCTCTAATGGTTTTTTTTTTCCTCCCTAGCAGTGCGCAAAGGGTACAGGATCCAGACTGACAAGGACAGGGACTCCATGAAGGTGCTGTACTATGTCGAGAAAGAATTGGCTCAGTTTGACCCAGCTAGGAGGATGCGAGAACGATGTGAGAAACAAGCATGGTTTGATTTTTTTTATCTACTGACCTAAAAAAGACTGCAAATTCATAGTTAAGAGTTAACTGGCTTTGCCTCGGGGTCAGCCTCTAGGATATGATGTCCAGGATATGGTAATTGGGACAGATAAAGTCTAGATTTTAGGTATCTACAGGTGTGTTCTGATTTTAAAGGTCTGGTGCTCACCTAATCATTCTTAGGGCAAAGTGAGGGATACTGAAAAGCTCACGAAAATTGTCCACTCACATAATTAAACTTTGGGATCATCAGCATCTGTAAAGCCAAGTCCCTACTCATACCTTCTACAGCCTGTGGTGTGATAAYAGATGGGATATTGTTTTCACAATTTCTTAGAGTGTGGTGTCTAAATTCCCAGCATGGCAAAATAGGAGAGGGATGATTTTATTGAAAGCATRTTTTGTGGGCTGCAGTGACCACAGTAGGGCTTGAAGGAAGCAGGAAGTTTGTTTGGAGTGGCTGTTGGCCTGCAGAAGGAGCAGGGTAGTGAATAGGGACATGGTGCAAACTCAGAACTGAGCTTRTGTGGAACTCCTCACTGTCTTCCCGTAGCGTCTTGCAAGCTTTATTTCCTCAAATAAAGGCTGAGGCTGMACTTAATGTTTGCCAGAATACAAACCCAAGTGAGGATCTTTCCACATGARGAGGCAGAGGTGCAGAGTGGGATGAGGTGTGTGTGTGGGGAGGGCTTGCAGTGCTGCTCTTTGTCCTGTGGCTGCTGTGTGCAGAGGACAGTGGAGGCCAGGGKCTCAGTTCCTGTGGGCAGCACACACCACTAACCCATGTTAGGCACTGCTAGAGGCTCGCTTAAAACAGACGTGGGATCCTGAAAATCATTGAAGGGAAGGGCTTTAAGGAATGACACTACATCAAAGCTCTGTACAGATTAGGCATAACGAACAAATTATATATACTTCTAAAACAGTCATTGCTGAGCACACTGTCTTCTCCACCCACAAGATTTACTATAAAAAGACCTCTGCAGATTGGTATGTCAGGCCTCCAGATGTCAGTGTGCTTGATGGGGTAGAGACTGACAGTGATTCACACAGACTCTTACTTTTTTCTTAATCTTTTTTTGAGGGGGTTGCTTTTGTTTTAGCTGGGCAAGTCAGGCCAAATCCTGAGCCAGCCTGTCTCACACCAGGAAAGGGGGGAGTGGCACAACTTCTGTGCTGTCGTGATGTCCCACCAAGCTCGGTGCCACCTCGCGAGGGTGGGGAGCTCACACGTGTTACTGAAGCAGGGCTTGAGGAGAAGTTCATGAAGGCTGAATTCAGTTGGAACACAGGCATCTCATGCCATTTGCCATACCCTTAGGATCTCCCACCTGGCTGCCATGAGGTGATGCCCATCTCGTTTCTTTCCTGCACCCTCCCCTGCAGATAACAACACGGTGTCTGAGCTGAGCTCGTTGCACGAGGAGGACCTGAACTTCCGTCAGCCGTACCGGCAGGCGCGCAGGAAACCTCTGCCCCCCRCGGGGGACCTGGACGGTGATGCCGAGTACTGGGCAGGAGTCGTGGGCGGGGGCAGCACCTCCAGATCACAGGCTGTGTCTGATTACAGGGATGAGCGGGACAGCTACTGGCACAGGTGAGGAGCACCACGCTGGGCTATCTGGCAAAGTGGTAAAGAAAGCAGAAGGGACAGATGGACTGGTAGCTCTTCTCGATTTCCTGCTGCTCTTGTTGTGCTTAGCAGGAGAGAGGGGCTAGAGAGAAATAGGAAATCTGAACATGTCATTAGATGAGGTCAGAATGAATCTGATTGCCATAAACCTGCTGAAGCCTACCCAGCTGAGTAAAGCTAGGTACAAGCCCCAGTCCCAGTGGGATGTAAATGTAAGATCAATAGGGWACCAAACCATCCTTCCTAAAGTGAGAAGGTACAAATCTCTCTCAAGATTTGCACCTGATTCCTCCAGCACTTCTCACTGCTGGTGCATGTTATTATATAGGACTGGATGTGGCACTTAGTGCTATGGTTCAGTCGATAAGGTGTTGTTAGGTCATAGGTTGGACTTGATGATCCCCGAGGTCTTTTCCAACCTAGTTGATTCTGTGACTCTGTTAAAGGAGTCACAGTCTGGTGCTTTGGTGCAGCTAGACCAAAGCTGTGCTCCATGCCTAAAGGACTTGCACTCTGGTGCCTAGAAGAGAGATATATCATGACCTTCCCTCACATACAAGCAGCTCAGTATCCCAATAGCGATGGAAGGGATTTCCTTCCTTAAGTACTGGGCTTTTGTGTCCATTCACTGTCTTTAAACCTGCTTCAAAACTGCCATGCTGTGAGCTTCTGCAGCTGGGTTCTTGGGTTTTCCCAGCAGGATATATGCCTACAAGCTCTGGAGCCGAGCAGAAGCAGGTCCAGCCCTGCATATTGGAGGACAATGGAGGTGCACTCTGGGGTTAACCTCGGGTAACATTAGACATGCAGAACCTGAGCTATCTGCACTAAGCTGCCTTTACAGTCAGCAGAGAACCCAGGGTTTCAAGGATGTGATGCATCTCTTCCTACGGAAGATGAGGAAAACAGTTCAGATGATTCATGCCCCCGGGAGGGCCTGTTTCCCTCCATTGTCCGTGCAGGCAGCCAGGGGGACGAGTGCAGCTGGATCCTGCCCTCTAACTCTCCCTCCTCCCTCTTGCAGCCAGCAGAGATCCAAGTCGGAGATGCTGTCCCGTAAGAGTTTCTCTGTGGGGGTGCCGGCCGTGTCCATGGACGAGCTGGCGGCCTTCGCCGAGTCCTACAGCCAGCGGCCGCGGCGGGCGGACAGCCAGGAGACGCGGCGCTTCGAGCGCTCCGAGTCACACGGCGGGCGCGGCGGGGGGCTGCCCCACCAGGACAGCTCCATGGAGGAATACTACACCAAGCGCTGCAGAGGGAATCGGGAGCCGCTGACGGACTCGGATCGCGGCTGGTCCTACAGCCCGCCCCGGCGACGGGCCCACGAGGAGAAGCACCTTCCCAGGCTGGTGAGCCGGACGCCCGGAGGGAGCCAGAAATACGATCACTCCTACCTCAGCAGCGTCTTGGAGAGGAAATCCCGGAGTTACGACGAGAGCGGTGACCATTGTGCAACCCCCTCGAAGCTGAGCTCGCAGCCCAGCCAGAGAGGAGGGGGATCATACTACGCCTGGTCACCACCCTCCACCTACAAAGCCGAGAAGTCGCAGCCGCCGCCGCAGCAGTCATCATCCCCTGAGCAGGATGAGGAGGAGGAGGACAGCCTGCCCCCCTACAGCGAGAGGGAGCTGAGCCGAGGCCCTTCCTACAGGGCCAGGGAACAGGCCTACCTCAATGCCTCTGACAAGAAGAGGAAAAAGGACCCCAAGAAAACAGTGAGGCCATGTCTGGTGGTCCTGGTCCAAATAGGCTGAGCGGAGAGCCACCAGGCAGGGGTTACTAACCAGAGTTGACRGGCAAGGGGGTTTTTCAGGAGGGTAACACCTGGAGTCTGGGTGTGACTCGCCATGGGAAGGGGGAAGTCACTGTGGAAGGAAGCCATAAAGGGTAATAGCTCCTACACAGGAGTTCATGATGGAGGGAGAAGCCAGATGTGCCTGGGACTGGGGAGGTGAGGGATGTCTTTGGCATCTGTGGGCTGGTAATCCAAGGTGGTGGGAGTTTAYGTAGAGTTTAGGAGGATCATTGTAGGGAAGTTACCCAGGGCTTGCAGAAATTATAGGGCTTTGCTTTGGCCTTGATCCTTGTTAAGGAAGGGTTGAGAGGCTCTTGTTCTTCYGGTCTGGGACATGGCTGGTAGCAAGGGATGGTGTAAGAGACATCTTTCTGAAAGGGTTGGGATCACAGACTCCTGTGGGCACGTGGCCCATAGGCTTCCATGGGGGCCATTCATGCCAAAGGCATTCCTCACCCAGGCTACCAGCAAGTGCAAAGCATCCTGCCACAGTCCAAGCTAGTAAGGACTGATGAGTTCATGGTGGCTGGGGAAGGGGATTTTCCCCATCTACCCCAGCTGGRGAAGTCTGCACCATGAGGGAGACCTTATCATTAGAGTAGTTTGGCTGTGGGAGAGAGGATTGGGTTGTGAGTGGACAAAGCTGTTGCTGTTTGTTTGTGTCTCTGTCAAAGCTTTGTCTGTCCCTTTGTCTGTTCCAATGAGTGCTTTCCTGTTGACATTAATCTTCTCTTTCCTCTCAGAATGATTTCCCAACGAGGATGTCCCTTGTGGTTTGAAGTTGTTGTGGACCTGTCATGTTGATGGGCTTGGTATCATGAGGTGACTGCAGTGGAGAAGATGCAGAGCAACAAGCAAGACAAGCCTCTGTGAACCTTTGCAGCCGTCAGCCATGGACTGTTTCAATTGTTTGTTTCATCAGGGGAGCAGAGGCTTTTGTAAGAGACAGACTCCCATGGACAGCACTCAATCTCAGAGGCTCTGGGAGTCTGCCAGGAAAATGAGGCTGGGACTCTCTTTGGCACCCTGTTTTCCAGTGTCCTCCATTCTGCACTGGACAGCAGCCATGTCCCTACTGCCCCTACAGCCCTCCCTGCAGCCCTGAACTACAAGTGAGGCTGCTTTGTGCCTCCTGCCCTGTGTCATGCAGAGGGAGGCCTGTGTGCATACCTCTTGCTCCCTCTGTCTCCTCAGTTCTCTGTTTGGATCAAAATTGTCTCTATACTTTAAGCCTTTTTTGTATCACCCCCATGCTGGGAGGAGGCCTTGTTCTTACAGCTGCAGACTGCCTCCAGCTGATCAGGCCCTAAATCATGAAAGAAAATCTACATCCTTTCAGACACTGTAAGAAAAGGACTGATGAGGTGTTACCTTGATAAGAGCTGAATGGGGAAAGAGACAATTATGAGCTGGTTTGTTCAATATATTTAGTTCTGTTCGTTGTGTGATGAGAGTTGCAGGTGAGATTGATTTATTGTTTCGAAAGTGGGTCAAAGTAGCTTTTRTTGTGATGAGAGCATGATTTGTTTCCCCCCTGCCCCCAAATGTGTTTTGTTTTGATGCAGTTGCATTTCCTTGCAGCTGAACTATGACCCGGTAGAGCTTCAAGCTAGAGTATCTACTCCACTGTTTTAAAAGCAGTGCTCTAGCCTTCCTAGTGCTCTGCTTCCAGCACCACCAGACCCCACACCACTCTAGTGAGTGGCCTTTTTGTTTCAAAGAAGCAAAAAGGGGACAATCTCAGTGAGACGGCATCTGCAGACCTTCATTCTGTGCCACTGGTATCACTCTCTTCTGGGAATTGTTTCCAGACACTGAAGAGAGCAGTAACAGCAGTGGGAAAAAGCACTGTGGATGGATGCAAGCTTTGAAAGTCACCCTTTTCACTTAAAACCATTTCACACACTTTGGTTGGGATGTGGTTTTAGTGGCTGTTGTCTCAGGAATAGCTTAATTTAGAAGTGAGTGCTTCACACCATGTGGAAGCCTGACATTCTGGTTTTCATGGGGTATTATGCAGTCGTTTATTTAGCTGCTAAAATCATCATGTGAGGGAAGATGATGGGAACATTTTAAGGTCCAGYATCTTGATCCCTATTACACCTAGAAACAACTTAGTGCCCTACTGTGTTACAGAGAGCCTCTGAAATGACATCTTTGTTGTTACTCTGGGAATTTGGGAAGCTGTCTGGCCTCAGGTGCTCATACTGGCAGTACTGTTTGGAACACAAGGTGTATTAACATTATTGCAGTTCTCCATAAAAAAGATAGATTAATTTCTGTATTACTCCTTTGCCAGATAGTTCACCCACCAGGAATGGTCAGGGGAGAGGAAGAATAGTCTCCATAGATTTGATGATGGTGCAGTGAGAAGGTGAATGGATGAAAGGATGACTTTCTTCTCCCACCCTCCTCTAGTGATAACTGCAGTTTTGGAAATCCCAGTCCTGGGTCTTCCTGGACAGAGAGGGATCAGCCTGCAGGAACATGCAATCATGGAATCACAGACTTGTTTTTGCAGGAAGTAGCCTTTAAAGATCATCTGGTTCCAACCCTCTGCCATGGGCAGGAACATCTTCCACATATCAGGTTGTTCAAAGCCCCATCCAACCAGACCTTGAACACTTTCAAGGTGGGACATCTGCAGATTCTCTGGGCAACTTGTTCCAGTGTCTCACCACCCTCATAGTAAAGAATTTCTTCCTTGTATCTAATCTAAAATTACCCTCTTTTAGTTCAAAATCAATGCCCTGATAAAAAGTCCCTCTCCAGCTTTCTTGTAGGTCCCTTTAGGCGCTGGAAGGCTGCTCTAAGGTCTCCATAGAGCCTTCTTTTCCAAGCTGAACAACTCCAACTCTCTCAACCTGTCTCACAGAAGAGGTGTTCCAGCCCCTCTGACCATTTTTGTCTCCCTCTGGACCTGCTCTAACAGGTCCATGTCTTTGTGCTGGTGGCSCCAGAGTTGAACACAGTGTGGGGCCTCAAGAGAATGGAGTAGAGGGAAGTTCCACTCCTTGACCTGCTGGTCACTCACCTGATGCAGCCCAGGATATGGTTGGCTTTCTGGGCTGCGAGAGCACATGGCTGGCTCATGTCCAGTCCTCATCTACCACTATAAAATCATAGAATTGTAGAATGGTTTGGAAGGGACCTTAAAGATCATCTACTTCCCCAAGTCCTTCTCAGGGCTCCCAGTCCATTTTTCCCCCAGTCTGTATCAACACCGGGGGTTGCCCTCATTCAGGTGTAGCACCTCACACTTGGCTGTTTTGAACTTGATGAGGTTCTCATGGGCCACTCCTCAAGCCTGTCACAGGGTCACTCTGGATGGCATCCCTTGCCTCCAGTGACTCCATGGCATCACTCAGCTTGGTGTCACCCACGAACTGCTGAGAGTGCACTCAGTCCCACTGTCTGTGCCATTAACGGAGACAGAGCAGTGTCAGTGCAGGCCCTTGAGGGACACCACTTGTTACTGATGTCCATTTGGACACTGAGCCATTGACTGACACTCTGGATGTGGCTATCCAGCCAATTCCTTATCCATCAGGTAGTCCATCCATCAAACCCATCTCTCTCCAATGTAGAAACTATGATGTTGTGTGGACTGTGTCAAAGGCCTTACAGAAGTCAAGGTGAACTTTCCTTATCCACCAATGCAGTCACTCCATCAAAAAAGGTCTCCAAGTAAGCAGGTGTGATTTGTCCTTGGTGAAGCCATGCCAGCTATCTTTAATCACTTCCCTGCCATCCATACGCCTTGACACAGCTTCCAGGAGGATCTGTTCCATGATCTTACAGGGCACAGAGGTGAGGCTGACTCGTCAATAGTTCCCAGGGTCCTGTTTTATCCATCTTTAAAACGGGAATGTTGTTTCCCTTTTGCYGGTCACTGGGGTCCTGACTGCCTAACTGCCATGACTTTTCAAACGGAGAACAACTTAGCAACTACATTTAGCAGCAACATGCCAACTTTATGTACCTGTATTATGGCTGGAGAGACTGAAATTGTAAGTATTCTTGTCTTACCATTAATGCATGTTCCTAGGAGAATCACAGCAAGAGGTTGGCAGGTGGCTGCCATCTGAGGTCTCAGGCCTTGAGAAGTCTACAGAGCTACACTACATACTGTTTAAATTAAACATTTCATCCCTGACATATGAGGATTCTAGCATGTTGATGTTTTCTTAGTCTGAAAACTTTGGCAAACCTTATGCCATGAATTTCAAGGGAGCTTAGCCTTCTATCGTTTTTATCAGACTGCCATTTCCATCAGCAGACCCAGGAAACAGTTGACACAGAAATTTGAAAGTGCTCCTGACTATGCCAGAAAGGCGCCAAACCAGTGATTTTACAGTCTCTAAATACCTCTATCTTTTAAATCATACTGAGAGCCTGAGCATTACAATCTTCTCATTTCAGTTATGTTCTGTCCCTTATCTCGGTCACTGTAGTTTATTTGATCAAGCCCTCAGGAATGAGTTGTGTGTATTAAAAATACAAGTCTTCGTTTATTTGAGTCAGTTTTGTTTATTCAGTGCTGGTACTTTAGGGCATCTGTACACTGTGTGTAAGAAGTTGCCATTTCTGTATCTAGCTTATATAAATAAGTAGTTGCAAGCTAATTCTTTTAAGAAAACTTTTAATTGTAGAAACAACTGTTTGTGAGAACTTGGAAACATCTCTTGAATCCAAGTACTGGAAAAGTATTGATTTTATGACTAGTGATTCTGTGAGTTTTACCAGATGATAAAAGTTTCAGCTGCCAAAAAAAAAAGGAGGTCTTACTTCCGCGAAGTCAAATCTGGGCAGCAGCCACCTTGCTCTAAAATTTTAGATTCTGTATCTCCCTGTACAAATCTGCAGCAATTTTCAGTTACTGCTTGTGTCTGTCCTCAGGCCATCTTTATTTTTCCCATTAGAAATATGTCTGCAGCAGCAAATGGACCAAATCAAGAAGGGAGGGGTGACGTAGAGTATCTGCACAGCTACACAACCCTAATGACCTGTTACTCCTGCAGCAGGGGAGCAGGGGGCAGAGGCTGACAGACGGCTCGAGAGGAGCCTCATGTTTCAGGAGAGAAGTAATGGTTTGTGTCTGTGCCATCTTTCAGAACACCTGCAGAATGCTGGCACTGGGAAATAATGAGCCTGGTTATTATGTGGTCTCAAATTATAAGTTTTCCAGTGATCAATTTTTATTGCTGGCATAAAATTAAAATCCTTTTCTTACTGGATATGGATGTCTGGGTCATGTCAAGGACATGGAGAGTTTTGTGGTCTTAAAATCACATCACAACTTGGTGACTTGGTAGGAAAACAGAGATGATGAGAGAATCCTGTAAATATTTGAAGAGCCCTTAAGGCAAAAGCAGGATGAAGCATTAGCAGTAGATTTGGCTGTGCTGTCAAAAAAAGTGATCTTGGCTACTGAAAGAAAAAAATTTGACATAATGGAATGGGAAAATAAATACCAATGGTAATGACTTCTCATCAATCCCATTATTCCTGTAAAGTACATTGTAAAAGTTCCAGTGGGTGGCTTCAGTGTGAATATCCTCAGAACACTCCATTTCCACTGAAAGGGAAAATTAACAAAACTAGCATTTTGAGTGCTTAAAATTTTTGAGAAACTCCTAACATTTATAAGCTGAAACAGGCAGCCAGAGTTACTCAGGTGTTTATGCTGGCATATGGTACAGGGGACTGGAGCTGTAACATCCCCACCTTTGTTACTGCAGTTGGTCAGGGATGGCCATCAGCAGTGTACCCCAGAGCTGCATCTCTGAGAGATAAAGGACAGCCCCTGGGATAGATCCCTGAGAAGGAGCAATCACAAAATATTTCAGAAGGTAAACCTTGCCACCGAATTTGACAGGTATATAAATGCAGCACCACAGTGTTTATCGTGGCTGGAGTATTCTGAGAATAATTTTAATGATGTGGAGATTGTTGAGAAACTGCATGGAGCTGTCTTCCTTTTTCTCCAGGTAGCTTTCACACAAGATGAGGGTGAGGATCTGTTCTCTGTCACTAAGTACAGAGTTGGGAACATGTGGAAATAAAAGCCCATTTTTTGACTGGGTCCAGGAGCGAAGATACCGCAGATTAGACCCTGTGATTCCAGAAGTCTCTGTCTCCATCGGGCTCTACTGGCTGTACATGCTTTATACAACAGCTGTGGTGTTGAAAACGCCCTCATAGTCACCTGGAGCTCCTAAAGTCCCTTCCCCATTGCCTTGGAAGATCAGAAAAGGTACCCATTACATAATGTGATGAAACAGCTATCATTCTGATGTGATCTCAAGAATGCCAGCTGGATTTACCAGCATTAGAAACAGCAAAAATCTAAAGTTAGCTAATACTAAAGGAAGGAACCTGCCACGATTCCCATATGAATTCTCTTGTGACCTTTATAATTCCTTCTGACATTCACCCCTGCCTGCATAGGGGCCTTTGCCAGGGGAGGCCATCACCTCCTCTCCCTTTCGCCTGTCATTCTTTGTCATGCTTGTAATGCCTCTCTGACCCCTCTGCTTTCCTTTGGCTATTTGCAGTCAACCTTCAGTGTTGTGCCTCGGGGTTCCAATCAGTTTGGGTGTAGAATGAGTGGCATTCTGTAAAAAGGCATCTTTACCCCCTGTAAAAGCGAAAATTACAGAATACCCACAACAAAACCCCAAGCCCTCCAGATATTCTCTCAAGGCCAAGCAGGGATGTTACTGGAAACATTTTGAAAATTAAAGCTGAACATAATTTCAAAATGAGTAACTATTGTTTTCAATCCCAGGACAGCTGCAGTCAGAGCTCTGGAGTGCAGACAGCAGGAGCAAATGCATTCAGGTTTCACTCACCTTGGTGAGAGCAGTGGCAGAGAGAAGCAGCATTTAATGAGCCAGAAAGCAAACAGGAGTTCCAAGATGTGGAACTTACATGTGAGTTAGAAGTGTGAACTAGAAGTTGACAGGTTCAGCTTAAAAGCAAAATTCAGTCCAGGGAAACTTGAGCCCTGGCCCAGGGGTACAATCCTCTTGCTGTTTACAGATGAACTGGGCTTTTTTCCTGCCTCTGTTGCTGCCTGCCACAGCCATTTCCCAGCCATTACACAGTGAGTGAGTGGCTTTCTTTGCTGTACTCAGCTGCTGTTATTTTACTTAGATTGTCCTCCCCTGTAATGAACTTTTTTCAATATGAGGGGGAGAAGGATGTAACAATACACTGTAATGAAAATTTAACACTTTTATAGCTTTTTGGGACACATCCACATCCCCAATTACCAAGCATTATACATTTGCCATGCGCACAGTATCAAAGTCATTGCTTTTGAGTTGTCACCGTGGAGAATAAAAGCAGGAAAAGCTACCACCAATCTGCCTTTTTATTATCCTGCAGGCAAATAATTTGCCCACTTTTTGCTAAGAAATAAGCAGTTTACATGAGTAGTTTTCAACCCATTTTTGTGATTAGTGGCCAATAAGCCAAACATTTTCCAGTGGAGCAGCAGACCCTTCATAAATCTCTTACCATTCACAGGATAACATACAAAAACATTCTGCCCAGCCTCCTTTCTTACAAGAAATCCCTGCAAGTACCCCATGGAGCCACATTCCTTCGGAGAAAGGATAAACTCTACCCTGGTCTTGCAGACTTAAAACCTTTTCTTTATTTTATTAGGAAAACTTTTATCTTTTTACTACAGACATGTTCTTTTCTTTTGGCCTCTTTGTCCTTAAGTCTGCAGTACTCTGGACTGATGTTTTTTGTCTCATAAAAAAGCAACTTCATTCCGCTCCTGTCTCCATGTTGTAAATAATGGATTAAGGCTCACACTTTGTAGGTGTAACCTGAACAGCATTTACATGTTTAGATCGTGTCTGATAGGTGTTATCAGCAGTCAGGCACAGAAGTACTCACAGCTCTGCTCCGTATTTCCCTGTGCAAGGCACAACATCCCTTGGCTCTGAAAATCATCACTCATCCTTTATTTTATCCCGAGTGAACGCACTCCGTGTTTCTTTGGGCTTCTTTATCACTCCTCCATCCCTCAGTGCTCCCCCTCTGCAGAAGTCTCCACACCAACATGGAGCAGGAAAGGTGCCCATCCATACCTTGAAGAGTAACGAGGGTGAGGAAGACCTGACAACGGAAACACTGAGAGGTCACCCAGCTCCGAGCTCTGCAGGAAGTCCCTTCTGGCTGGGGAAGTGTTTGTGCCAGCGAGGCAGAAGCCAGAGGTGCCCTGCAGCTCCCACTGTAACTCCTGGTTACACCTTGCACAGGTAAGGCTCTTCCATGCCCAGTCACAGTTATCCATGAGCACTTGGCTGTAGGTGCAGGTTTGCGATTYAGGGCCATTTCTGAATTAGAGAAATGAGTCTGAAAAAATTGCCTAAAGTGTCACAGAACCACCTATTACAGCAGGTGTAGTGTTTTAATTTAGTCCTTGCTGTGTGACAGAAATCCCTTCTGCTTTCATGTCAAGTTGGTTTCCATCAGCCTCTCCAGAGCAGGTGTGGGTGATTTCCATGTCCCAGTTATCACATCTTCTCTTTGAGCAACAGATCACTCGGTGCACTTGTCTCTGAATAGGTACTCCAGGGTAGTGAGAGGCAGATCTCCAACTGGTTGCATTTTACACTCAAGAGCCTGCTAAGTGATTAATTAATTTAGTCTCTCAAAGTTCCCTGCTTCCTGGCAAAACCAGAATGTGTGTTTCTACAGGCCTCAGACCTGCTCACCTTGGAGCTATGAGTTTTGGCAAGGACTTTAACATCCAGTAAGGTGGAGATCAGGTAAAACAGTAGCATAAAAATCTAAAAGCTTTACATTGTAAAGATACACTGCCATGTCCTTGCTAAAGACCAGTGTATAATTTGTTATTACTAAATTTATGTGCAGTCACAGAGAAGACACCCATGGTCCTTGCAAATGGGCCTCTGACAGGAGGATGTAGGGGGAAGTATGGGTTAAAGCAAGTGAGCCAAGCGAGAATGCCCAGAGGCTCTGGCATCCGGGATTGTGCCCTGTTGGGAAGGGCATAGCCCAGCATGACTTACTGGTGCTGGCTCTGGGCTGCCCTCAGGGAACAGACCCGCTGCTGACAGCATCCCTGACAAGGGGTTTGCAACCCCTCTCTCATCTCCAGATCACTGATTCTGCAAGAAGGGTGAGGTCACTAAAATGAAGACTATCTTAGCTACGTAAACTGCTTCTGCATTTCTCTTTCAGGTTTTTGGCAATCTTAGACTTTGAAGAGTAGGCCTGCACAGTTAAAGTTTGAGTAATACTTCCAAATGTAGGTCCTACAAATCTTTATGCATGAACTTGGCTACAATTACTGAGTGCATACAGAAAGGATGTGTGGACCTGGTACCTGGAATGTTTTCCTTTAGAACTTGGAGTCCCAGCTTCTTGAGCTGAAACTTTCAGCACAGTCAAGTGCTCAGGAYTTCTGAGAAAGTAAAACTACTCAAATTAGTAAAACCACAGTGCACACACCCCCCAGTGCAGCCAATTTACAGAGACTGCAATGTGCAACTCTGGCAGGCAGAACCAACTGATGCAACTTGGAACCTGCATCTTTGTGGAACTGAGGTGCCAAGGCTTGGAGCACTTGGTCCCCTGCACAAATAGGCCTTCACCCCATGGACAGAGTGACAGAACTTGTGTGGGTAGCAGGCTCTGAGCCAAGGTATGTTTTAATTAGTACTGGGGGAGTGAAAYGGTGAAATATATTTGGGGGGTTTGTGTTTCGTTTTTTTCCCTTTAAATAGAAATATATATTTATATATATATAAATTTTTGTCTTCGCTTCTCAGAAGAGAGATCAGAGACTGCCTTCTGTTCRGGTCAGTATGGTGCCTGAATGGAAAATTTCACTCCCCAGTTTCAGTAAAATGCAACCTAGGCTGATTCTTGTGAATAGCTGTAAAAGGAAAGTTACTGTAGCAGAGCTCTGTAATCAAGAAGTCTCCAYGGACAGCCTGTCATCCTGATGAGAGACACTTCCTAATTACAAGAAGATGCTGCATTGTAGATGAAACAATTTCTAAGTGTCACAACTTTCCTCATCATATCAATGAGGTTGGAGTTACAGAGCTCCCAACAAGAGGTTTTAGAGGATTTCAAGTGAATTACAAGTCTAAAAGTCCAACACTTAAGCATGTGCAGCATGCAGAGAATGCATTTCAAAATGTGTTTGAAGAGCAGGAGCATAGTTTTGTACTACTTCAAAGATCTTTGAAAGGCAGAGTGTGGATAGCATCCTAAGTATTGCTGGGGAGATGTGAGATCCACGCACTTCTGTGAAAAGCTCAATTTCACTTGCAAGCAAATCAATTAAGAAGCTGCCCTTGCAGCTAAGCTTAACTGATTTCCTGTTTGAGCATCTCAGTTACACTGATTTCATGATTAACCTTGTTCAGATCAATGGGAAAACCAAAAAAATCAGGGTCAAAATACTGGACAAACTGTTTAGGTGAATGAGGGGAGAACAGTGGTGTTTGTGAGGCAGCTGGTAGGGAGAGCCTGGAGGAGAAAAGGGAAACAGCTGCCTGCAGATTAACACTAAACACAAGCACAGGAGCAAAGTGAAGGGGAACATGCTGGTGTGTAATACAGCCCCAGGGAGCAAACCTGGGTGCTCAGACCCTGCCCATCTGCTCTGCATGAGTTATTAGTGTACTATATTCTATATATAGAGAGTATATTCTGGAGTAAAATTGTTTGCCACAGCCCACATTCAGTCACTCACTGCCAGCWGAACAAGGCTGTCCATCTGGGCACTTGTAGCAAGAGCTGCAAGCCTACAAGACCAGGGCCCAAGGTGCACCAAACCCAACATGTGATCCAGGCCACAACTAGCTGGGTGACAAGCTGGCAGTTTTAAAACCTGAAATCCAGCTCTCTGAGAAGTCATGCAGCAGGGATACGGGCAAGTCCTCACCGCATTTTCCATTCCTGGAAAGAAGCTGATCCCGAAATGGCCTGATGCCTCTTCCTCCTGTACCTCAATGAATGACTAAGGGAGAATATGAAAAGTGTAGGACAGAAAAATGTCCTCAGATGTTCTTAGTTCTCCCACTCCCCCCGTCTCACAACTAAGGGAACCTGAATTAACCATGCARTGAAGCTGAATTGGATGCTGTGGGCTCTTAACTATGGGGTTTGTAGTGATTGAACAGAGAGAGCACGAAGTGCCCTGGCTTGTCATGGTGAGAGTGGAGACCGAAGGCAYAGGGGCTGCCCAGCAGCAGGGTCTGTGTGAGGACTTACTGGGTGTAGACAATGCCCATCAGCAGGTTCCCCACGTGCCTACTCTGAAAAAGGAACAGAAACAGCATCAGAGCAAAAGAGCTCACCTGGGCTAATACTGCTTGGCTTCTGTGCCCCTGGCACCTTTTCCTGTGTAGATGTCACCATCCTGTTCACAGCCTTGCTTTGTGCCTTCCACAAACATCCTCAGTAGGATGATACTCCCACTCTGAAGCAAGAGACATCTTTTCAGCCAGTTAAAGGAGAATTACCCTTCAGAATAAATACATATTTTGATAACAGTATGTGCAGCAAGGACAGCACAAAAATGTAGTTTCCATCCTATGGTGGCAATGGATGCCTTTCTGATGGGGCTGGGAATGCAGAAACAACACAGGCAATGTGTCATGCTTTTTCAGGTCTAGCCCTTCTTAGAAACATAAAAAAAAAAAGAGAAAGAAAAGCAACAAACATCTTAAACGATGAGTTTCTTGGGAACTAACAGTAATACTGGCCACATTATTTATTTCATTTTTTGCTTGTCTGTTCTGTGACTCCAAGCCTCTCAGTGGTACATACCCTGCTCCTCAAGAGGCTGTGGTCTAGATTGGACTAATGGAGTTTGAAATGAACTCTCCAAAGTCTGTAATTTAAAAAGCATGGATCATCTTATGGATCTTAAGAGCACAGCCATGTGAACACTCACCCAGCACAGCTGTACTCGTTCAGGCTCTCGAGGAGAAGGTGGGAGTAGAGACCAAATGACTTAACCCAGCACTACTGCCAAYGGAGCAAGAAGCTGTGCCCTTTGTGGTAGCAGCTGGTGGCTAAGGGAGGCATGGATGTGTCTGCATTACTCAGCCAGCAATTCCAGTCATATTCTGGTCACAGCTTGTTTCCTCAGGATCCTGTGCTCTTCATGCTGGGCATTCTCTCTGCCCTAAGTGATCTCCCCCATTTGGGAGCTCACCCCCGTGTGGAAGCTCATTGTTCGCATCAGGCCTGTGTGTGGTGCTGAAAATAAAAACCCTGCAGCACAACAGATTTGATYGCTTCATTTTCTTGCCTGAAGCACACTGTGATTTCTTCCCCTGTTTGTCTTYGTGGGTGGAACAGGCATTTCAGTATATACTGCCACGCTCATTACAGGGAGTTCTTCCATGCTAGAGATATTAACATCTTTGTTATTACTGCCAGTTCCCTCCTCCCCCGTACCAAGTGGTCGCCTGAGCTAGAATTCCTATTAAGTCAGACTTCCAGTAGTAGTATTCTCCTCCTCAAAGTGAAGAAGGTCTCTTCAGAGGTCAGTTCCTTCTGCTTTCTCAGAATCCTGCCTCCCTCATATTCCTTAGAAAGTCATTGTTAAAACTGTCAAAACCACTCACATAAATACCACAGAAAGTCTAGAAATCAGTAGAGAAATCATAATTACCTCTTTGTACACATTAACCACTCAAAACCATAGCGTTTGAATTCGAAAGTTTTATGCAAGAAAAAATGTTTAACATTTAATATAAAATCAAAGTTTGACACAGCTTATTTTTCAAATGTCATCATTTTTCTGTTCATCAGCTGACACTTAAAAGCCCACAATYGAAAAAGTCATCCTAAATACTTTCAAAAGCCTTATAAAAACATTCATAAAGTGCCACACACAAAAGCACCTGAACAAGACTCTTTGAGAGAAATACCTATTACGATGTTAATTTACTTAMCTGCTGCTGAGGACTAAGGTGTCAGACAGCAGGATAATTTGTGGAATTGTCCATTTAACAATGATACAACCCAGCCAACACGTTATTCCATAGATGTGGCCCCAAAACAGCATCAGCTGGGCCCACAACATGCASACAGAGGCAGCCAGCATAGCGTTGTGGGGGTTTCAAATAAATAGATGCAAACACCACCTAAAACCAAGACTACTGGCACGTGGGAGATGTGGATTCTATGGGAAGCAACCATCCCAGGCTGTGAGGGAAAACACAGGCAGCTTGTACAGGAAACAGGTACAAATTTTAGCTRGTTTTCACTTGGATAAAAATCACTCCCCACTAGAAATTACAGAAAAAGACACTGATCCTTGGAATGTCTCTATGTTCTCTCTGGCCTTGAATGTAAAATACTGTGTAAGTACCTGTCTGTTCTTCATCCCCAAAAGAGAGGCTCACAACCACTGCACCAGAGTGAACGTTCTCCAGTTCACTCAGCAGTGGCCTCCCTCTTTGCTCAAGTGTCTGAGCAGTGCTCACAAACAGATTTGGATAAATCTGACAAAAAGAAAGTTYAAAAAAAGAATAAAAGGGAAAGAGGACAGGCTCTGAGGACTCCCTCCCCCTAAATTCATGTGCCCTACAAGGTGTCCAGGGAGCAGCCTTCTGTCTTCCCAGCACCAGCCAGCYTCCTACGGTCCATGCAGCTCTCTCCTCCCCACCAACTACCCAGTGTGGTGCTTCTGGTGCCGCACCAGCTGGGGCTGGAACCGAAAGCTTTCCCCGCACTGGGAGCAGCGGTAGGGCTGCTCCCCGGTGTGGATGCGGGTGTGCTTGATGAGGTTGGAGTTGCCACTGAAGCCGCGGCCGCACTGGCCGCACTTGTAGGGCTTCTCGCCGGTGTGGGTGCGGGTGTGGTTAATGAGGTCGGAGCTCTGCCCGAAACGCTTCCCGCACTGCCCGCAGGCGTAGGGCCGGATGCCGGCGTGGGCCCGCTGGTGCTGCAGGAGGTGGGAGTGCTGGCTGAAGCTCTTCCCGCAGGCCGGGCACTTGTAGGGCCGCTCGCCCGTGTGCATGCGCTGGTGCTTGATGCAGGTGGAGCTGTCGCTGAAGAACTTCCCGCACTCGCTGCACACGTAGGGCTTGAGCCCCGTGTGGATGCGCTGGTGCTTGAGGAGGTTGGAGCTCTGGCTGAAGCTCTTCCCGCACTCCCCGCAGGTGTAGGGCTTCTGGCCCGTGTGCACCCGCTGGTGCTGGACGAGGTGGGAGCTCTGGCTGAAGCCCTTGCCGCACTCCCCGCACAGGAAGGGGCGCTCCCCGGTGTGCATGCGCTGGTGCTGGACGAGGTGGATGCTCCGGCTGAAGCCCTTCCCGCACTCCGGGCAGATGGTGGGACGCTCCACGCGAGGGGCTCGCCGTGAAGCTGCCACCCTTCTCCCCACGCTGATGTCAGGACAAGGCAGCTTAACCTCCTCTTCCTCCTCACAGCCACCCTGCTGAGCCTCTGAGCAACCACGCTGACCTCCATGGCTGTCCCCAAACTGCTCCTCTCTTCCTCCGGACCCCACTGCCAACACATCCCGCAGATATGCGCTTGCAAGGTGATCTGGAAGGGGCCCTACCTCACCACCTGGAAAAAAAAAATATGACGGTGATTCTCACTGGGAATTGGCAGAGCAAACAGGCAAACGTTATCTTAGGGAGCCTTGTCTGCACCATGTAGGAGAAGCAGTAAAGGGAAGACTGGGAGCAAATGGAAAACCAGCTGCAAGAGAGGCTCTATAACCTCGTCATACAACCCAGGGCAGACATGCCATGGAGAGCACAGCCAAGGGCAATGCTAAACGTGTCTCCTCGTCCCCAAGAAATGTTCACACGTTCTTGATATTCCCTCTTTCTACATACGCTTACCCCAGGCTGACAAAGGCAAGCAGGCTGCCTGCCCTGAGGGGGAAAGAGCAAGTCTCAGTGTGACCTGCATAAAATAAAGTGGCTCAAACAGCACTGTGGCAGCTCAAAGAACACTTCACTTGCTCTGTGTTTATAAACTTACATAACTTGTTCCTCACCCATGTGTGTCTCCTCCAAGGCTTCGTATTCTTGTTCTTCTCCTTGGTCCATCTGTGCAGTTACATCAGGTTCAGCAATCAGGAACCCTCCTTGCAGGGGCAAACAGAAGTAATCTTAGTTGAATATTCAGCAAGAGCTTGTCATATTGTCTTAAAATCTACTGCCCCTGCTGAATACTGGGAACAAGCAGAGTGGTTGCATAAAAGATTTGAGTCGACTGAGCAACAAACATTTATGGACATCCTGTGTACTACTGAGGTATCTGGTGTCAGATATTTTCCTTAAAGGAGACTCAAGGTTGCCCCTCTTCTGATGAGTGATACACATTAGGACATGCACCAGAGGTGCTGAACTCAGAATTGGTTGACAGTAATCACAGACACAGGTGTCAGAAAACAGCAAAACCCAGCCATACTTACACTTCTTAAATAATGACAGCCAGAAGTCTAATTACTCTCCTAAAAATATTTTAAATAGAAGATTACTTTTTAGACACCAGAACCTGATTTTCTTATTTGTTATCTCATCKCATTTCCTCCTCCRAGACTCTCAGGCTGAGGCAGAAAAACCCAACAAAAAAAGCAATTTGATCTCTTGTCTGGATTCTGTCAGTTCCCAGCCTGGCACCCCTGCTGAGCTCCAACAACCACCATGAATGCAACTGTTGGGCAGGGTGCCCTTAGAAATGCTATCAACACCCAAGACAAGAATTTTTCTGTCAGTATTTACTRTTTTGAGGCCAAACCCAGCCAAAGAGTAAGCAACAGCAGTTAGCATCAGGAGGGCTGGCATTAACARTTGCTGCAGAAAAAAGGCAGAACAGGGAAAATACAACGGTAAGAAAGATCCCACTTTATTTTAAAAAGTAAGAATCAAAGATAGCAGGAAARGGATAGCAGGGGGATAAATCTAGGACCAGAGAGCGATGTGCACCACAGCTAAAGCTGAGATCACTCATGGGAATATTTTTAAACCATTTAAGACATTACTTCCCCCCTTGCCCCTTTTTAATCTTCAGAATTACATGTTTTCATCACTTCCAAGAGGCTGCACTGTGCTTCAAGCTACCAATCTCTCTGAACACCCAATACCTCTGCACAACTACTCAAGCTCCAGATGGAACTGACTTACTGGACAGATGAGCAAAACACTGCAAACTGATGGATGCCCAGACCACTTCATCCACCACTGGCTATTTAATGATGGGTAATGGGCAATAAGGGATTGGATGTCAGAATCAAGGAGACAGCTCAGATGAACAGAACAGTTTTGGACCTCAGATGCCASTGATTACAAAACCACCAGTCTTGAAGCCTTTTATTCTCTGTGGCAGAGCTGGGCAGAAGGAAAGACTGCAACTGTGAGCTGCAGAGTCATGAAGGAAAAAATAAACAGATGAGCAAAAAAGAAGCTTTAGCAAAAATTAAAAAAACCTAACACCTTAATCTGAGTCCCTACTTCAAGTATTTRCTGAATTCTGAAGTGGACCACCCCTGCAGATGGACTGTTTCCAGCAGTTCCAAGCTGATATATAAAGGGAGGTTGCTTCTGCAGCCCTGAAGCTCTCAGGATTTTGCCACTACTGAGAATTTCTGCTGTAACAGTTTGGCAGTACAGCCCGCCCAAGCTATTTACAGGCTGCAAGGTGCACCAGATGGGCAACCCCCGCTCCAGAGCCGCAGTCAGAACCGTGTCCACACACAGACACTTCCCCCAGGCAACTCACCACAAACAGAAGGGGTTTGCTCTGAAAGCTGTCAACAAACAGGAACTTTGGAGGAGCAAATCCATCAGGATTTCGGAGGTGGTACCAGCATCTGACAAATGCCCGACAGTCACTGCCCTGGGGAGCATCTATGCAGGCAGACAAAGGAGAAGGAAGAGTTCCCTTCTGACCCTGCAAAAATTTCCTAGCTCGGGTTGCCACTGGCACAACTACTGCTATGCTCAGATTTGCTCTGGAGAAAGCAGGTAACTTTCAGATAATTAACAGGATAGTCAGGAGGAAGAAAGAATTTCTTCCTTTCCCAGGATCAGAGTCATGTCTCTGTGAAAGGAGGGCACAAACTACATCAACAGAGGGTACATTCCTGCAGGGATTTCATCTGTTACTAGCAGAAGCATATCCTTGGGTGTATTGAGTTATTGCTTGAATGTGAAAACCGAAACAGTGAGATCATCTGTGTATGTGGGGTTCCTGTTGGGAACATGCACAGCTTTACCAAAACAAGGTATGAAGGGCACCCAATCTGGACCTCCACTGGGGGCTTTGCAAACACACCCTGGGGCCTTGGCTTTAGCGTTGTCACAGCCCATTTTTGTATCTCGATCCTGCAATATGTGCTCTTTACCTTGGCTACTCATTTTCTCTTGCCATCACTCCGCTCTGCGTTCCTGCCATGGCTGTAGCAAGGTGTGGAGGTTATGGGACTCATCCTAGTGCAGAGTTCCACGCTTCCAGCTTCCCATGCTCCCGACGTGCCACCAGCAGCCGAGCGCTCTCCCCACGGTCGTGCCAAGCACAAGGGCACAAACTCGCGATTTTGAAGGCGGCGTTCAAATCCTCCTCTCCCCAGCTATTTTTGGGATAGACAATGCTTGCGGTAAAATCAAAAGGTGAAGACTTTTTTTTTTTTTTTTAAATCACAGAAAGCGGTTAAGTATGCGGCTGCACCCCCTGGTGTGATGACAGCCCCCTTCCCTGCGCTGTCAGATTTACACTATGTAGSGTGGGTGGGACAGGAGGCAGAACGGGAAGGCCATGACAAGTCTCTGCCAGAGGCAGGAGGGGGCGAGTGCGGCGTGGCTTTTGGGAACAAGGATTTCCCTCGGAGCTGCGGCAGGGGCGCAAAGCTGGTGCGATCAGAGGCGCTGGGTGGGAACTGGGGAAACACAGGATGGGAAAGGGAGGAACTGCGTTATCGGCAAGGGATGCAAGCAGACAGGGATGGCAGCGGCAAAAGGGACGAGGCGGCCCTCCCYTTCCTCCGGCCGGCTCCTCCCTCCGCAGGCCCGGCAGAGCGAGGCTCTGCGATGGAAGGGGGCTCAGAGCTCGGCCCGGCGCCCCCGGCCCTGCCCCGGGTGCCGCCAGCGCCCAGCCTACCTGCGGGGCTGCTCCGCCCGGCGCTCCCGGCTTCCTGCTCCGCGGGCAAAGGGCGCTTCCTGGGCGGGGCAGCCAGCCAGCCAGCCGGGATAACCGGCTGTATCGGGATAATTCCCCCCTGCCCCGGGATAAAGCCCCGCTGCACCGGCATAACCCCCCCACAGCCCCGGGATAACTCCCCGCTGCCCCGGGATAACCCCCCCGCATTCCCGGGTACCCCCCCGCAGCCCCGGGATACCCCGCCCCGCAGCCCCACCGCCCGGATTCAGAGTGAGAAATAATGTTGATAACACTCTTGATGCTTTGRGTCCTGCTAAATCGTGTTTATCCCAACTCGAGGATTTTTTCTGTGTGTGTGTGTGATGCTCTGCCAGCGAGGAGCTGCACAAAGGAAAAACGGAAGGGAGCAAACATCGCTTCTTTGTTTTTTTTTTTTTAATTTCCCTTTTTAATATCATCATCATTATTATTAGTATTTACCATTACTATTGTATTATACTTCGTTTTCAATTGCAAAACTGTTCTTCTCCCAACCTAAAAGTTTAACTTTTGATTCTCCTCCCCAGTTCCACCGGGCTGAAGAGGAGCTGGGGGGTTGAGCGAGGGCTTGCCTTGGTGCTTAATTTCCAGCTGAGCTTAAACCACAACATCTTAGAACAGGCAGCAGCTGTGACATTGCACTGCCAGGCTTAACTTCAGGGCAGAAGGGAAAGCAGCTGAAGTGGGGTGGACAGTACTTAACAGTGGTAGAAAATGGAACACACAGCAGTTCCCTGTGAGGACACCGTGCCATGCAGGGTGGGAGAAGAGATAGCAAGTCACTGTCCTGGAACTGCTTGCCTTACTTGGGGTTTTCCTACTGGAATGAAATGCACACATGGTTTTACAACATGGTGCCTGCTCTTTTTAATTTCTCCAGGAAACTCATACCTGAAGGGAAGAAGGTATTTGCGTGTTTTCATGGATTGTGGTGGAAAACGTGGGACCTTGGGTGTGTGCTTGAGTTCTTCCCACACTGATGTTGAAGTTCTCCCTACGCAGCAGGTGACATAGGAAGGGGTTTGCTTAGGCCTCTGCAGGTCTGAACTTAAACCTGTGGCTGGAGGCACCCTTCAGGACACTGGAACAGTGCTGGTGCTGGGGCGCTTGTGCAGTGGGATGCCCCAGCCAGCCCTCTCTCCAGGAAATTCCTGGCTCTGTGCTTAGAACGCTCCTCGGGCCATTACTGCTTACCAGTAATTCCACCACAGAATCCCTCTTAAAATGCCCAGCGTGGCACAGGCCTCCCACAGTGTCCCAGTGGCCGCTCTCTTGTGCAGTGTTGGGGTGTCCATTCCCTTGGCCACATTCCAGGGGGCTGCACCKCCAGCCTGATGGAGACCAGCCCTTCGTGTGACCACAGCTTTTCCTGCCCTGGTGACCTGGATGTTTGACGTTTTCTTGCCATGGTGACACTCGCGTTTCCCTGCCACCTTACCAGAGGACCGGGAGCAGGTTTGYAGACGGAGGAAGCCACCCTGTGGCCACAGGCGGGAGACAGCAGATGGGTTTCCCGAGGCCATAAAAATCCCTTTGCTTTTCCCCTTGTCCCCTGTATCCCAGCTGATAAATACACTGCCTTTATGGGTGGTGGTTTTGTCAAGCCCTCGCTTGCTCCCAGGTGATAATACAGAAAATTACCCGGCCTTTCTCGGAGCTAAAACACCCAAGTACATAGTTTGTGCTTAGCAGTGGTAAAAAACAGGCTGGCCGTGAGATGAGGACCCACATAATGGCAAAGAAAGGAGTGATTTTTCAAGAATCTGAAAATCTTTCCTGCTAACAAAGTGAAAAATGCTCTGAAAGCCTCCAGATTCCYTTTTCACTTCCAGCTATTGTTAGCAGGACACAAATGATCTGAATTAGTCAGAAACCTTAGTCACTATGTACCCTGAAGTGTATGGGAATTGCAGTAGGAGACAAATGAACAGGGTTCACTTGTCATGCTGAGACTTTATTTGTTAAGGTTAAAATATCAATTTGCATTAAGGACTTTTTCTGTTGGAGAAGTGATGACTGATACAGGCTCATTAGACTCTAATTTCACAGGCTGTGTACAGATGGAGAAATGGTCGTCGACGAAATAAGATGGGAATACTGAAATAGAATAAAAGGGAAAACATAACCTCATCAATTTACAAAACAGTGCAACTGACAGGCACATTGCTGTATCCTCCTTGTGCTTGTACCATACAGCACATTTGCTTAAGAGTGTGGAGGGYTGGAGATCACTGTGTTCACAGTCAGAGTATCAATGTGTGCAAAAGGGTGAARGGGGAAACTGGCTGGTTGCTGGATCTCCATCACTGGGGGTTTTTGAAGTGTGGCCAGACAAAGCCCTGACCTGATCTGGTGCTGGTGATGGTTCTGCTTTGGGCAGGAGGTTGGATTCCAGAGGGTTCTTCCAATCGACATTCTGCATATTATTCCAATAGTTTCTGAACTACTGCAGATATTTTGAAATGCAAGAACTTTTTTTATGCCACCTGTCTAGTTTCAGGCAGTTGTATTTTAATAGTGATCTGGTAAACGCTGGCTTTCCATTTATATCAACCTGGAGGTACTTTGTTTCTTTCCCTTTTCCTTGAAATACAGTCACATTACCCATTTTGTACACTTTATTGCTTTATGCATTTTCAAGACAGCCAAATCTTTTTCTGAATATTTCTCCCAAATTACCAACTTTTAATTATTGAACTGTCTGCAGGATGGAGACAGTAGGATATAAAAAAAGTTCTTGCATTTCAAAATATCTGTAATAGTTCAGAAACACCACCATGTCAAGCCTTGGCTCCATCTTTTACTACATCAGAGCAATTTTAGTGTTTGATTACTTTGAACTTCAGCTGGCTAGTGATTTAATAGTCACCTTTCCTTTTTTTTCTTTGTTTTGTTTTGACAAGGCCAATATATCAGTTTTAAAAGGCTCTATACTTTTAGTGTTAAAAGTATTTTGTCTTTAAAAAGTCCACAATGTTTAAATGGTGGAAATGACCAGAACCCCCATGTTAAATGAAGAAAAGCATTGAGAAAACCCTGAGGGAATGACAGAACAAGGAGAAGTACTGAACTGTTTTTCCATTTTGCAGTAGGCTCTAGCTAGTCTTAACCTTTGCAGTTCTCTTGGTATTGTAGTGCTGAAAAGAGCACCATACCTACCCAACAGATTTTATAGGAATTMATTTACACTGAGCAAAGCTGCCATMTGAATAGRGGGAAGTRAGTTTAATAAAGACATTTGAAGGATTGTGGCTGCCCACTGGAGATTGTTTCTTAAACTTAGGTATTGATCAACCATTTTCACCTGCACTGAAAGAACTTTTGATGTAGAGTGATACATCAATCACTTATATGCAGAGAGCACCAACACTCTGAAGAGCTGCTAAAAGAGGAATAAACAAGGAGAACAGTTTGCTGTCTTACTCTTCTTCAAGCCCATTTGACAAGAAACTCTATTCCAAATATTTCAGCTCCATCAACACATGCGGTTTTCCATAGCCTAGAGAAGATTGCTTGTTAACACAGCAAAAAGTTAAGTGAAGTGCTTTCCAAGCAGATAATGACAGGCCTTGGTTTGGATGTGAAGTATTAAAGCTTCCCCCTCCCCCAGTAGTTTCTGATATGGGAATTACAGACTCTGATATGGCAATTACAGACTCCCAGAGTGGCTGATGTCGGAATGCACCCCTGGAGACCACCTAGTCCAGCTCCCTGTTGAAGCAGGGTCAGCCAGAGCAGGATGCTGAAGGSCATGTCCAGTCACATTCTGAGTATCTCCACATCTCCATTGCATTTCAGGGGAAAAAAATGACAGGAAGAAAACTAAGACAAGATTGATTGAAAAATTGGGAAGCAAACAGTTGCTGTATCAGTACTAAAATGCAACTACCTCAATCTAGGCATGTGCTCGTGGAAAAAAACCAAGTGAACAAGCAAACTGCCAAAAGCTTGGCAGCATCACTGTGTCATGTTCCATTTTTTAGTAGTTCAGGGCACCTTCACTGTGTTTCAAGGAGACACACATTCTTCAGACCACCATATGTGCCAGTACTGTGAGAGGATTCYAGCTTAAGATACTCATATCATACCTGAGTAATAACTGCTGCTTTGAGCTTCTTGCTTTGAATTGAATCTACTAGCAGCCTTAAATATGGGTGCAGAAAGAGGAACTTTCTGTGAGGACATTTAAGGACACCTKTGACAGATTGGGACTAAAATGGCCATCAAAGCAATTACAAACACATGATCGGGGCAACCAGAGGGTTGCCACAAACTTCTTGCTGAGTTTGATTCAAGCTTACCCAGACTGCATAAATTGCAGATTTTCCAAATTAAAAAAAAAAGATAAAAATGTGTGCACAGCCATGGACCTGCTATTTTTGATGTCCTGTTCTGTTTAAAAATGATGACACGTGCTACCTTTGTGAAGAAATTGACCTGTGTGTTTGGCCAATTACATATGAAATGCAAAACCAAAGTTATGTTTGTGCACCTGATTCACCCCTTTGGCAAGTGACATATAGTTGAGGATATTTACTTTATTTGATGTTTGATCTCCCCTGTAAAACACAGTAATCATTGGGGGGTTTCCTAGGTACACACTTGCAGACCAGCAGTCTGTAGCTGACAGGTGTGAAGGTTAATGTAGGGAACCTGAGATGGACCTTTCCCTCACCCAGAATGGAGAGTAGCTCTCATTGTGTGATTTTTAAGACTCCCTAAGTAAAATCCGAGGAAAAAAGCCCTTGTAGAGATAAAGGAATGTAGTAGCTAGGGGAGGAGAATCAACCAGGGAGTAAGCAGAGGTATTCCCAGAACAAACTGGAAAAAAAAAAATATTAAAGTGAAGACTAGAACAGAGAACAAGTGAACACACCTGTGTGGATTTCTCAGAGCCAGCCCCCAAGGCTCCTGGCACAGCTGCCCAACACGCTGGTGGAAGCTTGTCAATGGAGGCTGTGTTTGTAYCCCCAGTGAAGCTTTCGGTTAGGGGAGTGACTCCCTTATCTCAGCTGCTGATTGCCTAATTACCCGTTACCTYGATTTATGGCTTTGGCCCTGAACTTACCAAACCAGCTAAGGGCTGAAAGCTGGAGAAACCCTGAAGACTGGAAAGCACCCGGGGAAACTGCATTGAGAAGTCTTTCAACAGATGCTCAATTTTGCCACATCTTCTGAAGAGAGATAAGATTTAAATAGTCCAAGTCTTTTTTACTCCTCTATGTGGCCTGTTTCCTCATAGCAGGGGAAAGGGAGGCTGGAGGAGGATGTGCCTGAGATTCCTGCACCTCAGCCCTGAAGGTGGTTGTTGGGGCCAAGGTGTGGAGAAGGGAAGGAAAGGGGGTGATGTAGGGAAGAAGTGGTGCAGAGGGAGTGTGTTGTGGGAAGAGACTGCTGGATGAGGGAGTGTGGGGCTGCTGTGCCTGTGGGGCTCCAGGGAGCAGCAGGGGAGAGGGCAGAGCATCTCCAGCATTTTTGTGTCAGCAATAGTGTGGCAACAGGACCTGGGCAGYGATTGTYCCCCTGTACTCGGTGCTGGCGRGGCTGCACCCCAAACCCTGTGTTCAGGTCTGGGCCCCTCCCTACAGGAAGGAGATTGAGGTGCTRGAGCAAGTCTAGAGAAGGGAATGGAGTTGGGGAAGGGCCAGGAGCACAAGTCTGATGAGGAGCAGCTGAGGGAACTGGGAGTGCTTTACCTGGAAAAATGGAGGCTCAGGGGGGATCCTATTGCTCTCTGCCCCAAAGGAGGTTTAAGCGAGGTGAGAGTCAATCTCTTCTCCTAAATAACAAGCAATGGTACAAGAGCAAAAGGCCTCAAGTTGTGCCAGGGGAGGTTTAGATTGGATATTAGGAAAAATTYMTTCACTGRAAGRGTGGTCAGGCATTGAAAGGACTGTCATACTGAGTCACACTGAAGATCCACCTGAATGTAGAGGACTGCCTATTAGAAAGGCAAGTGCCCGGTGATGCTTCCTCTGTGAGACCCTTCCAAGTCAGGCTTACCTGTGCCCTGACTGCTTTGCCCTAAGGTTGTACCCACAGCTTTGCATTCATGTGGCTGCAGCAGCAGTGCTCTCTTATGTTGTGGCTTACGTTGTTATTTGCATCACAGTTTTASAGGTTTGTTTTTAATAGTTTTACTTACAAATGTCTGAGCATGATATTCTAGTAAACATCTGACTCTCTCGAGCTTTCTATATCTGCAAACAATACTACCTACTGATTTCTCAGTTTTAATTAAGCTCAAAATGTAATCTTGGAGGTCTAGAGGAAGAACTCAACATATATAGGGTAAAGTGCCCTTGAAATRTGCAAGTTTTGCAGTAAAACRCTGTAGTTGTGCCCCATGTTTTTCACTGAGGTGTTTCAGACTGCTCAAAGCATAATGCAGTCTCCCTTACTTAATTGGCAGTTGCCTGTGGGAAGAAAATTCATCCAGCACCGTAAGGCTTGTTTAAGCAACATGGATGAAACACTCTCAGGAAAAAGGCAAACATCATAGATCACTGCCTGCAATAGTCCTTTGAGCCTGGCATTGATGAAGCTTCCTGTTGTCTACCAGCCTGTTTGTAATACCCACATAGATTTCAACGTCCTACTCGGTGATTTGTGAGTCAATCCTCTCATTCTTTTCTGTTCGTGTTAAACAGGGTGAATTAGGAGATCAGTTTCATTGGGGATGTAGAGTCTGTGTCAGAGCATTGATTAGGTATTTAGAAGAAAACATGCAAAAAGATCATACTGAGCAGCAGGGATTAGGCAAAAGGAAGTGACTAGTATGCATTCATTTTTCCAGGAGTTTTCTGGGAAGTAGCGAGGTACTGCTGGTGTATTCCTGTGTATGGTGGGACATCAGGCCGTTAACAGCACTGGGCAGCTGATCAGAGTAGGTGAAGCAAAATGTCTTGTGCAATTGTGGGAGAATTGGAAGGAGAAGCACGAATGAGGTGCTTATTTATCTGTATTTGAAAGCTTGTTTTTCACCAGAGAGAGCTTGCAGCTTGTTTTTAATAGCTTTAACTCCACTTTGTTAATTTTTAAAATTACATAAACGTCCTGGGGTGTGCTAAGAAAGCTGTATTTTGCTCTCAGCTATCTGGGGAATAAGACGTTCTTGTACTGAAGGGGTCAGTCTTTCCCCACTTTTTTCCTCAGGCAGTCTGTTGTTGAATTACTTCATTTTGGTTTATGGCTGAYCCAGGGACTGAGCTATATTAACGTGGCTGTTTGTTTAAATATTTATCTTCCCGGCCTCATCAGGGTAATCGCGTTATGCAAAGCAAAAGAGAGCAGCCTCGGGTCCCGCTGCAGCTCCATTTCAGCTGGAACCGATGGGCTGACAAGTTCCGAGTGCATCTGTGTACCTGAAATTGCATGCACGAGCCTTATCTGCCCAAAGGTAATGGCATATGCAAATTATCTGGGCTCCAGTGGTCTGTGGGTGCTGAGAAGAAACGATTAACAATGATTATGAGACTACTGGAGGCTACTGCTCTRTGAAGGTTTTGCACAGCAAGCCTGTCAGGGGAGGCTGGAGTTATTCAGCCGGYTTTCTCCTGAGCCTTCCCTAATTACAATGACTGCCTGAGGATCCAACCAGCAGGACAAAGCKTGAAACAAAAAGCTCAAACAGAGTTGCCTGTAAACACATGCGAAGGTACAGGCACACACATTTTAGGGGCACGCTGGTGTTAGCAAGACTGGTGGTGCAGGGCAACATCTTTCCACTTTGAACTCGATATAAAGCTGTAGCTAAACTCCCAACTACTGYTACTCAGCAGGTCTCGCTGCTGGTTTGGGCTGTGCCAAGGCTCGGCCRCTTCCAGGCCACCTGATAACTCTGCTGGCTTTTTTCCATGCGGGGAGGAGCATCCCCAGGTTCGTGTGGCAGGAAGGCAGGAGAGCTGTACCGTTACCAGCAGATCTGCAGGAGGTTGGATGGATTGCTGCCTCTGGGGACTTCCACTGCTTGTGGAGGTCATTTAGAGAGTGTTTATGTAGATTGTCGTGCAAGGATTGATAGTGGGGAAGGCACCTCTGAGGCCACACTCTGTCCATCCTTGTTAGAGCAAAATATGTTAATTATTGGTGTAGCTGCTCTCCTTCAGAGATCTTTTGAAGCTGACTGGCATTTGCTGCCAATGGCACTGACAGACACCCAGCTATTTATCAGGTTTCATTAAGTCTCYCTATTCATTTAGATCTCTGCGTTGCTGCAGGACTGGATATGGTTCCAGCTTCCTGTATTTGCTGGCTTTTTGTGCTTGTTTCTTGCTATTTTAATATTTAATATTTAATTTGGATGTTTTTGTGTTGAAAGAAGCTGGCTTGCAGTTTTCCCCTCCCCTTTCTTATGAATTTGTAATCACAGGTGGTTTGTTTTCAGAGTGCTGTGGTTTTCCCAGTCTCCATATTTGCTGAAAACAGGCAGTAAAGAGACCCACCAAGCTGTGTACTGTGGTCAAACACATCCCATGAAAGTAGCAATGAAAGTTATGGAGGCTCTGGTGAAGTTTGCATTTGAGAAGTGCTTGACTTGTTGATTGTAGGGCAACACATATTTTTAGTCAGGCTGAGATGTTTCAGATGATTGCCTTTGGGCTTTCTCTCTCATTTCTGTATGTCTGTAAACAGCAGCAAGTAGTTATTTTGGAGAGTCACTGTGAGTCAGCTGACATTTGTTTCATTTTAAAGCTTTTGGAAGCATGCTCTTCCCTGACCCTGTACCTGCTGAATTGGGGTTCAAGGCATTGCTTGACAAGCAAGGAGACAGCCTGTTCTCCTCAGGAGYTGGGTCTATTTTGGTGCTCATCCTGAGTGTCAGCCCTGCCCTGTGTGCAGTTTTCCTTGGTCCTTGTTGAAGGCAGTGATTTGTGCCAAACCAGGAGGCAGCAAGGACGGGTTAAATCCATAATTTGCTGCTCAAGTTGCAGCCTTGGTGCAGTGCATGTACCGCAAAGGGAAACTTCCTCCTAGGGTTTTTTTGGAGACATCCTCACACCTTTGATGATAAAGACATGTACCAGACACAAACAGGAGCTTTTGCAGCGTTGGAGTATTTTTGTTGAGGGACAAAAGAGCAGCTGCAAGTCCAGACATACAAGTCCATCTCTAGCAATTAGTCTTCCTTGACTGACCTGCAGCTACACCTTTGGATTTCTTTTTGCTGTGGAAAAATTGCCTGACAGGTGATGAGAATGTCCACTGTCACGCTTGTGGYGTGGAAAAAAGGGAAACTCACCCCCAAGTTCATAGACACTGCTGACAGTCATTGGAGCTACAGGATTGGGGTTTTTTTAAATGAGATAGCTATTCTATCTAAAATTTCTCTGCTCTGGTTCAGTAAGGAAATAATTAGCATGCAAGAATACTTGAATCTAAGCTAATGGGATTTGAAGGTTTCCTRATGAACAAGCCCATGAAAAAGTTGTATTCATAATAGCAAGAAAAAGGTCACTTCTGAAGTGTTACCTATTTTCCCTATGTTAGAATGATTTTATAATTATTCATATTTTATAATGATTATTATAAATATTATTAATTRCAGGTTTTGTTGTGTGCACTTGCTATTCCTGAAGGTAAGAAAATTTATTTAATTCTTAGTAATTCCCTAATAGCAGCATGTTTTTATGCTAATCTGGGATGGAATATCTGGCTTGATGTGGATGTGTTCTTAGAGGTTTTGGCTGTGGGTTTATTAGATGCAGGACCAGAACAACATTTGAGTGTTGGGCTGAAACAAAATTATGTTCCCAAAGTGTTTTAGCGTGCTGCACTTGCTGTTGTTAAGTAGCTTCTTCTTGAAATTAATTCCACTGGGAAATAAAAGGCCTCAGCTAATGGAATTACGTCAGTATATTTGGAATATGAAAGAGGCAAGCAATTAAAAATAGAATATTAATTAATTAAGCTTACAGCTTCCTCTTAAAGATTTAATGTTTGAAGGAGCACTGTAATAAACTCTAGCAAGATAATGCTAATAAAACAAATATAATTTGACAGAGTTGGCTTATTAGATATTATTAATTGAGTATGAGTTGAGAGTTGTGTCTTAGTGTTTACAGAGAATAGAAATTCCTGGTTCATTAGCTGTCAGCAATACTTTTTAACATTTGTCAGTTTATGCCATTTGTGGCTTTATTTCGTAAAAAATCTTTACAGGAGTTTAAAGAAATTTCTCACTTAAGCTTTATGAAACTGCTAAGGAGGAAGACAGGTACAAAGCCTTCTGTGCTGGACAAGCCAGGCTTTAGTGGTTAGAGATCATACACTTCAGGCTGGATTTGGAAGTGAATCCCAATKTTCACTTTTAGATCCCAGCTGCCAGGTGACGTTCTCAGCCCTTCAACACTGCCAGAGTTTCAGCCTGATGTCTACAATCATGTTGAGCTGTTGTGTTTTCAATTCTCAGTGATGTGTCCCATGATAGATGGGAGAGTGTGTGACTTATTTTTGGAGCAGCCTTTCTGGATCAGCTGGCACCAGGGARATAGCTCCTCACAGTGCTGGATGCACAGGAACACTGAGCATGGCCAGCACATCCATGTCTTCCCTAGTGGGACGCTGGGGCTCCGTGTGGCTGGGAAAGAGGATGTGGGATGGCACATGGCCACGGTGTGCAACAGCTCTCACAGCATTGTGTCTGCCAAAGAGAGTTCCAGGTATGTGTGTAAATGGGTGGAAATTCTCACTTTGAAGTCCTTGTCTCTCTGTGTTGGGCTGCCTGGATCAGACACTTGTTTATGTTACTATGTATAGGCTATGTGTTCGAAGTTGGCAGCTTCTGCCTCTGTTTTTCAAAAAATCATCGAGGTTGGAAGATACCTTGAAGATAATCCAGTCCAACCATAATCACTCATAAACCATATTCCCAAGTGCCACATCCARGTGCCTCTAACACTTCCAGAGATGATGACTGCACCACCACCCTGGGCAACTTATTCCGATGCCTGTTCACTCTTTCAGTGTAATTTTTAAAAAATATTTAATGTGAACCTTCCCTGGCAAAAGTTCGTGTAAGTTCATTTTGAGCTCATGTGACAATCTAAATGAGAACTCTTGCATGCTATATTCTTGATTTAAGGTTTGTTACACTTGCAATTAGCATTTAAGCTTCTGCTACAAGACTAAAAACAAGATGTTACAGTTAGACTTTTAAACCCAGCCATTTAAGATCCTAAATGTGCTGAGCTCTTATTGAGCTTCCTTGTTTAATTATTGGGTGCTAATTTTAGACTCTTTCACATCTTGGTTGTTTTTTTTTTTTGTCTCTCTCCAGTGCTTGAATTTGCCAGCTAGAAAAATTAGATCTTTATTTTGAAACATGTGTTRACATAGATATTGAGGTCAACCCAGGCCAACAAGGTTTACTGAAACCTGCCTTAGCCTTCACAAAGTCTGACCCACAGTGGAATAATGTGGAGATTTGGGGATCTAAAAAATACTGATTAGGACCCTCCTCCCTATTCTGAGCATCCTGGCCCTCAAGATGTTACTAGTTTTTATGTGGCACAGAAGACCGAGTGTTATGCCTTGTTCCGCTTCCTGCTTCCCTGGCTCAACACCACCTCTGCTTGTGGCTTCAGGGCTGCTGGAGGGCAACAAAAATAAGTACTTGCCTCTCTTCCCGATGACCCCTTGTCTTCCCTGTTGCCTTACCCTCTAGTTCCAGCGTTTTTTGGACAGTAGAGGATGAGAATGAGTTTCCTCCTTACACTGCTCCCTGGATACTGTCAGTACCCAGCCCAGCACTCTGGGTGCCCTGCCCTCCTGRTAGCCCTGGATGTTGAAGGCAATTTCATGTTTTGTGCTTCAGTGGCTCAAATTTGCCATCTCTGACTCAAGCCAGAGCAATACAAGGACATGGAGTAGAAAATGGTTCTGATGACGCCACCGTGTGGGGTGACTTGGTTTTTGTGCCCTTTAGTTAGTGCTCTAGTTTCCTGGAGAGGGATCTAGGGAAATTTTTTTCTTCTACTTTGGATGGGAAGACAGAACAGAGCAACAGGAGAGGTTTTAGGCTGTTTGAGACGTGTCCTGTCTCATTTTGAAATAGCTAGGGGATTCAACTGTGTTATGGCAGGTGGTTTCAATGTGGGCAGAATCTTTGCTAGTCAGGACCAAATAATCTTTGCCCAGAAGCAGTTAGATTTTTAGAAGCAAGCAATTATCATTTGTATGGGAGTTATTTYCGTTCAGACTACAGTAATTGTATAACTCAGACATGCCAAATTCAACTTGTGACAAAAGGATAGGGTTTGTTTCCACTTCTGACACAGCAGCTGTTGCAAATGTCAGGATCCAGTTTTGTAGGGAAGCTGTTAAAAATTCCTATTTTAGTTTTTTACACTGTCAAAGACAATATTCTAGATGTGTCCCTAGGCATTAATATATCTGATGGATGCTGGTTCAAAATACACTCCTGCTATGGCTTGTGACCTCCCAGTAGGATTCTCTCTTTCCAAATCAAATCTAAGGAAAATGCTTCCTCGGCATGACAAGGAAATGGACATTTTCATGGTGGAGGGACTGTTCAGGGACTTCATTTGTTACCTGCTGCCTTCTCAACAGCAAACTCTGGCTGTGTGCAGGCTCCCAGTAGAGAACTTCTAAGCCTGTGTGGCAATGCTTCCAAGGTAGTAGAAGATTTCAAAAAGCAAATATAAGTGGTCTCCTGTAAATCACACGCAGAATCACGTAGAATATGCTGAGTTGGAAGGGACCCACGTGGATCATCGGGTCCAGCTCTTGGCCTTGCACRGGACATCCCCAAAAATCATACCATGTGTCTGAGAGCATTGTCCAAATGCTTCCTGAACTCTGGCAGACTTGGTTCTCTCTTTCAGCAGCACCTTGTCAGAGGGCTTGTTGGATATTTGTTACCTTTGATCTGAACTGCCTGCAATTAGCTGAAAAGAGACARGCAGAGAGTGGCCAGGTCAGGTATCAAATGTCCCTGTGACCTACTGCAACAGAGTCCCTGTTTTCTAGCTTCTGAATTCCAACAAGTTGGTGACCCAATAGAGCTTTGCTTTCSCCTGTGCCAGGCTGTGCTTATGGTTTACTTCCCAGCAAGGGGAAAAGTAGAAGTGTAGGACTTTACATGTGCCTTGGGCAGACAGCATCAGTGAGTATTTTAAGGCTGTGTAGAGTCCCATTAGCCTACAGTTTACCCACCCTGGGCACATCTTGTAGTGAGGAAAATCTGTGTAAGCACATGGAAGGGAAGAAACACTATTAAAGTGGAAAAAAAAGCTATTTTATTACAAGATAAGGTATTGAAGCGCTCATGGTGAATCTCTCTGTATTGGTTTCAGGCTGGTATTTCAAATAAATRTAGTAAAGGAAGAACATTTCCAATTAACCAGAGATGAAAGGAATAATCCTGCTTGTGGTCACACTCTGTGGAATATATCCCAATAACGAGCAGATACGTTTTTCTTCCCTCAGGAGCATAAACATKTAAAGAAATTACACAATTTATTATTGAATCTAACAGAGACAAAGGTGAAACACTTCTTTCAGGTGGTCTGGGAAAAAAAGAAAATACAGAAATGGTTTGGACATATGGTTTGTGSTTTTGGTACCATGAGGAGTTATGTGGAGAGTTCTGAGAGTGTTCTAGTCCATCCCAGACTGGACAGGATA
This sequence comes from Amblyornis subalaris, assembly GCA_018881555.1. NCBI lineage: Eukaryota > Metazoa > Chordata > Aves > Passeriformes > Ptilonorhynchidae > Amblyornis > Amblyornis subalaris. The sequence goes on from JACAXG010000059.1 coordinate 4,443,305, forward strand.
CAGGAACATGACACTGGCAGATAATCTATAGAAGTAAATGACAGAACCTCTCCTTTCAACACCAGGATGTGATCTGCAGGAAGCAAAGGGAGCAGGCCCTGCTGGCACCCTGAGGTGGGCGTGGGAGGTGGCTTCTCCTGTGGACAGAAGTGATTCCTGCATTGGAGGGCTGCAACACTAGAGCATAACATGGGAGCTGGGCTGTTCAGGGAACAGATGTGTCCTCTTGGGCTCCTTTCCTGCTGTGTTTTGTAGTTCTAGGAAGTGATGGAGGTAGTGCGTAAAGCAAAATGAAATTCGGATGTTCTGCTTCAGAGGCATGGCAAAGACTGAGGTTTCAATTTACACTTTTTCTGAATTTTCAGTAAATAGACAAATCTAGTAACTGTAGAAACTTGGCTTCAGCTGTGAACAGCCATTTTTGTTTGCTTTCTGCTTTAGACAAGATACTTCCTCATGGAGGATGGTACTCAGCTCAGATTCCCATAATTACTTATGGAGCATCCTGTAGTTAGTCCCTACCCTCATGTGTCTCCAGACTGGTTAKTTTCCTGCCAGCATCAGATTCATCAATGAGGATCTGAGGAAAACATGTTAGACTCTTATGGGAATGCTTTGCAGAGCGAGTTGTAATGATGTTTGGGTGAAAATGCTTTCAAACTGTAGGCACTGGTCACAAACTATCTTTGCTGGTGTTTGATGGCTGTTCTCTTGCAGAACTCACTCACTGCAGCCCTCCAGGATYTGAGGATTTGAAGGGTGACTGTGTTATTTTGAGATTTCTTAACTTCTGATTTCTCAAAACTGACCACAATATCCTTGTTGAATTTTGAAGTAATAACAACCAGGAGGTTGAATGTTGGCAGGTTGCTCTAAGGAGARGGGTTAATGCTCAACAACTTCTGTTTGGCAGTCAGAGGGGAGCATCTGGAGCTCAGAAGTTCCTGCATTAACCACGGGGTGGCAGAGGCAGCGCAGAMCTGTGTGTCTGAAAATACTGTAAAATGAAAATACTGAGCGTGGTGGGAGATGGCAAAAGTGTGTCTGTGTGCTGGGATGACCTTCCTTAGTCTTTCTTTTCTAGTTGTATGTAAACGCCTTGAAAATCCCTTTGGATCCGTTCCTTCCCTGATAAAGAAGGGRTCTCATGATCATGAAATAAACACTTTGTAATTCTGTTCTTGTGTCCCTTTCTTCCTCAGTCAACAAACATCTCAAATCACTTTTGCAACCGAATTTTTGGCCCAGATGGAACCTCCTCATCCATTGGCTCTGGCATCTCCTGGGGAATGTCTGATCCGTGGACCAGGTGAGTTCATCTACTTCTGTCACAGGGAGTGTGCTGGGAGCCAACCAGAGGTGAAGTGGTGGTGAGTTGAATTTCTGTATTTCTACCTAATCCATTCAATTTGGAAATGAGACAAGGTTTAGTGAAAGATATTTCCTTATCAGAAATCTGGAGTAATTGTAGCAAAATTGGTGAGTACCCATGGGTTGTCAAGAAAAAGGACTCTGGATTTGTGTCAAGATACCTATCTGGCTGTGCCTGCATTTGGGAGTAGAGACCAAAAGTGGCCATCAGTGGGCAGCTTTAACTTTGACCACATAAAGTGTTTAATGCTAATATTGAAGACCATTTTTCAGCTCAGATTGATTTTTGGTATGTTTGGGATAATTGGTGACATGATAGATCTCATGGCAGTTGTACAAGCCAGTCTTATGGGGTCAGGTAAAGAATGAGAACAAAACCAGGACATCTCCTTAGTCACTGCTAGTCATGCAAGCTCAGGCAGCTGCTGTAGATGTGTCTCTGTTTCCTTTGCCTCCCATTTTCTCTACCACTCCTTCTGTTCCCCTTTCTGGTACCTTCTGCTTTCCCTTCAACAGCTGTGGAGGAGGTGATAATTCCTTCTGCAGCAGCAGTGGGGGCAGAAGCAATGGTGCCATTTGGTGATGTGGCAGCAGCAAATGCCCAGGCTCCAGGAAGGAGTCTGGAATAAAAGGTTCAGTAAGAGATTAGGGGAATTTTTAGTGCATAGGACCTTTCTTGTTCAGGTGTCTGTTGGTTACTGGAAACTCTATTTACTGCTGAAGAGCAAGTGTTGATTATGCAGGAAAATCAAGAAGAGRCTGCTCCTCTTGATGGTAGGACTGCGTGGCCAGAGGCAGAGCCAGACAGTTCCTCTTACCAGATCAAGGCAGGATCAGATGCCTTAAGATTATGTTGAAAAGGATTGAAGAAATAATTAATGGGACAGAGGAAAAGTAATGCTGACAAGGCATTAACTAGGTGGTGGAATGGACCCAGAAGCCCTGCAAAATGGTCTTTGTTTGTCTCCTTATTTGTAGATCAAGTGACCCCAGATATTCTCTGGGTTGGCATGGGAAGCTCATAGAGGAGAAATTAATTATTGCAACATTTGTGTATAATGGAAGGGATGAGGCTGAGATAAGGCAGAAGAGAAAACAGCAGGAAGAGAAGGCTGGCTTGTTAGCAGCTGCTTTGCAAGGCAGGAATTTCAAGGGAAAAARGGGTAATAATGGAAATAAGGGAAATGAAAATTTAAATTGGAGAAGTCCAAAGGATTGCCGCAACAAAACCAAGATASTGGAAAAGAGAATGTCCTGTGATCCCGAGACGAGAACTATGAGAACAACAAAGCAAAAATCAAATCAGTTGGAAGCGGAATGAAAGCGAGGAACAAGGATCAGACCAGACCCCCAAGCCCTAGCAGTGGAAGGAGCTACAAAAGTAATCCCCTTGGGAGACTTTGGTGAACCAATTACAGATTAAAAAATTGGAGATGAAACTTAAGGCATGTCTGATAGATACCAGCACAATTTATGTGACATTAACAACCCCCCATGAAGGATCAACAATTAAGGGTAAAGTAAATGTTGTATGAATAGAAGGTAAAACTACCTTTGTACCCAGGACTTGATGGCACAGATATATCCACAGCCTGATAATAATTCTTTTCTGCTGTTGGAATCAGCACCAGCAGACTTGGTGGGGAGATATTTGTTATACAATTTCGGGCACAGCTGCAGTGTTTACCAYAAGGAATCTGTGTATTCACATTGTGACTTTCAAGGGATATAGTAACAAAACATCATGATGGCCATGTGACTGAAGGGGGATAGAAAAACCCCAGGAACTCAGAGGTGTCCCYGGGGTTATTAAGGTCAGCTAATCCAGCACAGCTCGAAATGCAGGAAGGCAAACCTCCCTCCTTAAAAYAGTACCTGTTATCTTGGGAGGCAAGGGAAGGTATAAGACCAATAACTGAAGATTTTTCTCCCTTGCGAGTCTCCCTGTAATATTCCTGTCTTGCTGATTAAAAACCCCTAAATTAAGMTCAGATGAAAGACCAGTTTATAGATTTGTGCAAGACTTAGCAGCAGTAAATRGGTAACTGTATTGCAACCACTGGTTCCTGATCCTTCAACAACTATAAACATGGTAATGGCTAACGCAAAATGTTTTACAGTAATTGATTTGTGCCCAGCTTGTTTCAGTGTAATGGTGCATCCAGAATCTCAGTATAATTTTGCCTTCACCTGGGAAGGAAAACAGTAAATGTGGACTGGATTTCCTCAAGAGTTTGCAGGATTGCTGACTTTATTTTTGAAAATCCTAGGCAGAATTAGAGGGGACTTAACCAGTAACTCTGTATTAATACAGTGTGTGGATGATGTGCTGACAGCAAGTACAAATAGGGAAAATTGTGTGGAAGACACACATAATGCCTGTTGCTTTGACTGCTAAAGGCTATTGAGTCTCCCCAACCAAATTACAATTCTCTGAAGAGAAGGGAAGATATTTAGGAGATTTTTTTTTTGTTTTGTCAGGAGAGGGCAGGAAGGTACCAGATGACTGAACAAAAACTCTCCAAGATATGTCTAAGCCTACAACTTTAAAACAGGAGTAGACTGAAGTTGCATACTCTGCACCACCCTCAATCGTCAGGGAAAGTAGAAAGAATGAATCAAAGCCTTAAAGACATCAAAGATTTGTGCAGAGACTAAAAAGGCCAGATGCTATACCTGTTTTTTTAATGTGCATTGAGGTGTGAAGGCCAAATAAATTGAGACTGACCTGGCAGAAGTGTTATGTGGCAGGAATATTCAAATTCTCAACATAATTATGGCTGCAAAAACATTCCAGTTGGTTGCTCTTTTTATGACTTATGTTCTTGGAGAGAACCCGAGATCCAAATGTTTGGTAAATACACCCAGATTTCAGGCTCCAAGGAATAAAAAGAAATATGAATGCAGAAGGGCTCTAGAGGAAAGAGCCTCTAGGGGGGTGAGTGTCAGCTGGATCTGCACACTGCTCATGGTCCAGGGGTTACTCTCAGAGCATTATCAGACRTTAATTTTGTGGGGTATGTTCCTCCATGCTTGCACTTTCTGAAAATCTTACTCATTTCACAGTTTCAGGGTATGTAGGAATTTAATCTAATCTTAAAAGGCTTCAATTATTTGCTGTTTTGGCCCCAGCCAGGGCTGCTTCGTTAAAGAGTGTCATGACCAAGGACTTTTTAACCTGCCTTTTAAAGTTCTAGTTGGCATGCTGAAGCTGTATTTCCAGCTTTGATCCTATAAAACACTATTTTTCAGCCTCTTTCATCTTGTGGATCCCCTAAATTTTTTTTCAGTGCCATTCTGGTCCCTTTACAATGAATTTCAGTCTGTTGTCAAGACAGCCATTATGCTAAATGTCTGCATTTGCTAAGCACTTCTAGTAAGCAATACAAAGTTAAATGACCCAGGGGTTTTGTTTGGTTGTTTTTTTTTGGTCAAAGAATATTCTGTCCTGCTTTAAAGAAACTTCTTAAAGCTCTTGAATTCTTTAATTTGCTGCAGGTATCAGYGGTTGCAGTATTTTGTGTCTGATAGCAAAGCTTCAGGAAAAGGCACCAAAGTGTGCTTTTGCTGCTTTTTCAAGTCTTTTGACTGTCACATTAGGTTATCCATGTGCTAGAGYGTGACAAGATAGGGAATCTCTGTCACAACCACCTGCAATCTGGTGGTTGTAAAGCTGTTCTGGTGCCTTTTGTCCCCATTCTCTACCGTACTGGAAGATTTTTCTTAAACGAGCCTGGCATTAACCTTCTCATAACCATAGCAGATGTAATGCTCAGATACTGTTCCATGAATCCTGCAGGGAATTTTAACCTATGAAATCTTTTTGCCTTTGTRAATACTGCTTAGATGATGTTTGAAGATGGCAACGTTAGTGAAATTTCCCAAGTTCATCTTCCAAGCTGCAGGTAAGCGAAGTCTGTTTTCCCCTCAAAATGAGGCAAGAAAAAGCAAGGGGAAAGAGGACTGTGCTCCTTCAGTTAAGCTTTGTTCATGGAGTGACAGGATTGAACCCATATGCCTGAATAGCTCTGCAATAATAAGGCATTTGGGGATTTTTTTTTCAAGCAAATGCAAAGCATTTCACCCTGCACGCAGCTAAATATAAATCGTGTCATTTCTAGTGGTTATTCCATATATGGGCTCTTGTTTTCACTTGTCATCGTGGACCACGCTGGGAGAGCCATGTCAGAGGAACTGTATGYGGTTGGTGTGCTCGACCTGGACAGCTGGGATCCTTATGTTCTCCTATGTCCTTACATTCTCGTTTATCTCACCTCCAGAAATCCTGGCCTTGACTCTTGCAAGTGTTGGACTGTACCTGCACCAGAAGTACTACAGGATGGAGAAAACCACGTGTACCTTGTCCATAATTAGGTCCAGAGCCTTTCTGGCTTTTGTAGCAGTTTTTGATGTCAGCACGTTTCTGCAACGTCCTTTTTTTTTAATTTGTGGGTTTCTTTAAATGTCCCTGTCACAGAGATATCATCTGTAGTTGAGGTTCTGACATTAGCATTTGCTTTTTTTTTTGCTTACTATCACTATTTCTTCGATCAAGAAAGATCTCAGAAATAAGCATAGCACCYTGGCTAGTTTAATGTAACAGAGAAAGAATTCGTATGAATATGAATCTTCATCGCTCTCTGAGGCCCTGCTGCCCAACACAGCAGCATCTCTCAGGTGTGTGCCCCATCCCTGCCTTGTTGGCTGCACGGTTGAACTCCCCTGTGAGCCACTCAACGTTTTAAAGGGTTTTTAAGGTTTTAAAGAGAATGTCTCATGCGTGAATAGCTGTAGGTGTGGATTGGACACCAGGAGGTCTCCCCTCACCTCTCAGCCCTGTTCTCACGCTTGCAGCTCCCCTCAAGCTGTGGGACYTTGCAGAGCCTCCGTGGCTGCAAACCTCTCCCTCTCCCAGCGCCGTCCAGCCCCGGCTGTCCCTGCGCTGCGGCCGTGGCCACGCTGCTCCACCACAGGGGATGGGTGGGCAGAAGGGCCGCTGCAGCCGTGCACTGCTGGAGCTGCAGGCTTATTTTCTCTTTGCATGTGCTGAGTTTCTGGCATTGAGCTCTGCTGGCTACCTCAGAGCGAAACCGGGCCTGTGCGAACCCTGACACACATTAATGACGGTGAAAATAGGTGTGCTGCCTGTGCTTACCAGCCTGTGGAAAGGAAGGTGTGCAGAGTTGATACRTACAGATTTCTTCGTGATATTTCACGGGTTATTTCCTGCTTTACTTGCTAGCTCAGGTTTTCCCATCTCCCGTGCTCCATCAAGGCCTCATGCCATGTGTGGAGTGAACCTCCATTCTCCTTTCATGATGCCTCCAGCCTGAAAGGGCAAAATGGCCCTGTGAGCTTGCAGCTCACCAAGGAAAAAAGGGTTTAGTTCACCTTCCAACTACAAATTCGTTTTTTGTTTTTTTTAATTTGGTCCACCCCCCCTCCTTTTTTCTACTTGTGATTTCTGTTAAGCCTTACAARGTGTTTTTCGTCTGCAGTAATCACACAAAACTCTGTGTCTTTATATAAAAAGGGGAACTGAATTCTCTGCCTAGCCRAAAGGGTGTTGCGAGCACTCATTAGCCAATGATAGAAATTAATGCCTAATCTCATCTAACAATTTCATTATGTGTGAAATTTGGGAGGGTTGCTCTTAAAAGAGGCTGCTGATTGACGACAACACAGATTGTGTGTGTGCTGTCATCTTTATCCTGGCTGTGATTCCTTTTTTTTTTTTAGCTATTGAGGATGTGAGGGACAGAAGAAGCCTAATGGGACTTCATATACTGCGTGATGTATGGGGCACTTGCAGTCAGGAATATTGAACTCATAAATGTACTCATTTGCCCTGGAGTCACTGAGAGGGAGACGGAATACAGGACACCGCAATGTCACAGTCATGCAGAGTCACTTCTGTAACTACAGAGCAGCAGTACAAAGGCCATATTTTTCTTGGATTTTACTGCAAATCTCTAAAAGGGCTCTGTGAGGCTGCTCTCATTGGCTGGAAGAGAAGGTGARCTTGTGCTGGATTAGTCTGTATGCAGACCCCTTCTGCATCTTGTTTTTCTGACGTTCTGAACATTTTGGGGTGGTGTTTCGAAGTGACCCTGCACATGCTGTCTGTTCTGTCTCGTGTCTCCACCACAGCATTGCAACCCTAAGCTGTCCCAGCTTGCCCTTCAAGCATGAAGGTGAAATAAATGTGCACATCTGAGGCAGATGGTTAGCCCCAGTCTTGCAGTGGTATTTGAGAGGGATTTTCTTCATGTTATTTCAGCAGCACAGAAGGAAATGAAAGTGTTTCTTACTGTAAATACTTTTTTGTCTCTCCCTCTCTTCCTCTGCACTGCTGAGTGTATGAAGACTCACTTCACTGSTTTTCTCAGAGAAGTCTATTTCTGTCTCAGATCAATTTAGGCCTGTCCTATGCACATATGATAAGGGCAGCATATTGCTGTGATAGCCTTGAACCAACTTGTAAGTTTGGGACACTGGGAGCAGGAGGCGAGATGTAATTGTCATTGATAAGAAGTCAGAGGGCCAAACCAGTGGCTGAAATGTGGAATTTGTCAACCACAGCCAGGTTGTTTGAAAAACARTGCAGACCACAACACAAGGGGTTTACCCATTTCTCAGAAATGTGTGTGTACACGTGAATCCCCTGTGTGGAGCTTCCTTAAGGGGCTGYGTCTGTCTGTGTCCAGAGAAACAGCACAAAAATATAAGGTTCCCAGCTGCATCCTGAACCACTGCTGTAGTTATTCCCCAGCACATCTGCTAAGCATGTGAAAGGATCCAGATGTTGGCTGTGATGCTRTACCAGTTTACTTCCTCCAGTGAGCCAGACAGTTTCTGCTGTGATGTTTGTGTAACCACCTCAGCACCCAGTGCAACAYCCAGTGTGCTTGAAGCCATCTCAAMSAGTGCCAACAAAGTGTGTGGCCCTCCAGATAAATGGTTCCCAGTGTTCCTTCGGGATTGGCTTTTCAGTCTCATCTCTGAGATCTGCACTCCAAACTCTGTGGCTTTTGGGCTACATTCAGTTTAGTTTTGCAATGTAACTTAACTTCTCATAATCTTTATTCTTTGCTTGGGTGGCTGTATGGAGCCCTTCCTGCTTGGCAGGTACCCTTTGGTCACTAGAAGAGCTGGGCAAAGCTCACACTGGCGACACAGCCTTTGGGAACAGAGGGAGAGCCTTTTTCTTCCTGCTGGTGGGATGTCCAGGRGTGATCGTTGTTAGTATTTCAGAAAGTCATCTGGTTTACGCGTGCAGTGCTTTATCTGGCTGGACTGATTTCTCTTCCCTGGGTGGGGACACTGGACTTTGATAAACTGAAAGAGGTTGAAAGAAAAAGGCATTTTGCCTTTGCCCACTCTTGGCATTAGCATCTTCRTAAATGGGGTGAGCCGACCAGGAGATATTTTTGTCTCTCCTCACCTCCCAGCCCTACTCTCACRCTCGCAGCTACCTTCGAGCCGCGGGACTTTGCAGAGCACACTGTGGYTTGCATCGGCTCAGCCCGAGGTTCAGTCACCCAAAACCTTGCAGGTCTATTTTGAAACATCGTTCAATCTGTCCACCATGGAGTTTCTTTTCTTTTTTTTTTTCCACTCTGGCTTCTGACATCACTTCCCGAACATTGTATTCACCGAGCTCTGTAGCCAGATCGTCTCCTCAGCATATGATGCAAGGAGCTCTTTAAAATGGATTTCGGCTCTCCTTTTGCTCTGCTCTGCTTGCTGGTGATAATAGCTGTTACTCAAGGTAAGTGGGATTTTTCTTTATGGGGTTGGCACAGATTTGCCTAGAGGAGCAGACACCTTAATTTTGCTCCAAGATSTTTTAAGGACTCTCTACCAGGTTTGGGGCGACATCAAATTTTGTAGCTGCTAAGGCATGAAAGGGGAAGTCAGACCAAAGTAAGACAGATTATTTTTCTAGTAAACGAACAATAACTAACAATATTGTGCTTTCTGAGCRTCCTGCGTCTGTAGAAGCATTTCAGTGGGGAATGTAAGGTCCTTGTACGCAGAGTGCTGGCTGGAGAGCAATGTGGTCCAGCTCCTAACACTCAGTGTGACCTTGGGTTAGTTGCCCAGCTGCTGTCACCCTGCTGTTTACCCACCTCTGATTTACACACAGCAACTTAATAATGTGCAAGGGCACTGTGAGTCTTGCTCAAGTTAAATTTGTGACCTTACTCTTTGGGTAAAGGCAGCTGTGCACCTGCAGCTGYTGTTTCTGCTACCCTCCACAAGATCTATGGCACTGATGCCCTGAGGACCTTTCTTTGCACAGTCTCTCGTCTCTGAAGGGGGGTGGCAGAGTGATAGATGGKCATGTTACATTTGTGGAGAGCAAAGACCAGCTTTTGTTTCCCTGTGTGCATGGTGTGCAMGCCATTCCTGCGTTATTGAGGTGGGGGAAGGTGGACCTTATGGAAGGCATCCCAGTCCTCTGATTTTCAATYACTGGTGATCCAACTTGTCACTACAGTTGGGTCTGTCCCCCTTATGTCTCACCGGGGCATTTGCCTTCCTGGGAGGCAGCCGAGAGGGGACGGATGGACACGGCAAGTTTGCTCTCCTTTCAGGCTCTGCCACCTGGACTGGTGTGCTCAGCGGYGGCTCAGCAGTCTTTTCTTTGGGAATCCAAAGCCTGCAGGACTTCTCCAGCATGAGCAAGAACGATGGCAGATGYATCACAGCTGTCTTAAACGATACTTTGTTGGCCAAGTGTGGCTCTTCTGCCAGTAGATGCCTGAACCTGGAGAATGGCTCCCTTGTGCTGAGGAGTGTGGAGAAAGAGGACGAAGGAAAATACGAATTTGTTTTTCAGAACACCACCAGATCTTTCACACTGGAAGTGTTTGGTAAGTGGCCTTCGTAGCAACAAGTAGCTTTTGAACTTTTGAGCCTGGTTGGAAGCCTGGTGCCTTGAAATTCTTCCTAAGAAACTGCTTGAGCTTGCATGAGCTATAGGTGCCTGTGGGAACCATGCCAGTCTTCCTGCTGTGGCCTCAGAATTCCTGCTCCCTTTTGTGTGCCCCCTCATCCACCTGCAGAGTGCAAAGACAGAAACAAAGTCACTTTTGTACAGGATCCAGCTCATTGCTTAGGGTAATGTGGAGAAGGCTTAAGTGGGTTTGTCCTCCTGCTGAACAGTGCTCTAGGCAGACAGAGACCATTGCTCTGGTCCTCATCACCACCATTCCTTTTGCAGGGCTTTCACTTACACAGGCTTCTGAGATAAATTGAAGCGTGCAAAGCTGTAATGAAAATGTCTGAGCAAACTGGTCTCAGTGAAGACAAATGAACCCTTGCACATTTTGGGTGCAAACAGGCGGAACTGCTGTGCAGAGCAGGTCAAAGATGTGACTCCTTGGCACAAAGATCAGGGGCTTAGACTGGAAGTAGTCAAAGACCACAGAAGTGTCCTGGGTTTAACCTCCGTTTCAGGGGATTTGCTTTGGGAATTTTTGCCTCCTCCTTGTGTTCTGTTGCCACCCCTAATGCAGGGAAACAATTTCACAGCAAAGGTGTTCCTGGAGGCAGGGCATTTTAAATGAAGATTATGTCCTAGTTGAAGAAAGTGATTTTTGATCTTATTTCCATGGATGGATATTCTCAATATTTCTCCTTCTGTCATAAAACCGTACCAGTTCTCTATCTTGTTTGTATTTGCAAAGTGGCAAATGTAGGAAATAGGTTTGCTCCTTGTAGGAGACTGAAAGAGAAATTCAGGGAAATGTAGTAAGAGCAATGATTCATTGATTCATTTTAAAATGACGTGGTCTGGGCATCCTATCTAACTGCAGGTGTCTTGTGTTGGTACCCACGTTGGTCATGATTTGCACCAGTTCCTCTCAAAAATGGAAGAAGAGGCAGAGTCACAGCAGAAGTACAACCCYCTGGTGGAGGAGAGGGCTGAGTCTCTCTGAAGCTAAGGTTATCTGCTGATTACAGAGCAAGGCTCTGGCTGCCAGATCCTTTGGATGATTCCACCATCCTCTCAGATCAGGGGCTTTTATTTTTTGGTTTTTTTCAATATCGGTAAGGAAAATGAAGAGATGGCAGATCTTTGTGGCATCCCCGAAACAGGGACCAAGAGTCAAAGCAGGGTTGGGGTGGGCACTGTGAGGCATTTCAGGACAGAGAGCAGGCACTGAAGAGTCTGGTTACTCATTTCTGTGCTCCCTCGATGCCAGTAAATGCGGTGGTACTGAGAGAGCTGGTATGGGAAGTTTCTGCCCAGCTCATGTTCACTGCTGAGTCCTCTCCTCACCTCTCTCTCTCCTCCCTGTTCCCTTTGCCCCATGCTGTGTGTGACCAGAGCCGACCGTTGGTATCCAGTGCTTCCCTGATGGGACTGCAGAGTTGTTCTGCAACGTGACCAACAACAAGAATGCGTCCTTTCGGTGGCTGCTGAATGGCACCGACCCGAGTGTCCCTGGGGCTTGCGTTAAGGACGGTGGCAAGAAGGTTCACCTGGACAAAACCGTGCCTGGGGAGTTTGTGTGTCTGGTTACTCACGGGACGGGTGCCATGAAGACCAGGCCCATCGAGCTGTCTTGCAGCTACGGTGAGTAACGGCACCTCCAGAAAATCCTCCTCTTGGTCTCTTGCAGCAGCAAACTGAGGAGTTGTTGGTGTCTTCCAAATACCAGACTCTCCTGTCCCCTGACAGCTGCCTTCCAGACTCACCAAATCCTGCCTTTAGAAAGTGACCCCTTGGTTTCCTTCTCCCTCTTGTGTCTYAGACTGACACAGCCTACAACCACAGATGGGATAAGTTTGTTAAGGAGGTCCTTTTACCCAGCTCTGCACCAAGGATGGATCTCCACCTGCCTGTTTTCCTGCTTCCCAGTGATGGAAGTTTGCACCCTCCTGTGCACCGATCCTCTATGCTGCTTTAGAAACACAGGCTGCTTCCTACTCTGACATGCATCCATGACCCAAATGGCCTTCCAGTTTCTATGGATGCCCATAAAAACACCTCCCCCACTTCAGCCCTTGCTGCTGGACTCTACTGAGGTGTTTTGCCTCGTCTCTTTTTGCCTTATCTAGTCCAGAAGCACAAAAGATTTGCTGATCTATGCAAATGTCTCTCCATTAGCCTCATACCATCAGAAGTGGGTAAAGTCACAAGTCATTTACTTAAGGAATGTAGGGTTTTTTTCTTCTTGCTCAGACATGTAACTTTGTGAGAAGGCTGGGACATTATCCCTTTGCAAACTATTCAGAAATGCTGAGTATTGTGCTTGAATGAGGCCAGAGTTTAATGAGACAAAAAATCTGGATCCTTGGGTATCATTTAATTTGCACCTCCAGTAGTGAAGGTGGTTCTACTCTTTGGCAGCAAAGGTGGTTATCAAGGCTACAGGCATAACTTAACCATAAGGTTTTTGATTAATTTAGCTTTAATCACCTTTGCTACTAGAGAAACTCTACTCTGTAATAACACCTATCATTTTAGAAATTGTCTGGGACACTCCAGCTCCTCGGCAGAYACTGTCTTTTCTTCTGTGGTTGGCATGCAGTTGGTGTGAAGCAAACTTCCTGACCTAAGCCCTGTGTCCAGTGTGGTGGCATTCAGCAGAAATGCCGTGGGCTGTCCGTGCCTGGTCATGTTGGCACTGCTGGTCAATCTGTGGAAGTCTGGCATTTGTGGTTGTGGAGCAGTGATCTGAATTTTTCCMAGTTAAATTGGTTGGAGGCTGTTCAGTGCAGTCAGACCCAGGTTGGCTGAGGCACTGGGGAACGAGGATGTGAACATCCATGAGCTGTTCAGTCAAAGCCTGTGATAAATCACACAACTGCTGACAGATTCCATTGTTGATCCTGGGTGGCTGCCCARTCCCATGGATGTGATATCAGTTCCACATTTCCCCTTGGAAGGCTCACGAGGGAATTTAGTGATGTGTCTGTTGGGATGGACATGCATGTGGATGCATATTTGGAAGGGTCTGAGAGTAAGAAAGTGGCAGCAATTTCACTCTTTAGTCACCAAATGCAACCACATTTGTAAAAAGTGAATTAAAGCAATTCTGAACACTAGTGAAATGAATTGAAGAGAGAAATGGGTTCATCTAGTTTAATTGAAGGCTAAGTAATTATTTTTGTGGGTTATTTGCTCCAGGCAAAGGGCTGAATTTAGTTTTTGCATTGTAGGTRTAAGTTCTATGCAAAAATACCCGTTTGGGTGACCTGTTTTCTGATGGAATTAACTGTGAATTATTGTTACCAAAAAACAATTTGGCAGAAATTCTGTAAACTTTCCAGGCAGCAAAGGTCTCTGAACATACAGGATCTAATGTGGAGGGTTCAGAAGTTAAGAAGTCAACATATAAAAAAGACTTTTATTGATTCATTACTTGTTTATTGCTTATTTTTAACACAGTATTTTATCTCAAGAAGACCTTTATAACAAAAGACAAATTTTTAGGAAAAAGGTACAGGAAAAAAAATTCCAACTTATATTTACCCCTTTGAAAATATTTTCTAAGCTTTCATCAGCTAAAATAATTAGGGAAATTGTTTCTGTGCAGGCATGTGTGCTGCTGAAAAGAAGTTAAATGATTCAGAAAGGGATAGCATGGGCTTACCTAAGGAGCTTTAAGGAATTGATATAGTTAAAGTGGAGCTCTATGGGTTTKYTTTTTTTAATCTGGAAAGAAGAGTTTTCCTACTGGCTGCTCCAGGTTGGAGCAAGCCTGGATGGGTCTCTCTTGTGCAAGTCTGTGATGCCCTCTACCAGCTGCCTGCTCAGCAGCAGCGAWCGTGCGGGTCTGCCCCATCAGAGCAACCCTGAGCAAGGGCTGCTGAGCTGGGTAATCATTACCACTGACTCGTGCTGCCCTTCTGCTCAGCCATCTGCAGCCCTCGCTCCCGCTGCGCGTTCCGCGCGCTCCCGGCCGGGCAGGGGAACGGAGCGGAATCCTTCCCCGAGCAGCAGMGCWGTCGGCTTCCCACAGCTCTGGCTCRCAGTCTTTGGTGCCTGAGGAAGGGCAGGCTCTGACCAGACTTTGTCTGGGGTTGGCACAGTCGTTACACGACTGTCCTAAGTGGATTCTCTGGGGGCCTGATGCCAGCCCTGAGGGTAGACTCTGCAGTTGTTCCTTCAGCAGGGAGTGCTTCTGTAGGTCTCCCTCCTCAGCTGCCCCTTTTCATACAGCTTGTAGAAATGTAGTATCTATCAAACCACTGCCTTCCCTGTGAAATTTGATTAAAACTTACAAATTACCTTAGATGTGTGTGGTCAGAGCAGGCAGAAGCGAAGGCACACAGCTTAGGCACGCAGGCCTCTTCTCTTACTGAAAAGTTCCATACCTTAATTAAATGATGTGACATAAATCACAAAGTGCCACCATTCACAGTATCAGCTTCCCCCGATCCAAACCAAAGCGACAGTGACACCCACATGGTCTAATCTGGCTGCAGGGTTTCTCCCACGGGGAGAAAGAAGCTTGTCCACCCTGGTACCTCGAAATGCCATGTCCTTCTTGCAGGAGACCTGCTGCAGTACCCGTGGTTCATTTACATCCTGGCTGGGTGTGCAGCGGGTGTGCTCATCCTGGTGGTGGCTTTGCCTGCAGCCATATGTTGCTGCATGAAGAGGAAACATAAGTTCATCCCAGTGCCTTCAGGTGAGTGGAGAATACTGTGATCCCCCTGGGATGAGTCTGAGAGAGGACTGTGTTTGTGCAGGCTGGGGTTGACATGGCCTTAGAGTAAACTGGTTTCAGCTGGGTGGCTGCTTGTCCTCCAGCCTGTCCTCCCTTGACCTGGTGGAGCAGAAATCTGCTTGCTGATAGGCAACTCTTATGGCCAGCAGGGTCTTGAAGTAAACCTCACTTTTCCTTTMTTCACCTCACACTTGTCACCATGTGCCCCTGGCCAGAAAAAAAMCCCACATCAGAACCTTTTCTATGGCAATAAAATTGAACCTTATTCAGGTGTGATCCCGAAATGACCCGAAGGTTTCTGATGGCAGTTTTCCCYTGTCAGCACCGGGCCCTGGGTGCAATCTGCCTGTGCCACCTCAAGCTGTGATCCTGCCAGCATGGCCAAGCTGGTCTCTGGCAGGTTGGTGGTGGCCCTCTGTACTCGGCATCTGTCTGCTCCGGGAGCGGAGCCAGCGCCGCGCGAGGAGGGGACGCAAACATGTGTGGTGGTCTGGCCTCAAAATGGACCTGCCGAGGCTGGGGGTGTGGGGGGCGGCCTCTTCCTTCAAGTCTTGGGTTTTGGTTTCACAGAGGAGGAGAAGGATGATGGGTTAACAATGTCAGTGGTGTCCAGTGAAGGCATGAAGAGCCCCCCCAATGGTGACCGTGTCGAGGCTCAAGCTGCCCAAGCTGACTGCCCTCCGAAGCCTGGTGAGTCCAGTGACCTGTTTGAAGTCAGAGAGAGACCTTGTTTAAGAGGATGGGGGACACAGTGTTTGTGGCTGGTGGGGGTGGAGGTGACAGTAGAGAGGGGCCTGAGAGACTAGCACAGGGAAGGTGCTGCACCTTGCCCAGGTGACGGGAGTTGCAGCAGGGCATTTTTCAGTACCTTGCTGAAGCTCAGAGTCCGCACGGGGGTAACTCTTGCCCTCACCCAGCCATGAGAGGTAGAGGCAGCCACCCCATAAACATCCCACAAGGGTGGTGCCAGCAGGCTGCAGACTGTCTGTTCCAGTATCTCCTGTGCTAAAACACATATCTCAAAAACGGCAACCCCCCAAAACTTGGCAGTTTTCCYGCAATTTTCTCACCCCTCTCCCCTTGTCGTCAGTAACATTTTATAAAAACYGGCATTGTTTTTGTGAGCAGTCATCTTCACGACAGCATGAACCAATATGCTGAGCTGTAAACACAGCTAAATCCCATCAAAGCCAGAGGCTTCTGTATTTCCTTAAATTGAGGCTAAAGTGGGAATATGGCCACATTTTAAATTCTTSAAAGAGATCGAGCATAAACCCCCACAGCTTTAGCACAATATGGTCAAAGGAGTGTGGTGATACAAACCCTTCAGAAATCTCCTGTTCTGTAAGTGCTTGATATTGATCCTCCACGTTTTCCATTGTGTTTCCCTCAGTTTTGCTTCCCAAACACAAATGCTGGCCATGCCTKTCCTAGTAATGCACCATCATCAGCTGAAGTAGGTTAGGCAGAGACATCATGAACTGGAGCAACGTTACATAGGTCATAGCCTGGTCTCAGCACTGCTGTCTCCATTTCTGGTGTCCTTCACTGTACCGTGCACAGCCTCCTGTAGCTCAGCTGTGCTTTATGTCTAACCTTGGATGCTCTTTGCTCTGCTTTCAAAATATTAAATGCTACTCATGAACACAGAGCAAGAAAGAAAAAAAAAGTCTTTCGTGTCATTGTTTAATATTAATATACTTCAAGTTTAGAGCTTTTAATAAAAAATTTACATGTTGTAAGTTTGACTAAAAAAGTAGCCTATATTTAAATTTTTTACAATTAAGTAAAAAGCATGTGGAAAATAGGTGAGAACATACTAAATGTGTGCTGTTAGCTAGCTTTAATTATTCAGATGGAAGTGAATAGATTTGGCTTTAGCATTTTGGTACTAAAGGTTTGGTAGTCACAGTACTAAAGTACTTTGGTGCTAAGAGGCCAGATAGCTTCAGTACCAAAGGGAGTGCCTAAAGGCACGATGGATAGCTCAGTAAATGAGTAGTTACAAAGAAAATTGAAACTTGACTTGCAGATGCGTGGGGCGAGGGGACTGAGTGGATTAGGCAGCCTGCAGCACTAGGGAACAGGGGGAGAATTKCCGTGAGGGTGAGCCAAAGTGTGGGCACTTCTAAACCATTTCTCCCTTCTCCAGATGCTGCCCAGACTGGTCAAGGCATTGAGCCCCAGCCCCTGGCGGAAGAAAACGTACCAGTGCAGATAGAWGCTGAGGAAATGCCAGATCCTGAGGTCGTGGTTGATATGGAAAGCCAGGAAGATGCCTCAGACTGTTTCCCGGATCCAGTTGATGAGTGATCTGACATGCTTGCTGTTCTGCCCTGAAGCCGATGACACTTGTCCTTTGCATCCCATAGTCTCATTGTGTGTAAGAATTGGCCTGGAAAATTTTAGCGGGGGAAAAGACGTGAGGTGTCAGACCTTCTCACCTCATTTAAAAAGAAAAAAGAAAATACAAAGAAAAGCACACACGTGGCTTCAGGGCCGCACTGCCGTGGGCTGACAGGTTCACTAACAAACAAAACCGGGCAGCTCTTTGATGCTTTGCCTGATAACAGAGCTGCAGCTAAACCAAGGATCCCCAGGGGACAGCCTGGAATGAGACGGGCGGTTCCTCCCGCTCCCTGCCCACCCCATGCCTTGCCATGTCTCTGCCAGCCCGGGGCAGGCAYGTCAGGTGGGTTGAGGTGGCCTGCCAGTCCCGGACAGACACCAAGGACCTGCCAGAAATTTCCTGAGAAAGCCTCTTCTTGGGAGACTTCAGGGCATTTTTTCACAGGCCCTGCAAAAGAAACTCAGAGGAGGTTTCAGCTCGGTATCTGCTGTGCTGGGTGCTTACCTGAGTCGCTCCTCTGAGCTCCAGCCCCTGTGATTTGGCCCTCACCTCTTGCTGCCTGGAGCAGGAGCAGGGGTGGGGGCTGCTGCGTGCAGACCTGGGGTGATGCTGGCTTTGCTCACCTCCTGGTGCCCCAAATGACAGGGGGTACAGGTTACCTTTCACCAGAACCCGGCTCTGTGGGCTGCCCCTGAGCTAAGCCAGTGCTGTCACTTGCTCGCTTGCCTGCAGCAGGAGGGGGCCTGGGGCTTGGGGGTGCAATTTTGGCAGAAACGTTGATTTTAACGCTGAGATTTGTTTATCAGTGCAAGCATTTAGTGCCTTTAGTGTAATGGTTTAGCTACTGCAAGCTGATGAAGCTGGCCATCTGCCTGTGCATGTAGGCTTGTTTGGGGCTGTGTTATTTGCACAGACAGCAGCAATTTATAGAATCTCTTAGGTAAGTCTTGCTGCTACGCATGTCCTGTTCTGCTCAGGGGAGGTATGCCTGTGGGGCAGCTGGGGTAGACCTGCAGGGAAGAAGGATGTGGTGAGGAGAGGGCAAGGACTCTGTCCCAGGCAGCAGGGAGCTGAGTCCCTGGCAAAGCTGCCAGGGGCTGCAGGACTCTCAGGCTACAGGGAGTGCTGCAGGATGTGCTGCCAGAGCAAGGTATTTACTGTACAAGACAATTTTGGTAGTCAGGGTGAGGCATGTTGGTGTTAAACTAGCCCACTGGGCTAGAAAGGCATGGGGGAGTAAAAGCAGAGGTGGTACAGATTGGGACCCAAAGGGATGGGGAGGTGTGTACTGCATTCCTCTCTTCCCTTGTCATTTCGTCCCTGTTTTATATTGTGCTGACATTGTGCTGTGAACCCCTTGGAAATGGATTTAAGATATGCCTGGTAAGTGCCATCCAAGGAGGTCTGTGGGCACCCCAGCAAAATGCAAACTAAACCGAAGGCTTCTCTCCCAGGCCAGGGAGCTGGTGGGGTGGCTGCACACTTACCTGGGAGTCCTTCGTCTCCGTGTACTTGCCAAGGCTCTGCATCAGTGACACCYAGCCATAGGTGATTGTTCTTGCTGTTTCCTTGTCCTGTGACTCTCTTTAGAAGATTTTTGGATCTCGTGTGCTGTGCTGGTGGTGATTCAGACTGTCTCTGCTTTTTAAGGCTGCCGTAGGAATCAGATTTTCCACGGTAAGAGGGAGATGATAATTCTTTTCCTTACGGTGCTGTTCTGACTCCWTTCAATATAAACATTCCTCAGAGGCTGTGAGTTGAATGACAAAAACGTGACCYAGAGTGCTTGGGGTGGCAGCTGCCTGTAGGCAGCAGAGAAACAGTGACATTGGGTGAAGTGTCACTGGGCTAGTGTCACAAAAACAGGGGGACTTAGTCAGCTTTGCTCACTTCTGCACTTTCCGGCAGGGGCAGGCAGGGGACAGTCGACTCCAGCACATGTTTCAAAGGCTGAGCAGTGCTCTGAGCTGCAATGGAGAAGATGGCAGTGTTTGGGTGCTGAGGGTGAGAGCTGGGCCAGCCTTATCCTGCTGGGCTGGTGCATCCCAGCTCCAGCTTGTCCTAGTGCTGCCTTCCTGCTGTCAGCCCTGGGAGGGCTGGGGCTGCCCAGCAGCTGTGAACACCACCACTGTTGTAATCCCAGTCTTGGGAGGATTTTTCCCATTGAGATGGGAGTCCAAGATGCAAGAGGTCTTTATGATACAGATTGGATGAGTCTGGTTTTCTGTCCTTTACCACTGAAAGTGCTGTTCAGCAAAAGTTTCTGTTACTGGGAAGTCAGGAGAGAAGTGATGCAGCCTGTGCCCTTCCTTTAACTGTATGTGTTCATGCCCAGCTATTGTTCTTTTTTGGTGKTTTTTTTTTTAATTTTTCCTTTTTCCCTGTGATGATTTCATTCCAAATAAAAAGATCTGTTTTCTAATTTGTTTTGGGAATGTTTAAGTTTTGTTATTTAATAACTGTCTCTTTCTGGTTTTCACTGGAACTGCAGGCTTATTTTCAGATTTACACACAGCCAAATAAAGGAAAGGTGATAACAAGTAACTGCTGACCAGAGCTGACCTGGGTGGAACTGTGAGGTGCAGGGAAGCGATGCAGGGAAATGATCCGGTTTTGCCCATCTTTATCCACTTATATTTTTTTGTGACACCGAATCCACCTTATCTGTAGAGAGGACACTGGACTGTATAGCACCTTTTGCAAGGAGGAGGTGGCTCATGCTCACCCTCAGACAGGTGGGCCCAGATGGTGGGTAAAACCAGTGTCCTGATGGTTTGTGATCATATCAAATCCCTTGAGTTTAGCATGACAAGGCTATCCCTGGAATACTGGTGTGACTGGACATGGGCGATCCTGTCCTGCAGCCTATGAACCCAGCACTCTGAGGAGCCACCTGCTTGAACTAGCAGTTGTTTTCCAGTCTGACACTGGTGCTGCATCTCCCAGGAAATAGCAGGGACACTTTCCAGCCTGGGGCTGACAGAGGAACGGGGTATGGATGTACATGGTGCTATCAGGAATTTGACCAAAACCAGCGGTGTCTGTGCTGCCTCTTTGGGGCTTCTGGTGGCTTTGGTGAGGCTGTGCCATGGCAGCCCTACCCTCTCTGAGTTGCTGAGGGAGCCTTTGGGGTCAGGGTGCCTCGGGGTGGCTCTGGCCTCCTGTAGTTGGTGCTTTCCAGGTGATGGGAGCTGACAGCCATCATCCTCTCCAGCCACTGGCCATGACTGGGGAAGGCTGGGACTAGGGCAGCTTCCACCCCTCTGCTAATCCAGGGCTGGCAGGACGAGGGGAGCTCTRCTCTGTGGGAAATGTGGATGTTTTGGGATGTGATTTCAGCCCACCTGAGACAAACCACCCATGGTTTATAGCATTGTACAGAAAGGATGTTTAGGTTTGTATCCACGTCAATGCTTCACAGTGGGAAGAGAGGAGTTTGCTTGTGGCATGTGCTGAACAACGACTGACATAAAATGCAATATGTCATCTTTTCATCCAGTAATTCATTTGGTTTATGAATATAAAAGGAGAATAGAGAATTAACTTATTTGACTTAAGATCAAAGTGAAAGCAAAAGCAAAAGAGAAATGTGTTGTAGAACGGTGAGCAGAGAAAGGGGAATGATCTCTTCAGATTTCTTTTGGCTTTCAGGATGAACCCATCCCCACAAAACTCTTATATCAGAAAAGCTCTCATATCCCAGTAATGAAACAGTGCTCTGTTTTCCAGCCTCCACCAGAGGTGCCTGATGTCCCTGTGTATGCAGCCCTTGGGGTGCTCCCTTGGAGCCCAGCACAGGAGCAGAGGCACCAGGGCCAGAGCCAGCRGTTTGTGGGGAGCTGCAGGACCAGCCCCTCCTGTCACCATCAGCTCTACAGAAACAACAGAATACAAGCTGGTGATCCTGAGAGCATATAAAGCTGATAATGGTCAGTTTACAACAGCAAATGAAACATCTGTTGTATGTACTGAAGAGGTATGTGAGCAGTGGTTGTGTGAACTTCTAATAGAAATCTGTGAAGTTGACAAAAACCCTCTAGATTTTAGGCAGGTACATGGTGAGTTCGTGTCACTTTTTATGGATTATTGTAGCTCATTTCACAACAAGCAAACAAGAGCTTCATGTGTAACTCAGCTGTAGCAGGCACTGTCGTGGATGGATGTCTTTAAAACCATTTCCTTAAACTCAACCAACAAATTCTGGTGGTGCTGTAAGATCCGAACTGTGGGTATTACCACCACCAGGGGAGCAGGGGTGAGATGCCCCACAGATTTCCATTGGTAAACACACGGAACTGGTAACAGAAGTGGACAAGAAGGGCAGCATCACCCGTTTCTGCCTGAGGTGGAAGCAGAATTCTGTGATGTGTCACTGCAGAAGCTTGGATTAGTACCTGGATAGTGATTGTGCCTTCTGCCACGCTGCTCAGTGCCTGGGTGCAATCAAACCCTGCCTACCCTTCACCACCCTGAGCATATACAATGCTGCCCTCTCGCCCTCTGGTGTAGAGCAGGCTCAGAAACCACACGATCACCCAGTGGGGACCCTGGGACCTTTGCCAACCACCACATCCTGCATAGGTTTTGTTCACAATAAACGCTGCATTTCCTTTCTGCAAGATTGCCTCATCTCTTAGACAGGGGATGTGGCTGGACACAGCAGGGGAGTCTTTGCTGAGAACCTAGAAGGCCCTAAGCCCTGCTAAATATTTGTGCTTTTCCTGCAAGCAAATCATAGAATCATAGAAAGATTTGGTTTGGAAGGGACCTTAAACTTTATTGAATTCCAACTCCCCTGCCATGGGCAGGGGCACCTTTCACTAGATCAGGTTGCTCACAGCCCCATCCAGCCTGGCCTTGAATGCTTCCAGGGATGGGGCAGCCACAGCTTCCCTGGGCAAACTGTTCCAGTGCCCCACCACCCTCACAGTAAAGAATTTCTTCCTAATCTCCAATCTAAACCTACTCTCTTTCAGTTTGAAGCTGTTAGCCCATGTCCTGTCTCTACACGTCCTTGCTGGCAGGTGATGTATTAGTTATATCAAGACTAGTTTAACTTTGATATGATCGGTTAGCAGATTTCTTTGAGCTGTGCAGGACCAAGGGGAAGTGCAGCAGTCTTTATGGCTGCTCTCCCTTGAAAGGCACTTGTGTGAGTCCAGGCTGCCTGAAGGGCTGCAGTGAAGCTCTTGGCCAGCTCTGGGGCTGAGACACCCCCACTTCCAGCCCTCTGGGTCACCAGCAAACAATGGGGCCAAGACACACACTCTTGATAGGGTCTGAAAAAATTGTTCCCTGGAGGGCAAAGGATGTTTAATGATCAGGAAGATGAGTGAGTTGTGGTGGGGGCACAGAGACAACCACCCTAAAGAACACTGTAGGGTGTTCAAATATGGCTAAACCCCTGAGCTGGATAGAAAGTAYATTCCAGTGGTATGTGGAGAGCCCAGAGCAGTTCTGCCTGTGCATGCTGATGGTACCATTGTCACCTTCATGAAGATATTTCCTGCCTGAGGTGGGGTTTCAGCCCCAAGCAGCTTCTAATCCCTGAGGTCCCATCCCTCTCCCATCAACCATGAGGTCAGCAGGAACCTGACTTTATAAAATCATTCATKATGCTTGCAAGTTTAGGTACCTGGCACAGCTGTAGTGTAAACGCTAATGTAAGGGAAGTTCCCATCTGCAGAGGCAGAAAATATGGGTGGCCAATGTCAGCTTATTTTTTAACTGGTCTGTTTTTTTGGTTAGCATATTCCGTGTCACACTTAGCCAATATCCATGATAAAATACTGGATGGGGCTATAGACTAAAGTGTGTGGTTTATAGCTAATATAAATATAGCTACTATTGGAAATTCCATGAAGAATTTTTAGAACTCACCCAAACTGATGATGGCTACTGCTAGCTTTAGTATTGTCTAACACTACAGAAACTAGATGTATTGCAGACCAAGAATTACTTGGAGGCAGTTTTCAGCAAATCTTTTGGAATTGCAAATGCAGTACATGAGAGAGAATTATTGTCTACTCCCATATCATATGCAAATGGAATAAAGAAATACAGCTGGGTGCTTATCCTCCAGCCAGCACTGCTGTCTCATCTCTGGTTTATACAACTTCCTCTTTGAGGGCAAAACATATTTCCCCAAAACTATGGAGTGAAGCAGTTTTAAAAGCTTTTATTTTGATAGTCAAAGTCATGTARCAAGATATCTTCGAACAAACAGAAAAAAAAAAAAACAAGAAAGAAAAAGATGTTGTGATGATGTTTTCGTCTGTGTGAAGAGAATTGCAGGAGTGATATCGACAGCACGACTTGAAGCAAAGAGCATTAAGAGTTCGTGTTGTGCTCCTAGGAACGCTTTCAATCACAGAGCAATAGGCATCAGATTTCTCTTCTGAAACAGGCAAACCTCTAGCGAGGGAATTTGGGATGGCTGGGATGGGATTTCGGAGGTGTGTGTGAACAGGCAGTCAACTCCATTCACCCACAGCCAACTAGGGGAGGCTTTCCCGAGGGGGCTCACGGAGCCTGGAGCAGGAGCACTGCTGGCTGGGACAGCCTCTGCTGCTGCTGTCCCTGCCGTGTCAGGATGGACAGGGACAGAACAGAGAGGAGGGGGACGATGACACAGATGGAGTGACTGCTGTGCAGGATCCAAGGGGAAGAAAGGGCACGGGCTTAATAACTGAGAGTACAGAAGTGGTGGTGAGTAATGGCAGRCAGAGAGGCTTTTTCTTCCCTTAAATAGGTGGGGAGGCTGCAGGGGTCTCAGGCAAGGTCTGTCCTCCATCATCCYGCGAACTCTTGGGGCAGTATGAAATGCTGTTCTCCGGAAAGCAGTAGCTGCTGTTGCTTTCTCCTCACGCCTGCTGTCCCTGACATTTCGTGGCACAAACCGTGTTCCCCAGACAGATGCACTCCTCTGCTGGTGGTAGATSACAGCTCCGCCGAGCCCCGCAGGCGATGCTTTGCCTGGGGCTGCAGGGACTCCTCACTCCTCTTTGTTTTTCTCCTGAGCCATTTGCAGGGAATGTGCTGCGCTAGTTTTGATAAGCCCAAGGAGGGGAGTAAACACAAATCTGACAGCAGCAAACAGGAAATACCCTTTCTTCTTCCCCCCCTCCTCGTTCTAGCAAATCCTTTCCAGCATTTTTCTCCTGATGTCACTTTCTGGAATGTGTTTTGCTAGATGAGATGGGAGAAGRGTGATGGGAAGCCAGCTTTTTAGGTACCCTGAATAAAAGGAAGAACGTGCCAGTTCCTTTCCTTCCTGTGCACAAGCTGGGTCAGAATTTCTCTTGCTGCCCTAGGAGACCRTGGTGAAAACTGTGCATCTTCATCTTCTCTTTGTACATATTTTTGCCCAGCTGTCGAGAGTTTTCAACATCTCTTTTTCTTCAGATGATTTATTTTCTTACAAGGAGTTTTGTTTCCCTGCCTTTTGTTGAGAGTTTAAAGCTTTGTTATTTGGCCAATATAGAGACCTGTTTGCAGCTTTCTCTGGAGGACCAGATGTAGATTAAAAGGCCCTTCTTTGCTGGAGAGAAAATCAGTAGGAGTCAACACTGCCATGAATTTTATCTCATTTATCTTAAAAAACCCCAATGGTTAAACAGCCTCAGCATAAGAGGAAAGTAGAYGCCTGTTTCTATACTGAATTACTGATGTTGCAGAGCTTAAAGGAGTATCCAAGATAACACAAATAACCATGGCAGCTGTGGTTCTAACCCAGTGCATCTTCCCTGTGTGGGCACAAGGCATGCACAGTAACTTTCCATTGAGGCTGCAGTGTAAATAAACTTCCTGCTCTGCAAAATGCCCGCTGAAGTTCAGCAAATTTTTACTGAGTTACTGAGAGTGGTGTATGTAGGGAATAGGAGACATGTAATTAAGTGAAGGTGTAAAGGTGTGGCTGAAAAGAATGGTGACAACCCACGTGACTGTCAGGAGTGTAACAGAAGGAGCTGGGCTGCAAGTACTGCCCTGGCAGAAATACTGTGGAAAGCCACGACTTGGCACCGATACCCTGGTGCTCGCCTGCATCACACAGAGCATCCCGCGCCTGCCTTACCGAGATCTTAAAAAGCAGAAATTCTCAGAAATGCGATGACACAGCAGTGCTCTTCCTGGCAGACAGCAGCCGTGGGCTGTAAATGTTTAGAAAGGCGGGCAGCTTTGTGCCTGTACTTTCCCCTGCTGTGGAAAAGGGAGCTGCTAAGTCAGGATCCTACTCAGGATCCGCACTGAGCAGGAAAGGAATTGTGTTTTCACTGGATCTCATGRCCCCAGATGCACGTGGTGCAAAGAGCATCTGTATATAAGTGGTGTGAAAGACACCAGGATGCTTTTTCTTGCTTCAGTGTGCAGCAGCATGRCTGTGCTGACAGGTCATTCAGGTGTTTCTGAGAAACGTACGTCTTAATTTCCTGGTGATCGGGGCCAAACCTCCTTATATGTATGCACAGGGCCGCATGGTGGATCTTTTTTTGCTATCATGGGTCCACTGTCTAATAAATAAACTACAGACACTTTTAGGATGCGCAGTGATGCTTCAGAGAGGCTTATCCAAAGTTTTCTAGGAGAAGGGACATTTTATGCCCACATGCTTGCATCCCAGGGGCTGCACTAGTAGGAGAAATGCCAACAATGTCTTGCATTCGAAGTGAAGGTTTTCCTTTGTGTGTGGGGAACTATACAAATGCCACTCAGGGCCACTCCCAGGAATAAATGTGCCTAGTACTGAAATGTATTATCCAGTTGTTTGTGCTCAGTCTCCTGGATCATTTCTCAACCTCCCACCCATCCGTTTYCAACTGTCCCTCACTGCTCTCTGAATTTATAATACTATAATAGAATAAAGCATTGTACAAAACATCAGTTATACATGCATTTGTTAAGCTGATGATTTCTGGAGAGTGTCAGATCTTGACCAAAAGATTAATTAGATGGCAGTAACAAGTTGTCTTTCCTGAGTATATTTCTAGGAGCAGCTGCTATTCTTTCGTCTTTCTTGGGTAGCTAGTCCATCCAGTCTCTCGTGACGAAGGGGCACATTGTAGTTAATACAGGTCTTTGTGTATTTATCACTGCTAAGACTGGAAAAAGCTTTTCTGTTCATTTATCTGGCTTCTTGTATAAGACAGATTGATTGCAGCGTGCCAGCAAGCCAACACCTTTTGCAGTAGTAGTAATGTCACTCAATTTGCTAAAATAAGATGCTGAAAGTTAGATCCCAAATCTAGGATCATTATAGATGATGGAGATCATCAGCAAGACTGAAATGCACTGTCTGCAAGAATAACTGACGGGATGCTGCCATCTGCTCTAGCCCCAGTCGTTGCTGTGAACCACAGGTTGTCAGACTGCTTGGTCTGAGGGGGTTGCATTCCGTCAGACCAGAAACAAAGGGTGTTTTTTGTGGGGTTTGGCTGTTGACACGTGGTTACAGGTGGAAAAGAAGAAAACGAGTCTGAGGGAGAACACCTGGGGCTAAAGATTTAACGGCGTGAAGCTGTGTTGGGGTGGGGGCTTAGGTTACATATCGGGAAAAGGCCTTTCACCCAGGGGTTTCTGGGGCACTGGAAGGGGCTCACCAGGCAAGTGGTTACAGCTCCAAGCTTGTCTGAGCTCAAAAAGTGTTTGGACAATACTTTCAGGTACATGGCGTGAWTCTTGGGACTGTCCTGTGCAGGGCCAGGAGTTGAACTTGGTGATCCTTGTGGATTCCTTCCTGCTCAGGGTATTCTATGATTCTGTGTGGGATTATGGACATCATAAGGGAGTCACGTCTCTTCAAATAATCAGCTGAGGACTATTCTGCGTGATTCATGGTTTGAAGCCTTTCATTTATCTTTCTTGAGAGGAGCATAAAAAAGTTTGTGCAGACAACTGTTTCAATATTGGTAGTGTGTGTGACTATTTCTGGAATATTTCCATTGTGTACAGGCAACTGAGTGCTCTCGGTGAACTCTGAGGCAGCATCCCTGCCAAACCCTTGGCCAAAGCTCTATTTTGAGTTAATGATCTTCATATTTGCACCATTTTATTCAAGCTGGAGTCTTTCCTTTCTTGGCCCTGCATAAGACAGAATTGAAGAGGAGGCAGCGTGTGTCCTTCATCAGCCAAATGGCTGAAACCCTATGTGGGAGCCAGCAGTTCCTTGGCATTTCTTAGTGCAGGAGCAACTCCCCTTGCCAGGGCTGACTGCTTCTTCCATGCTCCAGCCACTGCCCACAGTTCCTCCTGTCTTGCAAAAAGCTACAGTAAAGGGGAATGTGCCATCAAGAAGACCTCAGCTGCTATCCAGGGCAACCCAGTGTTGCAGGCTAGGCCATAAACTCAAGAGATCTCCCAAGAGTAAAGTTACCCTTACCCAAAGCTTCCCCTCCATGTATTACCCGTGTGTCATTCCACCCAAGATCACGTTTGCTCTTCTCCTCACACACTGTGCCTCATCGAAGGCCTGTCTTTGTGGGGAAATTTAGAGGTGTGAAAGTCTTGGGTGATGCTTAGTGTGGGATTACTGACTCATGTGCAAATACCATTTACTAGGACCCAAGTTTCATACCAGAGGAGATGGTGCAAACTGTCAGATGGGCTACCAATCTGCTCTTCAGTGAAGAATGTGCTAAGTGTGTTTGCAGTCTTCCTTTTCTAGTACATCAAATAACAATTTTTTTTCCCTTTTTTTTTAAAAATAAGCCTCGGGCATGAATGTTTATTGGCTCATCACTAAGTGGAGAACTTAGAGCTGTGAACAGCTGCACATTGCCCCTTGAGGTGTTCCCTTCAGATGTGGGGGACTCTGCCACCTTTGCAAGGAAATGTGAGTATGATACTTACATTCCCTGTGAGGCAACTGTGCAGTGTCTCACACAGAACAGAAGCATAAAAGGAAAGAGCAAGCCACAACAGCAAATGTATGAGATGAGTACCTCACTCTGTGGCTTCTGCACAGCAATGCCACAGAGAGATAGCAGTGGCTGCGAGGACACAGCCCATTGTGGTGGCTGTGCCCAGCCCTCTGCCCTGCCGTGTGTGAGAAGGTGGGGATGTGCAGCAGGGCACTGGGATAAAGAGGGCTCAAGCATCCTTAGAGCGATGCTAAGGACAGGCCTGACTGAAGGCAGGCCCAGCACCACYGCACTGCGAGGCGTCTACTCTTTTGTCGGTGCCCTGGTTTTCTAGCTGGCTTTGTTTCACTGGTTTTACTTCCTGTGTGAGAAGAAGGAGTGTCTGCTGCAAGAAGGGTGTGAGAGCACTGTTATATCTACGGGCCTGGCAGAGCTCAGCCTGGGTCGGTGTCTGGGCTGTGGCCACACACAGCTCTCTCTGTGCCTGCCCCTCTGCCTTGCAGGGCATCTCTGGCTGGTCCAGGGGCTGCTCTGCCAGTGCTCTCTGCTGTAGCTGTTTCCAGGGTGTTTATCCCATACCACACCACTGAAGGTACGTGCTGGCTTCCAGAGCTCCTCTGTGGCAGCAGCCCAGAGCTGCGGTGCTTTCCAGAGAGGCCTTCAGACACCTTCTCCTCAGTGCCCGCTCTTGGGGCTTTCCTTGGAGGGGAAACAGAGACATCGGTGCAGCAACTTACAGTGCTTCCCTCCAAGTAACATCCAAAAAATCCCTGTCTTCTTCTAAAATGGGGATCAAAGCCCAGTTAGGACTGCAGCATGACATTGTCTTGCTCCTCAAGAGAGGGAGGGTAAAACTGAYAGAATATTACTTCTCATCTGACAGGAAGGCTGAGGTTAGAGGCATGGGCTGCTTTGTCCAGCTGGCTCTGGTGGTGCAGGAGGTTTCTGATGCTGGTTAGAAAAGGGGCTGCTTTGGGGATGGACCATGCACATGCCAGGATCTCATGGGGAATCCTTGCTGCAGGTGAGTGACTGTCCCCCTTTGCAGGTTTGGCTGTGCTTTTGGCTCTTCTTGCACAAAACCTCTAAGCAAGTGGTTTTTGTGCACGTGCACCAAGTGGTCAGGAACACCAAGGCCTGATGTCACTTCTGTGATGTACAGTGAACATGAGACATCAGCTATTGAGCCCTCACCATTTCTTTTAAGTGCTTACTGTTCATTTTTGAACAGACTTTTTATATCCTTTAGGCATGGTTTCTTGCTCCTCTCTACCTGTTGCTCTAACAGAAACACGGATGTTTGGTGTGCTGGTCTGCTGGAGCAGAGGGACTTTTGGTCTGACTCACCTCAGCTGTGAGTTTAGAAGAGTCTGCGTGGCACRTGGGCATGGCAAACTGGTTAACTGGGAGTAGTGGCCTTCATTATGAATACAGGGAATCCTTTTACACCTTGTTCTACTGCTATGGAGCTTTACCTGTCTTCTCTCTCTCACCCTCACRCACACATCTTTCCATTTGTATTTCATTTGTACCAATTCCAGTTTCTGCCAGGCAGTGTCCTGTGGGCAGGATGGCACTGAGCAGGCTCTGTGTGTGCTCGGAGCAGAAGGACAGTCCTTGTCCCAGCATGTTGGCAGTGTGAGTGTGCAGACAAACAGACAGCACGCAGGGGTACCCTGGAAGCAGGCGGTGGCTTTGAGGGATGTTGCCCTGAAGAAGAAGGGAGACAAAGTTGAGCACAGTGTGGGCAGTGGTTTCAGCATGCTGGGCCTCCCTCTGCTCTGCTTGATGGACCCAGCGAAAAACCAAAAAACCCAGCTTGGCTGACTGGGGAGATACCTGGGCATGGCAGCCCCTGCCCTCAGCTTGTTTTTTGCCACAGAGGGCGGAGGTCAGGCACAGAAATGTCATCTTGCTGCTGTTGCTTCCTCTCTCCTTTTGTGTGTGCCTCTTTTGTGCATTCTTTGTGAGGAAACAATAACAAAAAGAAGGAAGAAAAGCTAGGTTTTCCTGCAAGAAGTGTTGTTTACCTCATTAGTACTGGTTAAAAAATGATTAAGCTGGAGCAGGGGAGGTGTCTTACAAGACCTTCCTTTAACTTCAAGGAAGAAGAATTACATGAATGAACAAGAAAGATTTATCTAATATTGTATATTTCTAGTGCCGCAGATTTTTTTTCTGCCTCCTCTTTTGGCCTACATCTGTGATAAAAAGCTGAAAGATTTCTGTGGCTACTGTAGCAGAGGAATTATGCTGGGGAGGATAAGATTCAAAATCCTCACCACTCCATCTGCTTCGTATTGGAATCAGGAATAAGGATGTTATTAGCTTCTCACGTGTTTTTGGACCTAGCTCCCATGCCTCCTCGCAGCTTCTTTCCTCACCATCTTTCCCACACCAGCCAGCTTCAGGGCTGGTTTATGGCGAGATCCAAGGCAGTGTTCTCATCCCCTTCCATGCTCATCCCTCTCACAGCATGCTCAAACTGCTGGCCCTGCCTGCAGGAAACCTTTGTGGCGCTGGCCAGCTCCTCACACATCAGACGTTGATGGAAAGCCAATCCTGGTGGTTTCCAAGGGAAGTGTGTCTCTTTTCTAAACGTTGTCCAACAGCCACCTGCTCCTCCTGGGGGTCCTGGGCTTGCTGTCCTCTTCCTGCTGCTGAGGCTATGGGGGAGAAGAAGGATTCCCATCACTCCCCCACCCAAAAACAGCATCCCTCCCACTCCGATGGTGGCACGTGGATGCTGGAGCTGAGTTCCAAGTGGGCACTGAGGAGGACAAGGGCCCCATCTGGCCCTCCAGCTGGGTGGACAAACCTCCAGGGCATTCCTGCATTTTAGTGTCCATTTTCTTTGTGGCTACATGTTCTCTCCACGCTGACAAAACACCCTGTCCAGAGGTATTTCTGCCTGTGCTAGAAACAAGAAGTGCTCGAGTGAGAGCTGGAGGAGGGGGAGGAGGGCACAAGGGCTCTGCCGACACGTCCCATCACTGCTTGCTCACAGCAGAAAACCCTTTCACCTGCCGGGAGCAGTCATTAGACAAGGCAACACTGGAATTTTTGACCCTGAAAATGAACTTTAGGAGGATTTTCCTAGTCAAGTGCTTGCTGCTTTTATTTCCCAGTGTAAAATGTGAGTTTTTCTTACCGTTTTTTCTCTTTTGGGCTAACATTAAAATTGCATTTTGAAGCATTTACAACTTGGTGGGCTGTTACTGATAAGAAACTAGTTCCACTTTTCCAATGAGTGAAGACATCTGGGTTATTGCTATTATTATTTGATTTAATTTTCAGCCAGGGGGAGGGCAGGACCTGAGTTTCCTATTCCAGTTGTAATAATAAGCTGTAAAGGGTTTTGGTTTTAAGTTAATGAGCCTTAATTTGACACATCTATAATGAGAAATGTCAGCATGCAGTTTGCTTTCTGCCCTCGAGGTAGCTTGTACTACATTAGAGATCCAGTTCACTGTGCATTATCGCATGTAATTTCCTTTTCTTATCGAAGATGTGCAAATCTTTTGAAAGTGCAATTTATATTCTTCCATAAATATTAACAGAGTGATATATCTCAGTGTCTTCAGTGGAGTTGAAGTCTAAGATGTGAAAACAGCAAGCAAATACATATATCTTTTATATTTTGCATGTTATTGTTCTCATTATTTTTTAAAATATTAATCTAAAAACTTAATTAAGGTGTTAACTCATAGATTAGAGAAGGTTTTAAGAGATGGAGACAATACAAGCCTGCATAAATTTTTTTCCTCTGTTTCATTCCACTAAGATTGTATGTATGGCTGTTTAATGCTTTGCTTTTCCTTCAGAACAAAATTAATAGATAAATAAGGATTTTTTTTGATGTACATGATCTATAAGACATCTTCCCCAGCAGAAATAAGGATTATTCCCTAGAATAGAAAACTTGTTTCAGAGACTTACTTCCTTCTCCGAAGTTGCTATAGGAGCTTTTCCTTTTAACTCTTTCTTGTGACTGTGAGTGAGCTCTAGGTTCTCAGTTAAGATCTTTCTGCCCCTTGGAGCACATTTCAGTTGGCATTTTTAGCAGAAAGGTTCTTTCATTAGCTAAACAGACTTTTAGTGTCACATGTGTGGGATACTCAACTTTCCACTAGCAAGACTATGGAGATCAGATCAACATCTGGAGATGTGTCTACGTGGTCCATAGAGATGCCATTGAATTATCCTTGAAAACTGAGATTACTTTTTTTCTTTACTTTCAGAGGAAATATATAAGTAGTGTCTGTCATGCAAAGAAATGCTATTATTAGCTCTAAATAGTTKTTCATGACTGAGGAGAAACTAATATCAGAATTCAAATATTTGGGTATAATCCAAATATTTTTGAGTGTCATCTGTGTGGGGCATAGCTGCTTCCAAGGCTGTTTAGTGGATAGCTTGATTTCAGCATATTTCTTTAGATATCTCAAATACCTTGTAAGAAAGGCAATGCCGAAAGAACAACCTCTCATTAGAGGTGGTGAATTGCCAGAAGCACTACAGCATTAATGTTCTTGTTGCAGAGGCACACTATTTCAGTTCTTTGATTATCTCTAATATTGTTAGTTTAATGAAATAGCCACTGGATTTCGGTTTCCCCTCTGTGGTGCAATTTATCATTATCCTAGATACAAGGGACGAAGGACTGGAATAAAAATATGCATGAACACAGTTCTTTCTCTCTGGGGGGAAAAAGTGCTTAAATATATAAAAATAGAACAGAATCAGCTCTGTCTGGTGATGGGAAGGAAAATCACCTCCTCCTGACTGGCTTCACTCTGTAAATTGAGGAGGAACGAACATAGAAAATGACAAACAAAATAAGCCGTGGCTCTCAGCGCGCGTTCGGTTATCAGCGAGCTGATCCCACCTGACACTTGCACGCAGGTTTTGACCTCCTCCTGCAGGTTTTCCACCTGCCACGGGGGTGGGGACACTACCTCACTTGAAATGACCTCCCAACAGAGTCACCAGAGATGGGCCCTGCAAAGGCTGTGGCTGAAGCAGCCTGGAGGGAGCAGGCAGAGCACTCGGGCACTGCTCCAGGAGCGCGTCATCCCCGCTGGTAGAAACATGGTGGATGTTCAGCAGCCTTGGCTTTGCTGAGTATCTCCTTTGGCAGCCCCACACCCGAGTGCTGCCCGGTCCTGATAGCACCTTTGGAAAGCTCCTACTCTTGACTGTTCTGGAGAAGGAACCTGGCATCAAAGGAGACCTGTGAAGCTATTGCCGTTGCTTATCTTTTCTCTTATCTCGTAATGTCTCCAGCACGCCATCAGTTCACAGGATGCTGGTAGCTGTTTCTCCCTGCCTTCCTTGCCCCATTAGGATCCTGTGCTAGAGAAGTCCAGTGGACATATTCCAGTGGGGCAGGGTTCCTGGGATGGGTGAGGAGGGGGCACTGCCGTGGGTCTGCCTCCAGTTCAGTGCCTTACTCTCTGCTTGACTTGGGCTACTATTATTATCATTATTGCTATCACTGTTGCTGAACTGATCTTACTGTCCAGGGACACGACTAGTCTGTACTCTTGCTGTCTGCAGTAATGTTTGCACTGATGAGCACTCTGGGTACCAGCCTATGCCATGTGCAAAACACACTGCAGTGACCTTGTTTTCAGGAAGGGCTAAGTTCATGGTTAAGTTCATGGGTGGCCAGGAATCTTGGCATCCAGAGTCACTTCAAGTAACTCAGCCAGAGTATAAAGTCAGCTTTTGAAAGCTGGACTCTTAGCTTCCCTGCCTCTCAGAATTAAATTGGATGCTGACATCTATCTAACGCACAATCAAGAAGTACTTTGGAGCAGGGGAAGAAGATGGCATCAGTAATGCAGAGAGGCTTAGGCAGCTCAGGAAGAGGCCATAGCAAATGACAACCTCTTGGGTGACTGCTGTGGCTGCTGAGCACGGCAGCAGGGGCTGCTGGAGGCAACTGATGGGCTGGTTGTGCTTCCCTTAGCAGGCTCCAGCACCAGCTGGATTTACAAGGCAGTGAACGAGACGGCCCTTCTCAGCATCGCTGCTCCTGGGAGCATCTATGAAGCAACTTGGAAGAAAGGTGGACAAAGGTTGGTTCAGATCAAAAATAACGTAGGTAAGCACTATGTGAACAAGGAGCAGTGCAGGTGCTCGATCCTGCGCAACGGGACTCTGCAAATCGAGCGCGCGGCCAAAGAGGACAGCGGGCACTACACGGTGACGGTTTATCAGCAGAATGGGCAGCTGAAGGCAGAAGAAAATGTAATGTTCTTCGTTCAGGGTGAGTTTCTGCTTTTCYCGTGCCGTTCCCCGCAGAGCTGAACAAGACTTGGTATTCTCTGTTCTCTCCTACAGCCTTTCCTGCTCAATGCCCTGCTTTCTGATCTGGAGTGGGAGGGCTTCTGTAGGACAAACCTTTTTCCTCCTGCCACTGACAGCTGTCTGCCTCTCTTCTCCCTTCTCTTGCTCCTGTTGATGGCCTCATATCCCTGGCTTYTTTCTGGCTCCCCTGTTTGTCAGCCACCAGGTTTCTACCTGTGCCCAAGAGAGCAGCTGTGAGCCTGTTCCCACTGACAGCAGGGTGAGGGTAGTGGGCCCTACTGCAGCACCACAAACGGTGCCGGGATCCTGAGCTGGGGTGGGACCCTGAGACGGTGGCTTGGCTCCCAGCAGCATCCTGTTTCCAGAAGTCTCTGGTAGGACCACAGCAGCCTATGTGAGCTGTGCCTGATGCACTGTGGGCTTCAGGTACTTCTGGTGCTGTTTTATTGGCACTGAGTTATGACTTTTGTTCTCTGGCTACCCGTTCAACAAGGTGACCAACTTGTGTTGCCAACCCCTTGAGGAGAACTCAGGAGTCCAGATGGCACCAAATGCCTATATTTAGGCAATGGAATTCCACTATGTTTTTGCTCTAACATACAAAATAGCCAGCAGTCACCTCCCCTGAGATAAACCACAATATGAGTTGAGTTTGCAGTGAAAGAAGACTCCTGCACCCTATCCTTGCATAGCATAACACAACGAATATGAAGACTGTGCTGTTCAAAGCACGGCTAAGCACACACCTGGGGATTTCAGCTGCGTGGGTTCAAAGCATGARGGCAGCCTCCATTCCTGTCTTGTCTTAAGAGACTAAGCCTCCATCTTGTCTTAAGAGACAAAGTAGCAGCCCCAAGTTTTTGGGATGATAGTGGTGGTGGGGATGGCTATTCTGCTCCTTTATGGCTGCTGTCACCTCTCTAGACCTCTAAGCTGTAGGACAACATGGTTTTATTCCGCAGTAAGAGGATAGTTTTGCTCTGTCCTTCTTCAGCCAGCATGCACACCTTTGCCAAGCTCTTGCATTTGTGGGCACCAGCTGGGATTACAGAAATGATGCCTTATTAAGGCACCAGTGACAGCTGGAATGGTTTTAGAGGGTTTCTGTGCAATGGAAGGCCTCATGTCTAATGAGCAGTGAGGGTGCCTCASTACTTTGGAAATTATTACTGTAAACAGATTCAGGAAGTCATCAGGGCCTGATTCTKCTCACTCATGTTTTAAGCCAGTGAACTGTCATTGGGATGTCCTTGTTTCAGATCAAGGTTAATGTTCCAACCCAGCTRTGTGCTGCATCATTTACTCTACCATGCAGCAGAGAGGTTGCATTACCTCTGGCTCACAGATTTGGAAGTCCTGTAGTAACTGTCAGGTGCTAGAATAATTTGTCAGCCAGGTTACCCCTTTGTTTACTAGGGCTGGACGAACAGTTGGTAAAAAAAAAAAAGTAATCGTTTCAACGATATCCTCACACAACTCCATCACCTGGACTGTAGTGTTTCCCACTGGGAYGCTCCCCTGAATAACTGGTTACAGTTTGCAGAAGAGGAGTGGGCTTAACAAGGAAAGGATGGCTGCAGATGTCATGGTGTGAACATGTTGACTGCATGTGCTACAAGCTGCCCTTATTGGCTTTAAAATTTATAATCTCTATAACTTTCACTGCCTGTAACTAGAGGTGGCACTGGCATGTTTTTGTTGATCTGGTCTTCAAGATAGAAATAATTTTTTTCCATTTGCTGTCCCTGTCAGTCGCCCCTAGCTGAGGAAAACCCTGCAGGCTTTTCTGGCTCTTTCTGTGCCACCAGTGRCAGAGAAACTGAAACCAAAAGGGARCTAGTTGTTTGCAGGGCRTAAGAAGAGACAGGAGTCAGTTTTCTCTGTCATAACCTCACTGAGAGCTGAAGTGTCTGGTTTGTGTTTTCCATTCTGGGTTGATGGCTTTCCATGCTGTGGCTGTGGTGCCAGCTGAGTGCTGTTGGTAGCACACAGAGCATCACAAGTAGCTGTTTTTCCTGCTTTAGAGAAAATCTCTCCTGATGGGCACAAGGCAGAGCAAGGTCAGCTTCGTTTGCACCGAAGTACAGGGGCCAGAGTTGGAGGGGGCTGTGGGTCCCCCATCCCATCCACCCTCTTCCCGAAAACCCAGCTTCCTCTCCTCACCTGCCTRGTGTCCAGCTCTGCTTTTCTGGGCCAAATACGTAGGCTACTGCACTGTATTGTCTTTATTATTGCCTTGTTACTTCTGTAGTAGAGGTCTAATTTGCCCTTCATTCTTCTGTGATCTCATTAGCTGGTGATTTGGGGTTAATTCTCTGTTCTGCTTAATAAAGGAGGCTTTCAAAAGGAGAGCCCATCTCAGACGTGCCTGTCCCTTCCCTTCCTTTTCAGAGCCTGTCCCTCAGCCAATCCTCAAAGCTGAATGCGGGAATAAAACTGCATCTGTCAAATGTGAAGTGAAACAGAGGGCTAAGGACGAAGTATTTCTAATACAACTGACACAACCTAATGGCAAAAAAATCCAAAAGAATGCAACAATGTTGGAATCGCACACGCGGCAGTCTGGGACGTTCAGATGCGTTGTTAAGAACCAAGTCAGCGAAAAAATGGCTGAAAAAGTAGTTAAGTGCCCAGGTAAGAAATCTCTTTAGTCAGAATGTGCTGGGGTGGACCACACAGGCTGATGCAGTTGCACAAATCTGTAGGACTGGTCCAGGTGCCAGGAGCACAGAGATACCGAGTACTGWGAGTCTGATGCCGACGCAGTTATTGGGAGCTGATGCTGCTGTGGCAGCCAGGATGCAAGCCATGCTTTCTGCTTGGYATTCTCCAGCCTTGTGGCATCTCCCTGCTCCCCATCCTGCTGCTGCCTGCCCCACTGCTACCCTTGTGGCATCCCTGCTCTAACGGCAGGGAGGCCGAGCCGAGGGCAGTGGGATGTCRGGGGGTTTTGCTCCTCCCCTTCTCCTGTGGGGAAAACTGTTGTGTTTTTCTCCTCTCCATAATCATATCTATGAAGGTGGTGGTTGCATGCTACCCATGGATGAGGGATGGGTGCTTTCACAAGGGGGAAAATAAGCTGCTTGGGCTCTCCAGCTTGGCCTAGAAATCAGGAGAGAAGTTACAGAGAATTTAGCTTTGGGGTTACATTGGTCAGATAAGCATGGCTCAAATGTACCATGGTTTTTCTTACTCAGTTGAAGCCTCCTCTTTCCAAACCACAGATGCAGCAAATGGACTGAAATAATTGCATTTTAAATGGGCAGAGTCATGCTGAAAATGATTAAGTAGGCAAAAGAAGCCATCGTATGTGTCACCCCCGGCCCTCCCACGTAAAAGTTTCGAAAGTCAAGGCACAAACAAAGGACAAATCATACTGGCATGACACTGGGTGTGGCGCTCAGTTCAAAGTTCAGAATTCCAGTGCAGTGCTGGGGAAAAGTCCTTGAATTTGCTGGGTTTGGGTTCATCCCACCCAGCCACGAGTGCTCTGCTTGGAGCATTCTCTTGCTCAAGAGTCCTGCCGGAGCTAGTGGAGAGTGGGGGGTGCTCACAAGAGCTGGCTCAGCGTTTCCAACTTCCACCTATTTCTGCCATAGTGAATTTAGGGAAAGTCCAAGTCTGAAGGCCAGCCCACGGTGTGAGAAGGGAGGGAGCAAGCCTTAAGGCATAAAAGCTTTACCGAAGTGATCCCGAGTCTGCTGAGGCTGATTGAAGGGCAAAGAGCTGAGGGACAGGATGGCCTCTGCTCTCCTGTGCAGCTGTTGCCTCCTTAGGAATCCTCCTGATGTCGAAAATAGCCGAACAATGTGGTTTTTTGCTGTTGCATAAGTTGCCTGACCTGATGGACTGCACAGTCCCACTGGTGTAGCATTGGGAAGGGGCAGGCAGGATGTGGTATGGACTTTGGAGCCAGGTATGGAAGCGTGCTGCTGGATTAGGTCAATTTAAGGCAGGGCAAACTATCCCAAACACCTTGTCTTAAAGAGGAAATGCTGGCAGAAGCTGCCCATGCCAGGACACAAGCCAGGCAAACACAGGCCTGCCTGCACTGCTGGCATAGACAGACATTAAACATTGTCTAGATAACTTTGATTTTGCTTTTTCTCACCCTTGAGAAAGGGTGAGTTGGGTGGGAGAGTTTGTTTTTTCTCACATCGTTAACAGAGAAATACCAACGATCTTTAAGGTACAAATATATCATTTCTCAGACACCAACCCCACCCTACAACTCTGTAGCTCTACTCTTCCTACTCAAAATAAACACCTCTCAACTTTCTGTGTGGTGGCAGGACTCTGCCAGCTCCATAGTAGATTAAAAATCCCTCAGCTTGCAGTCAAGCCTCCTTCTAACCCTGCTACCCTCGTGAACACTTGATCCTGCATTTGAGGCCAATCACCTTTAATTTTGACCTTTACAGGCCAGGCATGTTTCAGGTGGGCTTCAGGTCAGCTGACTCTTCATGTAAGTGTAATTACATGTGAATCTGCCTGGGCTCCTCTTACACTCCTCTGGGAGAAACAGGCACAGAGAAGGCAAAATACATCTTGGTGTAACACTGGCAGCTGAAACAGGTGGTAATTTAAATACCACGAGCTGGCATACATGAATGCTCTGGTTTCAATTTTCTGCAGAACTTGAATCCATCAGGGAGCAATCMAAACTGAACAATGAAGAACAGCAGCTTTCTGCTGTGTACAGGGAAAAGGCAAAGGGTGGGACTGTCTACTGGTCTGCCTTTACRGTCATTGGAAGAAAATACAGAATTCTAAGTAGATGTTGTGCAAGTTATTTCTTTCCTTCTAACATCCTCTTTCATCYCYKTAACTAGGCAAGCTGGACCTTTATCTCATCKTAAGCATAGCAGGAGGTGCAGTCTTTTTTGTCATCTTTGTGATTTGTCTTATTTATTGTATCMGAAGGAGGAGAACAAAAAGACATGGAGATTATGGTAAGTGTTTAAGGGACTTTATTTCGCTATTCAGCCACCTAAAATGTTAGAGCTTCCCAGTGACAGCAGCCTTGTGGTCAGGAGCAGGCTCTCTGCCCTGACATGAGCAAAATCCTGGTTTTAGCACATGGTGAATCTGGGCAGATCCTCTGGCATTGCCAGTCTCACATGCTTTGAACAAAAAACTGCTTGTTCTCAAGGCCTTTGGTTTACTTGTGGGAGAATAATTGCTCCTCTAGAACTTGGCCAAGGCCACCAGCCATGAGCATCTGTGGGGCTAAAATACACTTAAATATCCTGTTAGCAGATTATTTTTCATTAAATTGGTATAAAACTGGGATCCTTAACAGCATTAGTAACATTTGGAAACAGTGTAGATTGTGAGCARGGGCAGGAATAGCTCAGCTTTTCTATGTGTTTCCTCAAGCACCTCATGGAACTCGTCCTCTCTACAAAACAACATCCTTGGAGTCCTGTTGACACTGGAGGTCCAACTTGGGGAACTTTTAAAGAGCTGAGGTTTCCAGAGTGTGCAGAGGTTTAATCTGTTGTCCAAAATTCACACTTCTGTAAGACTATTGGAAATTGGCCTGGAATTACACACAGCCTGGGCATTGCCGCTGGTTTGGGTGGACAGGGGACACTGAGCTGCTGCTCRAGAAAAGTGATCTGGCCTACCTGGMAAGGGAAGCTAAAGCAGGAGAGRGGCTGCCCTGGTTRTTTAAAGGCTTGTTYCTGAGTCCTGCCCTCACACACCTTGTGAGCACAACGCTGGTGTGAGCACAGCCATCTGAGTATTATTTTACATTATGGCTGTTCTCCTTTGAGGGGTATGGATTACTGCCTCAACTGTGCAGTGACACCATATCCTTAGTTCTTGGGTCTGGATTCAGCAAGAATTAAGAAAGCGAGTCTGGGAAAATGAAAACTAATATAAAAGGGTGACTAGTCTCTCTGAAACGGTTTGCTGTGTTTTTAAGGCCAACTCAGTGTCCCAAGAGGTAAATCCCTCAATTCCTAAGCAAAGATGAGTGATATTTCAGAAATGATGAGTCAGTGAACAGAAGTCCATTGGCAYGAATTTATTTCTTCTCTGTGTGCAAAAATTAATGCTGGCAAAAGGGATCTCTGGCTTCCAGGTGTCTGGAAATCCCAACATGGATAATGGCGGGGCAGAGTGCTTTGGTATTGCTTCCTGGGGTTAGATCTCACTTTCCCTTCAGTGGCCTCCAAAGGAGGACAGAGCAGCTCAGGCTGGGGTGTCCGTCGATGTCTACTGGGGCCTCCCTGATGAAGTTGGTTCCTCCAACAGACAGGGCAGAGCTGCCCCAAATGTTCCAGATACCTTGATCTCGGCCAGGCAGCCAAAAGCTTTCATGTTTGCTGTGCAGACAGAGATGATTTTTGTTGTTCACTGGGATAGCAGGAACACCTGAGAGTGGGGAGCTAAAAACGGTATTCGGCTTTTCCTCGCCTGGGTCGAGGACGTTTCTCTGGCTGTTTGACTTCTTGGTGCCTGACTGTGGGGTCCTTGTGTTGTTGCAGAGGAGGAGCGAGGGATGCAGACTCTGCAGGTGGACTACTGCGAGCGGGGGGCGCGGGAGCTGCCTCCGACCCCGTCCCACCCCACGCCGAGGCAGCTGCGCGTGCAGCAGCGGCCGCTGCCGCAGCCCCAGGAGCC
The DNA here is from genome assembly GCA_018881555.1 of Amblyornis subalaris. NCBI lineage: Eukaryota > Metazoa > Chordata > Aves > Passeriformes > Ptilonorhynchidae > Amblyornis > Amblyornis subalaris. Next base: position 4,484,521 of record JACAXG010000059.1, read on the forward strand.
GCAGCAAGCGCAGCCCCCGCGGCCCCGGCCMCGGCCCCGCACGCAGCCACGGACTCCGAACCCCCCCAGGGACAGGCCTTGAGCAGACGTCCTGGGAGGAGGGATGGTGGTCCCTCTGCTCCACCGTGCGCGGGGAAAAGAAAGTTTCCGACAGCCRGGAGCCCCTCCTGCCCAGCCTCGCGTAACGCTCAGCTATGGAACGGCAGCTTTCGTTGCAGAAAATTGGAGAGAGCATCAAATGGAGATGAAGAGACACACTGGAGGAGATTCAAGGTGATGGGCATTCATCCCTGTGGCCGTTTTTCTTYGAGTGTCTTCATGTTAGGGTGTGGAGCACTGAGCCTTGAAACCCGTGTCTTTCTGTGGTTCACTTGTTTCTACCGCACCTTGTTGTCTTCGTGCTTTTTGGATGGTTTGTACCAAGAAGAAGCTAAAGCTCTACTGAGACAAAATGGACCCATGGATCTTACGGGGTTTTATCTCCTGCTACACACTGGGACAGCTCTCTGGCTTCAGCATCAAATACATGGCCTCCTGGACCAAAAAAATAGTTGTATGTAATTAAATATTTGTCTGAAGTTGAAAGAATTTGTGTTGTATAATGCAGAGAAGAAAATGCTGAAAGGACATGTGAGAGCCTTGAAGCACCCGTGTGGGAAAAACACAAGTTGGAAAGGAATAAGCTCTTCCCTTTCTCCACTGTGTTTAGAGAAGGAACCGTGGGCTTAAATTGCAGCAAGGGAGAGTTAGGTCAGGATTTTTTTTTCCCCCTAAATGAAACACTGAGATAGATAGATAGACAGACAGGGAGATAGATAGATAGATAGATAGATAGATTTATTTCTGGGAGAGGATCTCCAGCACTGGAGGTTTCAAAGAGCAGATGAGACAAGGTTGCATCCCTGTCCTGCCAGGGGAATGTGCTACATGGCCTCTCCAAGGACTGTTTCAGCTCAGTTTTCTGTGACTTTTTGGCAAATAAACCAAAGCTTTATTTTCAGCATAAGTTTGCTTGGATATCCAGACAATTTTTTTTGTCATAGAGGAAGTCTGGTATCCTCTGGCTCATGAAACAAGCTTTGTAAACTGCCAACCAGTCGGATTACTATGGAAATGTCTGAATTGTCATGGCTTTCCATCCCAGGGCTCTTGCTGAGGGTGAGTGACTGTGTCTATTGATTTTGCTGGTAACACCTCATGTTTAACCAGGGGATGAGAGAGACATGCTGAGAGATCTCCCTCCCCAAGGGAGAAGCTGGACTGCAATAACTGCGCCTGCATCACCTTCCATGTGCTGGACACTGCTTGCTCCTCTGGCCCTTGGGGATGTCCATAACTGCCTCTATGGGACAGCTGAGGAGCCCAGAGGACAGGCCTGGTTTAGAGCAGTGTCTGAATGGGTCCACTGGCCCATCTGGGATAAGAGCCAGTGGAGGTGAAGGAGGAGACAGCTGCGAGGGCCATGGAGCACGAGACATCCAGCCAGCTTGCTGATGTTTCAGGCAGAAGAACACCTAACACCTCTTTAAGGCTTGCCTGTCCTACACGTGCCAGGGGAGACAAACCAGCCATCCTTTGTTTCTCCTCAGAAATCTATTTTTATCTTCTGGTATAAGGGCAAGGAAGTAACTTGTCTGGAGAAGAAAGTCTCTGCCTCCTCCGGAGTTCAGTCACTCCACTTGAACTCCGACAGTGGGCACARCCCTGGGAGTGCCACTTTCTCTTGCCTTAGCTTTCTGCAGCTGATTTTAGGGCTTTTGCTGTTTAAAGTTGCATTTGGTAAATGTTTCATGGTTTATTTTGTAAGATACCATATGCTATATCCCCGTAGTGAACAAATAAAGAGAAGACTGGGTGCAGAGGATCTTAGTTCACAGCTGTGCTGGTACTTCAGGATCTCACTTTGATACAAAGGAGGCAACAAAAACATTTTGGTCCCTGAGCCACAGAAGCAGGGATGCAGGAGGTGTCACACCATCCCTGGGAGGAGCTGGTGGGCTGAGGGTGGTGTRGGTGAGCACCGCTGCTCTGCCTGCCTGTGGCTGCTGCATGCTCTGCCTGTCCTGCACCACCAGAGCTTTGTTGCTCTCTTGTTACAGGAGCGTGGGTCCTTCCTGGGGGAGAGGGAGGGTTACTGGGGCCTGACAAAGATGATTTATCCCTGTTGGGTGGATTTACACCAAAACACAGTCCTTGTCAGGCAGGCAAGAAAATAGTGCTAGCGCAGGGTATGCCCATGCAATGGAAAGCTCACCCGGGCAATACTTATTTTTGATTCACTCCTTTTTTTTTTTTTTTTCTCGATAGTCACCATTGGTTTTGTGATGTTTCATGTTTGTGCCTGACGTGCTGCAACGGACGATACTTGTGCGTGAAACATCACAAAAACAATGGTGACTGTCAGTGCTCCATGACACACGTTCAGGAAAACTGCTGACTTAYCAAGCAGGCACCAAGTAGAATTTCATTTTTCTGAATTTGTGTCACAGGGCATTCAAATCTCAGGTTTTTATGCTGTAGAGGATGTTTCAGTTCTGGAAAATGAGCAGACGTTGGGACCCAAGAAATAACAGGATGTGCTTGGCTCTGGYGGTGCTTGCTGTAACCTTTCTTGGTTCTTCTTTTGTAGATGCCTCTACCAGTGAGTCACATGAGATGAAATGTTTTTTCCTATTCTTCTTAAGGGGGATGAGATGATTGATGTGCTGGGCTTGTCTTTATCTGTCTCCCCTGTTCAGAGAGCTGCAGTTTGTGCTGCCTGGGTGTTAGCAGGGATCAGTTTTGCTTGGAGCTGTGCTCCAGGGCCAGTGCTGAAGGAACTGGAGGGAGGTGCAGCCCTGTGATCAAAGCAGGTCTGTAGCTGTGCTACAGGATGGGCACTGCCAGATGGGCAGACAGAGCAGGCACCCAAAAGAGCAATGGTTGGTTTTGTAGAAGATACAAATCTTCTATCCCAGCATTAATCCATGTGGAAACAGCAGCACTTGCTGCCCAAACTTGGCCTTTCTAGTGAAGTAGCCAGAACCTGCTTGTAGCTCAGCTGGGTGTTAGCCTGTCCAGAGGAGGTTCTCAGGCTTCTGGCACAGGCAATGCTGGGCCAGCTAGATAATTTAATTTCTGAAACAAAACTCTTGGCCTGTTAGAGGTCAAGTAGGAAACCACGGCTCACACAAGTGTCTTTCTTGAGATGTTTGCCAAAATAATGCTGTGGGGAAAAGACACTGATTTTGCCTTATTCTGCAAMAAATATTCAGGTGCTGATGTGGAGATAAAGCGCAGGAGAGACTGTGTTGTCCATTCTGACAGACAAGGGATGATCTCAGTCGTGCTGAAGGCTTGCAAAGGCTCAGAAGTGCTGGGTTTGTGTTTCAAACTGCAGCACCCATGGGGGTGTGGTGGGGGCAGAGCTCAGAGAGGTGGGCAAGGTGCTCCACCAACATTCCTTGCAGGTGCCAGCCAGGCAGGGAGCAGCCTGGCATGGCTGTAACCTCCTGATCCCCAAACTGTCTGATGGTCACCCTGAGGGACTGAGGGTCTTGCTCAGTGTCCTGCAGCTGATAATGTAAGAGGTCTGGCCTCAGGCTCTCGGATAAGATCAGTTTGTTGTAGCCAGCAAGCTGGTGAAATACCCCTGCTGGGCAATCCTATCTCATGCTGTGAGAAGAAAGACAAGAGTTAATTGAAGGAGAGCACAGTGAGAGGCCCTGTGCCAATAAAGTGGCCTTCTGGGCTCCTCTGCCACCCTCATCTCAGAGGAGGAATGCCAAACCCAACCTCCTCCTCACCCTCTCCCCCAGCAAARTGCTCCTTCCCTCCCTGCAKATGGGAATTTACCATAGCACCTTTTCCCATCCTTCCAGGCTGGCTGCTGCCTTGAGCCACGGATCAGCAGGAGTGTAGGGGCACYTCCCTCCCTCAGAGGTGCAGCTTCAGCCTTCAACCTTTCACAGAGGTGCCAGAGCAGCTGCTTGAGGGCTTCTGATGCTCACCCAAACTGAAATTCCCCTCTGGTGTGCTACAGCCCCTTCACCAGAATTGCTCTTCCTTTGTTTCTTTCTCCCCAAGAATAGCAAGGACACAGGTGAAGGAGCTTTCCCAAAGCATGGCATGGCTGCTGCTGCTCTGGCCCTTCTGGTGGAACAGGGAAGGTGTGAAAGGGAGCTGTGGGCAGAAAAGAGCAGGCACATGAGGAGCTACCTCAAGTCATTATCAGTAAAGCATCTGCCAGCTACTGTCCAGGGCTTCCAAGCTGGGATTTAGGGGCAGAGGAGGAGGGCATGGATCAGCTGAGCTGGCCCAGTGAATAAGCCAGGCTCTGTGCATGTAGCACACAGGACAAGAGGGCAGGTGAAGAGGATGTGCAGGCACAGAAATGGCTTCTTGAGAAGATGAGCTGGATGAGCAGGAAGCAGGATTTGAGTMACATAACTTTGTCACAATCTCAGCCCTGGGTCGTGGCTTCTCTTTCCATGCAAAACTCCCATCTGAACTGTGATTTACCCTTTGGGCAGGGGCATGAGTTGCCTGCCTTGCTGGGCCTCTTGCTACTACCTCTTTTTTTAATCTGAGGACCATCTGCCCTGTTCTCACCTCCTGTGACACCTCCCCAGCAGTGCTGCTGCAGCATTACTTCTATTCTGGCTTTCCTTTCCTACCAAACGCTCACTCTGGGTGGTTTCTTTTTCCTCTTTGAATGACACCTCCGGACTCCACCTATGCACATGGCAGCCTAAGGGAGGAGAGGGGACTTCCAAAGTGCCCTTGTGGCTTCAGAGCATGGCTCTTCATGATCACGCCTACCCTGAGAAGCCCCTCTCCAAGTTGCTTTGCTGTTTGCAGCCTTTGCCAGTGCTGTCAGGAATGATTCCTGGCTCTGGAAGGAACCTCTTTGCTGCCTTCCACCATGGGAAGTGCACAGCCTGTGCCTGCTCCCCTTCTCGAGTCTCGCTGGGCGTGCGGTGAACTCCATCAGCTCAGAGCCCACGGTGCTGTCAGGCCCTGCTAAGGAGACGTTCGATCCTGCCCACCTGCCTGTCCCCAGCATTGACGTCAGTGAAGTGCCAGTGCCTCGCCTGCCTTTTGTTTGGGCGATATTGTTCGACAGTTTGTGCCTTGGGTGCATCTGAAATGCCGTTTTGAGATAACAGGAAGAGATAAAGCCACAATAGAGATGCTCATTGGCTGCGTTTCTCACACGCTTTCTCTGCCTACATAAAAACAGCAGGCAAGGTTTTCGRGCTGCAGCCTGGCCTCCCACACAAATACCTGCTTTCATTTCCAGCCCTTTCGTGTGGCGTGGGGCAGGCTGGTGAGCACGGTGCAAAGGCAGAGGGGTGTGAGGAGAGATGTGCTCGGCGCGGTCACTGCTGACCACCGAGGGGAACAGCTCTGAAACGAAACTGCCTGCAGGCACCCCCAAACTGCATTTCTGCGTTTGCTGATCCCTGGCTCAACAGAAGTGAAAAGGGGACAGGCAGCAAGGCTGGTGCATTTGGACAACTAACCCTTGTAGGGCCGCAGGATGAAATGTCTGGGACTGCTGCTCTTGGCAGCTGGATTTAGGCAAAACCCTCTTCCTCTGTTAAAGGCAAGGTGAGATTTCCCATGAATAATGGCAATGAAATAAAGGCATGCTTGTTTGCCAACAGATTCCTATGTAAGGGTGCCCTTGTCTTGAGCTTTTCTTTCATAAAACATGCATGCACATCACGTGCTTCCGCGATGGGCTCTTCCCAAAGCCTGCTTCAGTCCCTCCCCCATTTGGCTGCGTGCCCCAGAGCCCCCTGTGTTTGTTGGCAGGTTTTCTGGAGGATCCTGCTGGGCGGTTCCTAGAAAGAAACTCTGTGCCAGGGGACTGGGGGCTTGCCCTGCTCTGCCTCTGCTCTGCCCTTCCCCTGACTGATCTCACAATGATGGTGTGTCCTGTGTGTCCCTCGTGACTTGTCCTGCCCTGAGCACTAGGCAGATGGCAAACCAGGGAGAGCAAGGGCAGTCTGTAGGCTTGGGATGTTCCTGTGATGCTCCTATTCATATTTCTGCTGGGAATGGGATCCTGATTTCTTCTCTTGTACGAGAAAAGAGTACTTGTAGGTATGAGCTTATGCCGGCACTGCTGTTTTMTCCGAGCCCTGCTTTCCTTGAGGTCTTACAGCTGCTAAAGGCACCACCTGAGGGAGCTGTGTCTCTGGGAATGGCTGTACAACACCAGGCTGTACGAACAGTGAGGGCGACTACAAGGCCCGCGTGCTGCAGACACACTGGTCACTGGAGTGATCAATTTTAGTTGTCTTCAGTGATTTCAGTAGCCAGGGCCACTGTAATAAACGGCAGAATGAGGATGTGGTTCCCGTTGCAAGGGAAGTGCCGGTATCTCAAACCCAAAACCCAACCAGCAAAACCTCCAACATGCTTCTGCTGAGCCGACGGTTTCTACAGACTGTATTTTTCTTTTAGCCATTTATAAAAAGACAAGCGTAGCCTAAAGCTAGCCACTGCAAAAGAGGAACCAAGTAACATGGAGATTTTTAAAAAGCACAGTCAGGAAGGAAACTTGTCTGCACAGCAAGTGACTTGTAGGAGCCTTTAGGCCCTGTAGTGGAAATTAAATACCAAGTGTTGAAGGAGTTGCTAGGAATCCAAAGTTTTCCAGAGGAAGGTCTGTTTAATAAGGAAAAAGGGGTAGAAATAAATGGTGTCCCCACCTTCTTTCTTTATCAGACATCTCATCTTGCCTAGAAATTCAGGCTGCACGCGGGCTGCCTAGTCTGATGCTGCTGASAACAGCAAATATGTCCCTGGCTGTTGCTGCCAAACTCCAGTCTCTTATCACGTTAATTCTTGTCCATCTCACCCCTCTTCCTTGGCACAGGTACAGTTTGGTTGGGGTATGTTCTAGGGAAAAGAGGCTGGATATGTATGTCTCTGAATATCAAATGTTACYTGCAGTAGACCTCTCTGCTGATATTGGGAACATCACACCAGGAAAACCGAATTTCTCTTAAATTTGAAACACATCAAATCGCATCTCTGAAGAGCCTCAGGTGCCAGGGTTAGAGGGGCTGCCAACACGTGAGGAGAGGCATTTCAAGATGGCAACTGTAGAAGAAGAGGCTGTGAATCTCCTTTGTCTCAAGGCATCTGCGACAGAGCACCTTAGGCAAAGGCAGGCGTGATGCCTTATCTAGAGATGAAAGAGCTCACCAAAGCAGCTGCCTCAACTGACTCAACACATGTACACACGTGTTAGGCAGTGAGAGCTGCTGGTCCTCTCCCTCTCCTGGAGTTTTGAAGGACACGTGCTTCTGGAGACCTCATAAGAAACAGTACAGAAGAAAGGTTTACAGGCCTCGATTGATTGGAAGCGAAGTAAAAGCTCCGCTTCTCCAAAGTATGAAAGGAAGGTGCTGCATCCTTTTGGGAAAAACTGCTGTAGGATGAAAGAAATGATGCAGATGTGTGGGACAGGTGAGGCAGCTCTGCAGASTGCACTGCACTGACCCTCTGCAGGGTGAGTCTCGGGATGGGCACGGCTGCCCGGGCCTGGACACTTGGCTCATCTCCCACGTGGGACCCGGCTGCTCTGCTCCTTCTCCCGGCTCCCAGAGTCATGTGGCTGCATGAAGAGCAAGAAGGTGGTGTCACAGGGCAGTCATGTCTTGGAAGCAGGAACTTGTCTGCAGATGGTGTGGTGGCACCAGGCCAGGAACCCAGGCWGTGGATCTCTGCCATGGGTCTCTTGGCAGCTTTGGCAGGCTGAACACCTACCTACYGCCACTTTAGGGTCAGCATCTTGGTCAGGTACAGCTCAGAGTGGGCCAGGATGGATGCCCTGCCTCAAATGTGCCACCGAAGACATTCCCTGGGGGAAATGTATGCACGAAGAATGGGAATTTTGTGCTATGCCTGTTTAACACACAGAGCTGTGGGCCCTGCGCTAAAGTCTCTACCTTGGGTGGTGAACATCATGGCTGGAGGAGAGGACACAAAGTTGGACTCGTGCTGAAGGGGCAGATAGACTATTGCTGCTCAGAGAGCTGCTTAGACTCCCTGGAGGAGAAGGGGAATTAGTGGGCTGGCCATACAATAAAGACAACAGTTTAGGGACGCGGGACCTGTTATCCAGTTTGTGGTGCACACCTCTAGGCAGGGAGGGCAGTTTACAGCACAGAACTATCCAGCARCTCCAGAGCAATGCCTTCTCTTGCAGGATTTGTCCTGAGTGCTTCATTCAGCCGTGCTCCTAGCTGTCTCCAGGGTCAAGCAGGGAGCTTGGAGCTGGTGTGAGCATGGGGTGCACAAGAACATGTTGGTGCTGTCATCTAGTGGGACCACATGAGCACAGCTCAGCCATGGCTCCCTGCCCTTCCTCCTGTGCCTTTWACTCCTCCCTTGCACTGATTTACATCCTGACTAATAGGCCTCYGAGTATTTTGCAGCCAGAAAGCTTTTCCTTAAAATAAGCAGTATGAAAGGTGTTATTGTTACAGGCTTCATACACAGTTTATGTCAGGCTTGTTTATCACAGGCCAGGCTTAAAGKGAGCTCATCCAAACTCATGAACTCAGACAGCCCTCACATACTTTCCCCCAGTAGAGTATATTTTGTGCCCATAGAAGAGATCAGCCCAATGCACAAATAGAATAATGGTTAACAGTCCATCTAATTTAGATCTCATTTTGCACCCAAGGAGATACAAATGGTCAAGACTAGAGACTTCTCTTAAGTTCTTGATTTCTGTTATTTGTATTTGAAACACAAATCACTATTTTCTATTTGTGATCACCACTACAATCAGTTTCAGGTTTTGGTTCCTCTTTCAGCTACTCAGATGTGTTCTACCACTTCCACAACATGTGGCAAACCTCCCTGTCTGCTTCCTTGAAAAATTCCAGAGGGTGCATTGAGAAAACTTGTCTTCCAGAAGAYGAAAACCAATGTCAGAGACTCAGCATTTGGGATGTGTTTAAAGCTGAGTGGCAACGGAAGGGCAGAGGTGGGATTAGGGCCATGCAGCTCATCTTGGGTCTTTCCCAGAGTCTAATGGCTTTGTCCTGTATGTGTCCCCTCATCCCTCACAAAGCAGAAGGAGTGCTGGAACGTCTGACACTGCTAATTCTGCTGGAGGAACTGGAACGGGGACCACAGCCAGGCAAGCGGCAACAAGGAACTGAAAGCACTCTTCCAAGTCAGCAGCACTGGCGTGTTTTTGTTTTCAAAGATGCAGGGATTTCTTAACCTTATTTTAAATAGGACTGTAAAACAACCCACATGCTGTTCTTCTCTACTCTTCCTTCTTAACCCTTGTTTTTTGGGAAGCACGTTAGTCCACAGGTTACATCTGTGTAAATACAGTAAGTGTTTACTTTCTAAAGGACTCTTACCTTTATTTCTCTTATTCTGTTCTGCTGTGTAAATCACTCCTTGCCCCCTGGTTAACTATTCCAGCTCGTGGTGTCAGCTATGGAGGCTGCAGAAACTCAGTGGTACAAGCTGATGGTGAGCTTGCTGGGATTCTGTTTCCACACATGGGGATGGTGTGGAGGTCACGGAAAATAGAAAAAAAAAAAAAGGCCCAAACATGTCTGGAATCATAGAATCATTTAGATTGGGAAAGAGCTCTAAAATCCTTGAGTCCAACCATTAACCCAGCACTGCCAAGTCTGCCACTAAACCATGTCCATGAGTGCCATGTCTGGATGTCCTTTACATACCTCCAGGGAGGGTGACTCCACCACTTCTCTGGGCAGCCTGTTCCAATGCTTGACCACCCTTTCAGTGAAAAAATTGTTCATAATAKCCAATCTAAACCTCCCTGGCACAACTTGAGGCCATTTCCTGTCACTTCTTACCTGTGGAGAAGACCGACCTCCACCTGGCTACACCCTACTTTCAGGTACTTGTAGAGAGCAATAAGGTCCCCCCTGAGTCTCCTTTTGTCCAGGCTGAACCCCCCCAGCTCATTCAGCCGCTCCTCATAGGACTTGTGCTCCAGACCCTTCCCCAGCTCYATTGCCCATCTCTGGACTCGCTCCAGCCCCTCAATGCCTTTCTTGTCATGAGGGGCCCAAAACCGAACACAGGATTCGAGGTGTGACCTCACCAGTGCCGAATATTTGCTCACAGAAGACTGTTTGGGGCGAAAAGTGCCCAAATGTGACTGTGCCGTCCCGGAGGGCAGCCGGGACCGAGGCAGCAGCATCGTGCCGGAGCCCTGCGGGCACCTCCGGCCCTCCCTGCCCCTGCCCTCCGCCCAGCACCCCARTTCAGCCCCCCGATCTCCGGGAGGTGCCCGAGGAGAAACCCCCGCAAGGCCAGGAGAGGGCACCTGGAAACAACTGTTCTGTGCACGGCTCCGCTGCTGGGCTCTTCCCTCTCCTTTTTTTTTTTTTTTCTCTTCTTTTTTCGCCTCCCTCCCGCCCCACCTTCCTTTGCACAAACCTTGCGAGCCGTTTTCATCTTCCCGGGAATTGGCAGCTTTGTGCCGTGAAAGGAGAGCACACAAAGCACGGCTCGGTGCGCGGGCAGCAGCCGGCTGCGCCTCTCCCGCCCGCATCCTCTCTCCTCCTGCCCCAAATTCTCTCCCCCGCTCCACGCACACACGAGCCCCCAGGAATGTGCTCGTCTATAAAACACAGGGGGGCACACCCGAGTGTATTGTCACCACGCAGCAATTCAGGAGACAAAACCTGAGCCTTTTTTTTTTTTTTGCCCCCCGAAAAGCTCCCTGAAACATGCAGATTTCAGTAAAAGAGCACCTGTGTTCAAACGGAGAAAAAAAAAAAGCCCCATCTCAGCAAGCAAGAACATCAGGCTGGGAGCAGTGCCGGGCTTGGATGTCTTTTTGAGCCGCCACTACTCCCTGGCTCTTGGAACACTGGTTGGAACAGGCTGCCCAGGGAAGCGGGTGAATCAGCATCCCTGGAGGTRTTTAAAAAACCTGTAGATGAGGAGCTTAGGGACCTGGTTTAGTGGTGGGCTTGGCAGCGCTGAGTTAATGGTTGGACTSGATGATCTTAGTGGTCTTTTCCAGCCTAAATGATTCTATGRCTCTTATTCTTTGTGTTAATACTGGTTGAAYGTTGCTCCCTGAACGTCCGGGTTTTCTGAGGGCTGGAAACGCCGAGCCGTCAGACTTCAAACCAAAGGTGTCAGGCTGGAGAAATGTACGGAGCCCRGCTGCACTGAGGGGTGGCTGGGTGCAACACCCATTTCAGACAGATTATAAAGCTCCTGGCATTTTTTTGGAGCGAATTTTAACACATGCAGCCACATTACAACATCCCCGCCTTGCTTCCCTTCTGGGACTGTGAGCATCCCATGGTCTTTCCCTCTCTCACATGTCCTTGGACTCTTTTCATCCCCAGTCCCCAAACATGCGCTTTTTCCTCCTCACTTCTCACGGCCGCTTGCAGATTCAGGCATGAAATCCCTACCAACAAATGCTTTTTACSCGCTCTGCTGTGTGGCTTTGCTGTGTACACTCACGCCCTAATTGCATCACTTCCCTGCAACTGCCTTCCTCAGGTGAGCACCCCCTCTCTTAGTCAATGCATGACACAATAAACATTTAATGCTCTGTAGCTGTGCCCAGATAGCGCACATATAACCCACATTACGTGCACATCTTCACTTATTAAGCACAAAGACACTAACTGCTCTGTACTAAATTCATCCTACACACTGCGTACATACAGGCACCTTTTCCATACAACTTCAAGTAAAAAAAATATTCGTTTTGTTTGCACAGGCACGCACACACACACACACACACACACATGCACACGCACACTTTCCTTTCTCTGGAACAGACAAGCCTTTGTTGTTAGGCTGTCTTTGCTCCTCTGGTCTTTCTTTCCCCCCTTGTTTCTGACTCTGTTCTCCTTAATGCCTGTCTCTCCTGCTTGTTCAGGCTGTCAACTAAAGCTGCAAGGTGCTGCGGATGTGCCGCTCGAAATCACGTTTGTCCAAGGCACCTTCCTGGGGCGATGTGTGGCTTGTTAAAACGGGCTCTGAGTGTGCTTCCTCAGTGAATCCCCCTACCCAAATTTAAGGGTAGAAATGCAGCATTTTGACAAAACATTTCCCTCCAGTGGGATGCTCTGTGCAGTGTTCTGGTGGGAGTCCCCCCTCAGGGAGGTGCAGTATCCATCTGTGTTGCAGGAGAAAAAGCCCTGACAGTGATCTTGCAGACCCCCTGCTCCTGCTAGGATGAACTGGGTGGTGTCCAGTCTCCCTAAGCACATCTTTGCCCTGGGTGGGGTGTTGGATGGGAGTGGATGAGTTGCCAAAGCTGAAGGAGCAGCGGAAATCTGGGGTGCAAAAAGTGGCAGCGGTGGTGACTGATGTGGATGCTTGAGTGGCCAAAAGGAGTTTCAGGGTCGCTTGCTGGCATCAGCAAAGGCTTGTGGCTTTTGGGAGGGCACAGCTTGTGGTAGGGGGTCCCTGTTGATGGAATGGGAGCAGGAGGCCAGGCTGTGCCGTGCTGCAGCACCAGGGAAGGGGAGGTCACAGGGGTATCCCCTCACTGCCATACAGAACGCTCAGCGCTGCACATCAGCCATTCCTGGGGGGGTTTCTTGCACCTGGCTGCTGCCTGGTTTGCCCAGGGCTCTCAAGGACCAGCCTTGCTGGGGCTTTTGCAAGTGATGGAGTGCCCCTGCCCAGAGCTGCCAGTCTCTGCAGAGGGGCAGGGCCTGAGCCCTGGGCGAAGGGCATCAGCTCCAAGCAGAGTTCAGCTGCTTCCCCAGCTGTGTTCTGCATTTAAATAACAGCTTCCTGCTGCTCAGGGTGAATCACCTCGGACTGAGAGACTGGGACTGTAAAAAGGTATGGGGATGACACTGAGAAGTGCTGGCTTTATGGGATTTGACTGTGCAAAACCAGTTAATGATGTCCTGTCCGAGTGCTAAGGCAACAGGCAGCAAAAAGAGCTGTGCCGAGTGTCTCCATCCCTTTTCCTTGTCTGCACTGAGCCCAAATGCATCCGTGTGTCATGAGAGGCTCCACTGAAGCGGATGAACAGATATTAACTCACCTGAAGGGGATGTGGTGCCATGTGATGTGGTGTGGGAGGGAGCCCTGAGTCTGAGGATGTCTCTGACTCCTCTGTGGTGCCCCTGAGGGTGGTAGCATCTTGTGCTAAGCAACATTTTTGCCGTGAGAGTGATACTGAGGGCGAACCTTGGAGTAAAACATATTCAAAGATGCTGGCTTGTCCCTGCAGTGCTGTGCCAGCTRCACCCTTGATACTCAACCCAATTTCCTCCCCTACTGGTCTCAGTCTGGTGTGGGTCTCACTGGGGTTAGGGTCCTAAATTAGTCACGTGCTCTTCACTTCTTTTCCCCTTTATATTTATTCTTTTCTGTTTGGAACAGACATGAAGCAGGAGGCAATGTCCAGCAGATGCACTGCACATCCTGCATTGTCTCCTCGGGACAGCCTCCTCAGAGCAGTGACACCAGTGCTGCTTCCAATTGCATCCCTGTTTTCATCCCTTCATCCCAACCTTATGGTGAGTCACAACAGTTATATTTATGTCTACCAGAGCCAGGTTTTGCATAAGCTGTTTTATTTTTTAGTGAGCTCTCTCATCTGCTCAGTCAGGGGATGGCAGCTGGTGCTACCACGATGGGGAGTATCTTCAGCTTGTTTTGCTCTTCCTCTCCTTTGTACAGTAAACCAATGGCTCTGGCTCCCCACCCCCAGCATCTCGCTGACTTGGAGACCTCCGGGCATAAACAAAGTGCAGTGTTAGTGGAAAATTGGTGCAGCCCCCAGAAGGTCCTTAGGAAACGTGTCAGCCCGGATGGAGCCAGCTGTTGTGCGTGGGAAGGCAAGAGGTTAGCCCAGATGATGCAGAGCAAAGGACAGCCAGAGCTGGAGCACGTTATTTGTCTTGTGGYAGAGAAGATGAGTGGCTTGGGCTGGGTGTGGGTGAATGGTGCTCGGCCATGTTTTGTGGAGTGACCCTCAAGGCAAGCTGAAAGAGCTGTAGATGTCAGCTCTTAGGAAAAGGATGTTGGAAACCTCAAAGCCCCAGGAGGCTCATAGTGCAGCTTGTTGCTGTTTGTAACCGTTAGCTGTGTCTTTGCACAAGCTTACTGTCACCTGCAGTTTTATCTTCAGTGGGAAAGGCACAGGTCCAGTAAACGGGAAGCTGCATTCCCTGTCCCAGGCACAGCTCCTCCCTCTGCTCCTGGACTGACATTGTGTGACAGAAAAGCATCCGGGCTACCCAAAGAGAGAAGATCTCTCTGTACAACCCCTTGCACCCCGAGGAGGTGATTCAGATTTAAAAGGTTGTTTCTAACATCATCTTTGCTCTGGGCTCTCAGCTGGATGTGACTGCGGGTACTGTGAAACACATGTGTTAAGCAGGGTGATTTGGTTGTGTTAACAGGGAGGCCACAGCTTTTTAGCCTGCTTATGAAATCCAGTTGGGCTCTGTGTGTGTGTGTTGGGGGTAATTCGGCTCACACACTGAAAGCCCTCCCTCGTACCACGGCCRTGGCTCTGAGGCTCAAAGCAGAGGGTGAGGCAGCATCCTCTTTGTGAAGGGAGTTGAARTGGTTCAGCTTTCCTTCAGAAGTTTCTGGGTGACCAGCCATGYTAACACAGCTGCAGCTGTGTCTCCACAGGGATGTTGTTTTTACAAGCTGAAACCAAGAACAATTCCCTCAAAGATGCACTGAGGATAAAAGTGATTATGCGGTAAAGACCAGTGTTGTCACTTGAGTGGTGCTTTGGCTCAGACATCCTCCCTCAAAATTGGAGAACTGTAGGATCAAAGCTTAATTTAGGCCGAAAGAGACCCCCTGGAGGTGACCTAGTCCAATCCCCAATGAAATGGGTAGACTGTAGGGCATCATTGTGTTTCTGAGTAGAGAAACTTTGAAAATAAACCTTGGCTTATTGGGGTTCAGTGGGGCTTTTGTGGTAATGTAAGAGGGGTCAGAGGTTTGGTTTCGCTGAGGATCCCATCTAGACTCTTATATGCCCATGTCACCCTCCAGAACCGTGGTGGTGCTGGTCCAAGCAAGATCTCTCAGTTCAACATGGACAATGCTGCTGCCTCCACTGTTCACTGCTGTGTCTGTCTGGGACAGTGTGCTCTGTGCCTGTCGTTGTGGTTGTGCTCTGCTGGCTTGGGCTGGGTAAATAAGGGCCTCTTTGCCCCTCTGCAGTGACTCTGTGGCARTGCAGTGAAGGAGGCACAAGAGCTGCATCACAGGCTGGTTTGTCCTCCTGCTGAAAGGATGTAGGAACATGGTGTGTGGGGCAGGCACRTGTGGACCCAGAAGCAATGAGGAGCCCACCACTGATGTTCTATGGCTTCACGTAGGTCGTGGTTTTGCCTTGCTGTTGCTGCTCCTTTCTCCTGATGGTGTCCTGGCACCTCTCCTCCCACCCTTCTGCAGCCAGGGGAGGAAAGGAGGGTGCTTAGAAACCTGCCTCTTTGCAAAGCAAATGCTCTAGCYAGCTGGAAGCAGCCATGTCCTGTCTGACCCTTGGTAGGAGGTGCATCTCTTCCCAGAGAAGGTTAATATGTCTGGCATTTCTGCTCTCTGGGTCCCAGAGCACATGTGCTTGGAGCTCAAACCCTTCCCCAGACCTCCCAGGTTTCCATGAGTTTGCAACTGTGCTTCCTGCTACTGGTTGGTGTGGACGCATGAAAGGAACAAATGTTGGATGTTATTTAGCACTCCAGTCAGGTCGTGCTGCAGCCAGGAAGTGCAATGGTCTGTAATGGGGAACATATGGGATCTCACACAAACACCCTCACGCGTTCTGTCCTTGTTTCCCTGCCTGTGAAATGGAAATAATAATTCAGTACCTCAAAGAAGAGCTGTGGGCCTTGCTTAACACACTGATTTGCGTAATGCTCCCAGACCTTCATCCAGAAAGGGTGGCAGGAAAGTTGTGCTTTTAGTGGCAGGAGCRTTGCCAGTCTGTCTCCTCCCCTTGTGCCTGGTGGGAGGGAGATGCTGGGTGGCCTGTTTGGACGGCAGGCAGTGGAGCACAGGGTGCTCAGTGGCCCCTGACCCCTCTGGGGATCCTGCTGTATCGGATGAGGACATTGCAGCAGAGTGACCTGTCTGTGCCCATCTGCACAACCCCAGAGCCACTACTTGGGGTGAGATCAGTCCCACCCAGGGGGGTGTTGGATGGTTTCTCTTGGCCCTCTCATCCCTGTAGTCATCTGTGTCTGTTTCTCACTGGTTGTGTGGAAAACTGGATCCCTCCCATGCAGCCGTCCTTGCACATGTGTGCTCCACATCAAATGCTCATTCCAAGAGATAGGAGCAGCATAAAAAAAAGTCATCTTGGAAGATAGGAATATTTCTCCAGATAGTAACATAAAGTAAAAGCCAAGAGACTATTTGTTTATTTTTGACACTTCCTCCTCCTCCTTTTTTTTTTTTTTTAAGTGAGAGTTTTTATTTTGCCTAACTTACCTTTGTCTTACTTAGAGCTGTTTTTAGAAAATAATTTTCCTTTTCCATACTGGCCTTTCTTAGGCAGATGAAAAGAACAGCCTTTAGATAGGAGAGCTGGTTAAGGCAGAAACCTCTTCTGCCTTCTCCTCTTCCTCCTCATCCAGAGCACTGTGTCTTCATTCCCTCCATCCTTTACTCTTGGTGTTGTTTTCTAGAGGAGAAGGAGATGGGCTCCACTCTGCTTCCTGGCTGACAGGCTCTAACACACACACACACACACACACACACACACACACTCCCTCCCAGAGTTGGTTGATATTTTCTTGGTTTGTTTACTTCTGCTGAGCCCAGCACACTGACGTGATGAGCTTGGTGTTCAAGACCTTTCAAGACCTGGGCTCCTATAACACAGGAGGTCCTCTCCAGTCTTCAGTAGCAGGGGTTATAAGAAGTCCTCCTGGTGCCCAAAGCCACCTGAAAAGCAGGGTGGCAGAGCTGGACTGTGACCAGTGGTGTGTGCATTTGGTCAGAGTGAGGCAGTGTCTCCTGCCGTTTCAGTATGGCCTGAAAACCTGGAAGTGTGAGCACTCAGCACAGAAATTTTCCACAAAACCCCCACAAAACCTACCTGGCCAGGGAAACCAAATGGCTGGGAGAGCTCCCAGGGCCAACAGTGCAAAAAAAGGTCCCTGGCACCCCCCTGAGAGGCAAAGATGGGGCTGGCAGCGTAGCTGGACCCATCCTGCAATCCTGCACGKTAGCTGGTGAGAATCTGTCAAAGCTGAGATGCGCTGAGCAAACCAACTCTCCRGTAAATGAAGTGGCATTTTGCCAGAGGAATTTTTGCTCAGCAGAAACTGTGTGGCTGCATCTGATATGGACTCTGTAARTGGCCATTAGACTGTTGTGGATGAGAACGGTATAATTGAATTTAAGGAAAAGGTTTWGGAGGGAGTAAACTTTTTGTTGGCATAGTTTCCCAGAAACTCTTTTTTGTTTCTTTCYCCCTCCAGTGGGTAGCTGAAAATGTCGATAGATTGCAGTTAACACCTGGAGACAAAAATAAGAACTAAGGGAGGGCAAATGAGAAGGAAAACTAGAGATGTCCATCTTCACTAGAGCTGGCTGTATGTAGCAATAAACGTTCACAAAATGCGCTTGTGAATAAAACATGCGGCCTGTCTTCCTTAGCGATTGTGACCCATTTTATTCCCAAACACTCCGCCGAAAAAGAGTTTTCTACCCGCAAAGATGTTCACGAAAGCAAGCTATCTTTTGGAGCGATGTGAATAAACATAATTGAATGCTCAGGCTGGCTCTTATTCTCAGAGCCACGCTGAAGAGCCCTATCAGTCGCATAATGGGCTCGTGGAACAATTCGGCGTGATTGCAAATAACTCGCGACGAGGAGGGGAYGTCTCTCCCGCCTGTGGCACCTAACTAGAAGCGACACGGGACGRCTTACATGACCAACGGCACAAAGCAAGCGCTGAGCGAGGAGCAGGATATTTGCGGCAAAAGGGTCCCAGCTCAGCCATATGCTTAAAATGCCTTCGCACAAACTGCTCGTCACAGCTATTGGAAGAGCCAGCCCGCCCGTGAGCAGACAGGCTGCCGGCTGATAATTCGGGGACAGATAGCGGGGCTGCGTTTCTCAGAGGGTTTATCTGCAGCGAGCAATTTGATCAGCTTTAATCATATGTGACAGCAATGTGAAGTCTGAAGTTGTGGTCAATCAGTTTGCATTAATCCCTCCATCAACGTCGCTGAACCGAAGATCAGGGAAAGTTGGTGTTATTTTCTCACCTAGCCTGTCTCCAGGAGGAACGGCTCTCCCTGCCCACAGGTGATCCCACCTTTCCTGTGCTGGCCTGCATTTCTCTTTGTGAGCCTTCCCTGCCCACAGTATCAAGGGTGGAGATGGAAATGAGCTATTGGTTCACRCAGAATCTGTTCACCCCTGGCTGTTGCAAAGTCCTCTCCAGTGCGTTTTTCATTTTTTTTCCATGTGTAGCAGCAAGTTGCATTTCATACGCCCAAAATGCCTGGTCTTTCCCAGCGTCTCCCAGATGGCTATTCCACATTAAACTATAATTGCACCGTCAGGGAGTTTTCCTTTCTGATGGTCTGCCAATGCGTTCCTTTTCAAAAAATTATATCTATTGAGGTTAGCAGCTCGGGCAGGAAACACTCCAGACAAATGCAGGCTGCCCCATCCTCGGGCCAATTAATCCGAACCAGATATCCAGTGAGAGGGTGGCGGCGGAAATGCTGAAGGAGAACTGTGGGGAGCGCGGGGCAATTTAGCCAGGCTGTAAACTCGGAATTGAGATGCTGGCAGCGGCACCCGGCGATTATGGGCTACGGAGAGGGCAGGGGAGGATGGGTTTACGGGCAGCACCTCCTGCRCTGTGCGCCTCAGGCTCTGTGCGCCTCAGGCATGCCAGGGCCAGATCCACATTGACAAACTGCTGGGAGGGAAGGCCAGYGGAGTGCTAGGCTAGTGGATAGCATTCCAGTGGGAATAAGCTGTTGGTGAAGTGCGGGAGAGGAGCCTGTGTTGCTCAGACCCCCACGCAAGAAGCAGTTTGCTGCGCAGCACAGCGTCGGCTGAAGGGCTGCCCTGGATCTTGGCAATGCAGAGGGCACATGTGGAAAATTAAGAACGGCACTTTTAGGGCAGGAACGCTTCTAGGAAGCTGGGTGGCTGCCTGGATGGGGCAGCGTGGACTGCAGCAGAGCCCRCAGGTAGGGAAGTTGTGAGCAACTCATTCCTCTGCTCTGGAAACTCGGCACTATGCAGTGACTGGCAATTACTGGCAACTCCCTGGCAGGACAGTAAATTAAGAAAACACGATCTAACTTAAAACATGGCAAAGCAAAGAGGAAAAGCCGTGTATTTCATTTTCTTTATTCCATCTATGAGGATTTAAGACCTTTTGGCTTAGAAAGAAATGAAAAATTGTTCTGAATGTTTCATTTTGACAATACTGAAATGAAATCTTTTGGCTGCCTGAAGAATTGATTGGTCACCMCTCCCCCCCTTTTTTTCTTTTTTTTTAAAATATCAACAGCTATGCAGGCTATGATGAGCCCATGAAGATTTTGGTGCCATCAGATCTGAATATATGTCAGAAAAAGCATTGCCAGTTGTATTCAGGTGCAGCGTCAGTTGATCAATGGTAGAGAAGGGGATGTCATGGGATGTGGGCATGAATTTCTCCAGGGATGCCATGAAATCTGTGATCGCGTTCATAGTAATGAATGTTAACTAAATGGAGAGGAACAGGCATAGGGAAAGTTTGAGAGAGCCATCTAAGAGAAGGAGATTACTGTGAAATAATAAATGCTTTTGCACTACAGGCTGATTTGGGGGGAAAAAAAAATAGAGATTTTACTCATTCTCTCTCTCCCTTTCTCTCTCTCTCTCCTCCCTGCCCCCCATTCTCCTCTCTCCTGTTTGATTTGTAGTTATAATTCAAATAACACAATATCTATAAACCCTCTCTCAGCAGCTCCATTCCTGACCCTACGAGAGAAAAAAACCTCAAAGTAACAGAAAACCTTAGGCAAAAACGTTCAGGAATGGGTAGCATGTGATATTTTCTATAGATTTTAGTCCTGCTAGTCGAGTTATATGAAAATGAATTGGATGCAGCAGGGAGGTCAGCAAGAGCTGTTGTTAAAAGCTACTCTCTTTCAAGATACATATAAAAGCCCCCCCAAACACATTCCCGTTATGAAATATATAGCTGAAATGATAGGAGCTGCTACCCAAATTGCAAGCAGTGCAAACAGTGGGTCAGGAGAGGTGTGACCAGAGGAGAGGGTGACTGAGCGCAAGCACAGGAGGCCAGTGCAGAGCAAGGGAGGGAACTGTATCATTTTGTGCAGAAAAGCCACAAAAGTGTCACAGAAGCAGATAAAGGAGGATGTAAGCAAACATCAAAGAAGGGCTTGCAGCACTGCTTAGAGAGGTTTTAGGGGAAACAAGCCTGAAAGAGTGACTGGGAAATCTCTCCTTTGTTTCCCTTCTGTGTTTGGGAAGACAGGCTTTACCACTGCTTGCATCCACGGTTCTGCCAAGGACAGAGGGACGTGCCCTGCTGCAGGACAGGCAGGCTGTGGGGACACAGCAACAGGGGCAGGGGGTGCCGAGGGGCAGCCAGAGCACTCATTTTCTCTTCAGTCCCTTGTTCCCCACTTGCTCAAAATGTTCATCTTTCAAGCAGTGGTCACCATTCCAGCCTGGGTCTGTGCAAAAGGTGGCTTTCTCTGGAAAAGAAATGTGGTTTGACCAATTMGGAAGAAAGTAGTGATGTTCTTAGCAGCTTTTTGGCTAAAACCCAGGAAAATGAAAGGCTGAAATTAGGCAGGGAAGTAACCTCTGATATGAAGGGCTCTCTCAGCTTATGTCTGCAAAGTTGACTTTCTCTTGAGCACRTTTTGATTGCTCTAAAGTCATGTACTGTGCGTGCACGGTACTTTTTTGTGTGGCTAAGCTCTCAAAGTRAGCATCTGAACAAGGCTTTGCAGTCTGCATGAGTGGCTGATTTCCCTGCACAGTGACAAGTCTGGTTAAATGTATCGTGGGCTGAGCAAAATGTGCACGGAGCCCCAGCCTGACCCCCTGCAAAGCTCGGAGAGGGGCAGAAGACCCTGCACTGCAGCTCTCTGGTGGAGCTTCCAGGGATGGGGCATCCACAACTTCCCTGGGTGACCTGTTCCAGTGCCTCACCACGCTCACAGCAAAGAACTTCTTTCTAATATGTAATCTAAACCTGCCCTCTTTSAGTTTGAATCCATTCCCCGTTGTCCTGTCACTGCATGCTCGTGTACAGAATCCCTCTCCATCTTTCTTGTAGTCTCCCTTGGGGTGCTGGAAGGTAGAACATGAGGTGGACAAGAGGTGCAAAAGCCGAAGTTCTGGGAGGTGGTGAAGTATGAGGGATATTCTGCTCCTTGGGCAAACAGACATGATGTCCACAGCTACTTTTGGTATGCAGCAGTGCTTCAGAGACATGCAGATAAAAACTCCTATTTTCCTTATGTTTTTCTTTAAAATAAATAGTCAACAACATTAAAAGAAGCCTTCCCTTCCTCACAAGCTAGGGATGAAATGTTGGATGCCAGCTCCCCACAGACAGCAGCTTTGTGCACATGGCCATCCCCAGGAAAGGGGGAAAAGGTCTCAAGCCCAACACGGGGTTTTCTGGGTGTGACAAGGGAGAACAGTCACAAACCCACCCTGCTTTTGGGCTATATGCTGAGGAGTGTGGGGAGGGAAGGTGGGTGCCCTCAGTGCACCCAAAGAGCCAGACTAGGCTGCTTCACGTTTTTCCTGCCCTAGAAATCAGCAGAGGAATCCCTACCAGAGCCAGTCCTTTTGGACCTCTTGACCTCTTTCTTTTCACAGCCCACTGCATCCTCCTTCCCCCAATGTGAAGGGGTACAGCATCCTCAGAGGGCTGGGTAGCACGTCCAGACCTTTGGGACGTCAGTCTGGAGACCTCTGTCATGTGCTGCAGCCCTGCTGTGGCTGGAGGACAGAAAGGGTAACAGGAGCTGGCGGTGCCGTGTCTGTCATCCCGCGGGATGGGAAGCTCAGCCTGAACCAAAGGGGCCATTTAGCGTTGTGAATTATTGAGTGCCTTGCAATGTGGAGGAGCTGAGTGAGTCAGCTGAGGTCGGGCAACCTGTGCTCCACTTTTAGCAACACGGGCTGACCAGGGACCAAAACAGYCCTCCAGCCCACCGGAGATGCTCTGTGCGGGCTGGAGCCCCTTGCATCCAGGTGGGGATGTGGTGGAGGGTGGGAGGTCATGCTGGGGGTCTCACTGGTGGCAAAGGAGGAAGGGTTGCACTCTCCCTCTAGGGATGGAGGGAGCAGGCTGGGCAGCGAGCTGTGAGCAYGCTGCCGGTGCTTAATATTTATTAATGACTTGGAAAAGTGGGGGAAGCAGTGAAGCAGCAAGTTTTGCAGATGGCATGAAATGATTTAGGACAGAAGAGGCTGTGCAGGCACTCGGTGGGACTCACCCAGGGTAAGGGGCAGGTGACCCTCGCTGCTGACACACAGGGTGGGGAAGGCAGCCCCGATGCCACCGCCGCCTCACCGGGCTCTCCATCGCCCGCAGCCGCCCGGGGGGAGGCTGGGTGTCACCACACTCGGTTCACTGGGAACATCTGCTCAGTCTGCAGCAGCTGTCTCAGAAGAGAACAAAATGGCTGGCTATATAAAGAACAGCATAAAAAAAAAAAAAAAAAGAAAAGAAAAGCCATGCTGGAAATACCACCTTTCTGCTGTCTAAGCAGAGCAGGTGAATTATGGACTGGAGACATCCTCTTGTTGCACGAGTAACAGATGAAGAATGTGGAGCGAAAATGAGCAGAGAAAATGATGGATGCAGAGAGGCTGAAAATAGCGACTGTCTTGTGCCCACCTGTATCAGGAGGATTGAGGTGAGGTGTTTGACAAACAAAACAAATYGGTTTATCCTCCTAAATGAGCCACAATCAAAGAGACATCCATGGACACTGATGGACAAAATGGCTAATGTGGGCAAAAGGATGGATTCTTTTCACCTGTGTAGCATCAGCCTGGGGGATGAGAGCGCTCAAGATATATTGTGCCAAGAGTCCAGCATGATTCAGGGTAGGGCTGTACATGTAAGTGAATCACAGACACTCATGTTTTGTGTTGGGGTTAGCAGTTGACTGGGTTGACTGGGCTGTAGCTCCAGAGGGTTGCCCTCGAGGCTGCCTGCAGCTTTTCCCTGAGGCATGGCAGAGGCCAGAGTGCAAAGGTGATGCCGAGCTGGAAGGGGAGTGGTTGCCCCCAGCAGTGCAAAACCATCAGCCAGCATGTGGGACCCATCTGAATTCTTCACAAAAGAGGACTGGGGTGCTGGGCTGTGCCACCAACATCGGCAGGGGAACGAGGCGTGGGAGACCAGGGTTTACATCAAAATGTGTGCTGATTCTTGCCTCTCCACCCTCCCACTGGCACCCAGGACTGAGGTTTGCTCTTTTACCTGCACCAGGGTGGCAGCAGCTCTTTGCCCCACAATGTTTGCTGCTTGGTGCAGTTGTCYGCAAGACAAGAACAGTGTACAAAGGTTGTGCCTTGGCAACTAACAGGGTAAAAATGCAAGTTGGAAATAGCTTGTCTCAGAGACACACATATTTGTGCTGCTGAAAAGGAGCTGCTTCTCACCTAGGATCATAAATCAGTGGGGCTGTAAACAGCACTTYGTCCCTTGCACAGGTCTTCTTCACTCCTCCAGAGCAAGGCAGGGGGAGTCATCTCTCATCACGGACACTCGTGGCACCACTTCGTAAAATTCTTCCGGGGTGGTTAGTTAAATCACTCAAGCAAGACAAGCCTGTGCCTCGATACGGTTCGGAAATGTGACCTAGTTAAGCCCAGACGTTTTTGAGTGCGATGAAATGGAAGCGACTTGCGCTCGCTGAAAATTGACACCAGAAATAGGGCATTTGCTGCTCTCCCGGCCAGCACCGAGCCCGCACAGTRTGTGGGGAGGTTGGTGGGTGCAAGAGGCAGGACCCTGCCACAGCAACCCTGTCCCAACTCCTCTGCACCACGACTCTCCTGCCAGACACCAGGGACCCCCGAAGCCCCGGCCATTCCCCCTCCGCGCCTCACTCTCCTCCATGAAATCCAATTAAAGGGTGAAATGAATTTTGGAGTCACTGCTACAGGCTGGGAAATGTCTGTGCATGGAGTGGAGGGGGGGAAAGGGCCTGTCTGCTGGTGCTGGAGCAGCAGAGAACTGCTCTCTGGTCTCGTTTTAAGCCCAGCCCCACTGAAAAGCTGCTGCCGCAGCTGCAAGGGAACTATAAACGTACCATGCAATAACGTTATCGCTTTGATGGATGCTGGAAAGGCTTTGAATGCCTTTTCTTTTTTTTTTCTTTTACACTGTGGCCTTGTACCTTGCAGCTTCCCTTGCTGTAATGTGCCGGTTTCTTTTGTAACTCAAATCCTGCCCCCTCCTCTCTTTTAATCGGCATAATACCTTCGTTTGCTGCCCCTCTCCTGGAGGAAAAAAGAAATGCTTCCATTTGAGGAAAAAAAGGCCTTTGTCCTCTCCTCTTGCTGTGCCCAGAGCGAGTTTATGCCTCTCCAACACGGGTTAGCATGGAGGTGTCCAGAAAGGAGCACCAGTGCAGGCTGTCCAAGCGCCTGGAGCCCTTCTCTTGGAGAGGAACTGGCCTTGTGGGGACTGCAGGCTCCTCGGGAGGAAAAGCAAACTTCTTGGTGCTGAAAGTCATCGGGTTTGGCGTTTTCTTTCTCAGAAACAGTTTCCCTTTTGACAGTGCTACGCTTGGGGCGGTCCACTCAAATGCACTGCTGATGTCTTGGACCCTCAAGGCGCTGACATGAGAGCTTAGGAGTGCACCACAATGATGTGACCTCGATTTGCCACTTTAGGAGGGTTCTGCAGATGGCTGGACTGGCTGATGCAACGGGTTCCTTCCCAGAAGGATCCCCTCCATCCTCCCTCCCTGCTCAGCAGCTTTCCTCCATCCCTCCCACCCCCGTGTTTTCCCCTGTGCACCCTCAGGCTGTGGAGTTCTCTCCTGCCAGTTCGGACCGAGGCCAAAAGCACAGAGGGGTTTGCAAAGCAATTAGGTTCAGAGGAGAAAACTCCCTGAAGGCTATGAAAGTTGCAGGCACAGCCCCTGGCTCAAGGAGCTGCTACGCCCTGGAGTGCCAGAGGCTGGGAGGGTCCTCTGGGGACAGTCACACTCTACGCCTGTTCTGGCCTTTCTGCACTTTTTCCTTGGACATCTGCTCCTGGCCACTGCTGCAGACAGCATACCAAGCTGGATGTCCACCAGCCTGGTGAAGGGTTCTCGTTACTACATCCTGCAATTCTGTGGTCCTCTGATTTTGTCCACCCTCCTTGTTCCATCTCTCTGGTTGTTTCCCTGATAGGAAGACTTCTCTTTCTCACTTGGCTCTGGCCCTGTTCTCATCTTAGACGATTCGTTTCAACGTTCAGCCCTTGCTTGGCCTCAGCTGTGGGTGACTCATTCCCTGTGCCTTGCCTCAGTCCCACCTCTTGGCTGTCTCTGGGACATCTGCTATGTGCTGCACCATTCGAATACAGCCTGCCTGACAAGGCAGCCCTGCTCTGTGCCCTCACACAGCCCCTTCGCAGCAGGAACTTGCCTTCCCTGCAGACCTGAGGCCTCTCCGAGGGTGCAGTGGGCTCTCCATGGATAGCACCACCAACAAGGCATTAGTACAGCCCTCTCCTCCTACCCCCAGCCTGAAGGTAACTTTAACCATCTCCAACCAGCCTGGAGTCGCAATGCAGGAGAGGGACGGAGCAGCACAACATCCTGCTGTGCTCACCAGGCTGTCCCTGGGTACTCAGTTAAGGGATTTTTGAGCTCATTGGGTGTAAGAAGCCATGTGCAACCAGATACCTGCTTGCATTGCTGCCCCGAGGCTCCCTCCCTGCTCCTGCATCCATGTCCTGAACGTGCCTTGCTCAGAATGCTCTGCCTGCCTCTTTCTTCATCACCTGCCCTGCTGCAAGGCGGCACAACTTTCGTGATGAATTCCCTTCTCATGGGAGAAGAAAGAGGAAGGGAGCTGTTTTGCACAACCTGAGGCCCTGTGGAGAAGAAGGGGGCCCCATCCCTGTTCATTTCACAAACTGTGTTCCCCAGGGCACTGAGCACAGGGAGCTCATAGTAGGAGGATGCATTTGTACCCAAAAAGATGGAGTAAGAGAGTAATTTCTTTTAGTCTTACTTCTAAATTTGCTTCCTTGTGAGGCTTAGGAGTAAGATGTTGCTGGTTTAACAAGGGCATAAAATCTAACAAAAGTAGAAGGTTGAATTTCAGGCCAGCATCATTAGCCTAGGCAAAATTTGATGAATGTCTTTCTTCCCTCCTCTCCTAAAATGAATTCAGACCAGGCCAATGTTTCCTTCTTGGTGAGGGATTTCTGAGGTTCTGACTCCATGGAAAGTTTGACTGGTGTGGGTGTGTGGCCAGTTTTTGAAGACAGCATTTGTCGAGGGTTTACTCAGTGCTTGAAATATAAAACTGAACAAAGCATATACATTCAGTTGCAGTGCCAAGAGAAAGGGCTTTGTGTGTGTACTGTTCAAACACACAGGAAGGACTCTGCTGCTACAAACCCAAACCAACTGGCTGAATTAAATACAAAGATATGCACTTAAGAAACTCCCGCGCAGATTTTTTAGTTGAATAACAACTGCGCTGAGAAGAGACAAAACCCAGGTGCACTTCCAAGTGAAAACTTCCACAGCTACTTAATGTCAACAATAATAATTCCTGTTATAGGTGCCTTTCACCTTGAAGCATCTCCAAGTGCTTTGTAGGTCTGTGTGTGCATTTGATCGTTTGCCCAGCAATGAAGGGGAGGCTCTGGTGTGGGATGTAGCAGCCATGCTGTGTTATCTACAATGCCCTTGGGCTCCTTCTCGTTTCAGAGCATACACAGCTCTGTTAGCTCTCTAACTTTCTCCTCCAACATCCTTCCCCTGCATTTCTCTAGGCTTTCTCCACAGCTCTCCTTGTATCCCTTGCTCCCACTCTTGCCTTTCTGTGCTGCATTTCCTGTTCCTGGACAGCCTTCCCTCCTCTCAGCTGTGTGTGCACTATCACTGTTCCTTGGCAGTCCTCTGCAAAACCATCCTCCTAAAGTACTCCCCCTTCCTTCTCTCCTCCAGACTCCTCTGAACTCGAACTCTCGAATTTCAGCTGAATTTGCATGCCATGCCTGTTTTAACTTGCATGCTGCCTGGGACAGCAAAGATGTTTTATCTACAGTGACAAATTGGTGTGTAAAGTTACAGTGCTACATGAAGAGAACAATCACCCTAATGGTACTGCGACTGATGGACATAATATGTTGAGGAGAAGTTAAAGAAAACAAAGGTCAGTGCTGCTTTATTAAGCCTGAAAGCAAAGAAATGCACTTTAAAGGTGTCTTTATCTAATGCTTTGCATCTAGACACCTTCTGAGATCACATGCCCGGAGTCTCCTGTTACAGGCAGAGGAAGGACAAACTTCCCTGTCCCTCAGGGGTGTTCAGAGCATACTGATCTGAAGAGCCATCTAGCAAACCTCCTTCAGGCTGAGGTTGAGGTTCCCAGCTGTCAATTATACCAATGGTTTCATTTAAATTGCCTCAACTGAGGATTTCAATGCCATGTGCCTAACCTCAACCAGCACCTCCTACCTGATCCTCTGCCATACCTGTTCACTTTAATTTTTGCTTCTGAGCTGGGCTTCTTTGTGTTTCAAATGAGTGAGTGCTGCATGAAGTGCTGGGCAGTTAGCAAGCAAGCTGCCCTGAGCTGCTGCTCATCGTCTACCTGACACTTGCAAATCATAGTTTTCCATCCTTCTCCAAGCCCAAGCTTCACCCCTAGCTCTTCGACACAGAGAATAGTCRCAAAGAGACACAAAGGGAGTAATTTATGATGTGCTCAGGCAGCACCTTTATGTGCACTGGCAGTAACAGCTGGGGAATGTGTGATCTCCCTCCACCCTGGGCAGGAGCAGAGCTGATCTCAGTGCAACAGGCAGCTCAGAGCCTTTGGCCCATTTCCCCACAGACATGCTGGATGGTCTGACTCATGTGGCATGTGTCCATTGGAAACAGGCTTGGGATTGTCCTCACCAACTTCTTCAACAAAACGGGCCAGAAAGCATCCAGGGGACAGTACCAGGCCTTGGCTGTGAGTTCTAATCAGCACAACAAGGAAAACCCAGGTTTTTTGGTCATTCAGCTGCTCAAAGGTAGCTGAATACCACTGGTGTGAAACCTGAGGTTGTTGAACAAGACAGGCACATGAGAACAGTGGAAAATAGGACCTAAAGGGACCTTTTGTACCATATTTTCCAATCCCCTGCTGTTCAGGGTAGCTGTGGTAAAGCACTGCCTCACTTSTGCATTAAAACAAGTTGGGATTTTTGTCCCAATAAAATCTCCTGGAAGTCAATCTCAGAGATGCACTTCTTGGACAGTCAGGTCCTTCTTCTAATTTCCAGCTGAAATGTATTTCTGGCAAATTTATAGGCACTTGTTCTTGTGCCAGCACTGCCCTTTCACTCAAATAGTTCTTCTCTCTTCCTGGTACTTCCCTCCAGGGTATTTGTAAGCAGCAAATATATGTCTTCCCAGCCTGCATTTTGCTAGACTCAAGAAACCAAGCTCATTTAGTCTCTTCTTGTAGAAGAAAGCTCTCTCCTCCCAGGCCATGATAAGACAGAAAGGCACCAAAAAAAAGGCAATTTTAAATTAATTCATCTTTTACATGGACATACAATATTCTGTTCTTCTGTGATGGCATTAACATCTTGCTATTTCTATTAGAAATCCCTCATCTGACATGTCTGAGGCTCGCATTTGTCTTTCTCACATCTGCATGCTATTGCCAGCTTACAGACATTTGATCAGCTCGTGCGCTCAGGTCTTTCTCCTCCTCTGTCACTTCCAACTGATGAGCTCCCAGCTGGTAGCAGAAATTCTCATTATTACTCCCTCGGGGCACGACCTTGCATTTTGTACTATTAAATCTGATTCCATCTCTATTGCTTCTGTCCCTTTTTCGTAGGAAAACTGCTCTGATTAGTCACCATATAATGCCTTAGAGACCCAAAGACATACTCACTATATTTTTATTTTTAGAAACGGTTTGCTGTTTCAGTATTTTCATTCAATGAATGATGCTGATGTCTCTCTGTATTACCACTTCTTTCTAACAGAAACTCCAGGCTGATGTGGGGAAGGGCAGGAAAAAATTGCCTTCCAGATGAAATATATGGCAAGAAGAGCTATATTTCCAAACCATTTCAAGGAAGTAATTTTGAAAGTTATTTGTCACTCTGCTGCACAAAATGATCAGACACACTGTCCAATCAACAGCAAACCAAAAACTAACAGGTATGAAAATGTTCTGTTTTATCTAACTGTTTTTCCAGTGATCCAGATTTACTGTGAGTAAATTTACTGCATCTCGCTGCTGGGATGCAGATCTCATCTACAGAGCTGTCACAGTGATGGCTCCCAGCACTTTGGGCTTTAACCATTAAAACTATTTTTATGATGTTCAAAATACTTCAGAAACAACTGCYGTTATTGCTTAATTTTTTGCGCTTAATTACTGTGGCAGTGGGCAGCTTATGAAGATCTGTGATGGTGATGAGAATTCATTTACTCTAACCTCTCATGTTCAATTACAACTAATGCTGTGTGCAGATCGTTTCACCCAGAGAAGGTTGGGCGTAATTCAAAACAACCCCCACATCCTTAGGATGCTGTAGCAACTCTGACGTGGCTGACACTGCCGGTGCTTTACGGAAAAATGTATTTCAGAAAATAGCTGGGCAGAGCTGCCCACAACAGTAGTGCAGAATTTTATTTCCCATGTCTAAATTGTCTGGTAGATCTTTGTGAGGTGTTTCATGGGGCTGTGAGCTCTTTACTGGCTTTGTAGGTGTTTGAGCAGCACCTGAAGCAATGAGGGGACCTGTGCAAAGTCCACTTCTGCAAGTGAGTATCGAGATTACTTTGATTGCTTGTAAACCAGAAAAGTTCTGATGTGTGCAGGGAGTTGTAGTCCTGACAGGGTATTAAAATCAAAGGCATTTTCAATTCGTTCTTGCTTGCACAAATGGGGCACGTTCCAGAGGCACATGGCAGATTTGCCATGGTGGTCTTCAGATGGACAAAATTCATTCCTCATGAAAGAACCAAATTTTCTTTCTACACTGTGTTCTGCACATGCTCTGGGGATCCCTTCTGTGTTGGGATGCTGTGGGGAAGGGGTATCTCAGGGGGTCCTCTTGCTGTGTGCCCACAATACAGGCTTTGGTGGCATCTGAATGACCTGCTCAAAGCAGCAGGACCTCTGTGCACCCTTTCAAGCTGTGCCTCGTGGGTTTGTGCCAGCAAAGATTGTATTTCTTGCCTCATCCAGACATGCTAGTGAGGCACTCTGATGGGGCTTACCTTTGGAGATGTGAAAGAAAATAGCAGAGGGAGAGGGAAGGCAAAGCATCATTTCGGAAGCACAAGAACTTCTGAAACATTAATCTGGTGAACAACTCCCTGCCAACAGAATTTCACTAAACCACTGATCTGAATCATGTCACAGATGGCATCGTCTTCCAAAGTGTTAGCAAAACACAGGGCTCAACCTCCGGTGCCCCTGCATCGCTCTTTCTGATCCAGCACAACGACACGCCTGCAAAAGACAGAGCTTTTGATAACTGCTATCGGGAAAAAAAAATAATCAAGCCTGCCTGGGACCTGCATAGCTGCCTTGCAGAAGGAGAATTGCCCATTTTGCTCAGTGCAGCAGAGAAGATGGGCTCACAGGACACAGAGCACCACACGCTCTGAGAGACGGCGAGATCCACTACAATGCTTTTTTACAAGTGTAAAACCTCGACTGGCATTTCTGAGTGGAAGACAAAGGTGCTAAGCTTGATAAAGTAGAACCAATCATGGCACAAAGGGAAGGAGGAGGAAGAGTTTGCATGTCAGCCGGCAGCCTCCATTTATGGTATTTCATGGCTGCAGGAAGAATTTAGGCTTGAAACATTGTTTTAAATACTAAAACCAGCACCACCTGATGCCAGGATGGATAAATAGTAGTGCTCCTGGGCATGTAATCTCTGGTGCCAGAAGCTACATCTGTATTATCTTAGCCAGTGACCTTTTTGGCACTTGAATTTAGGTGCCCATCCTGGCTGTGTCTCAGCTTCTCAGTCAGAAGAGATTAATGGTCCCCACCTCCCTACATCCAATTTTCATGTAGGAGGACATGCTAGCTCCAGGTCAGATCCATGGGTAGGTGTTCAGTCGAGTGGCCACGACCCTGCGAAGAGCCACAGCACACACCCAAGCCATGCAGCTCCTCTCCCAAGGGCCTGGGGTCTGGCAGCCTGACCTTAGCTGGGGTTTCACAGAAAAAAGAGCTGAGATTTCCACCAGCCTGGTTTCCCAAGCAGGGGCAGGCTTCCCAAGGACACTGGTACATGTCTCTGGGGCTTTGCCCTGTCATCTCTCGAGCTACTACTGAGAAGGCTTTACAAAAGATGGTCAGCTTCTGTTAGACATCTTTCTAACCACCACCACCACGCCCCCAAGCAAAAAGATGTTAAAAGCACAATGCTGAAGATTGCGAAAGCAAGCCCTCCACAAGCAGGAGAGCCAGAGTAATAGTTGCCTTGTGCAATCTGATTTTGGGCCCCATGATAGTCCAGCTTGCCTGCTCCTTTAGCCCCTGGAGCCCTGTCTCTCTTAGTGCAGAGACTGCAGCTGTGGAGGGGCTGAGGAGCAAAACATGAGGACAGAGGAGGCTATTGCCAGTTGACCTATACTCCTTTCATTGCAGAAGCTGGAAAGTGTGCAGTAGTTGATGTGGAGGCTGAAAGAAGACGCTGTCTCACTGAGAAGACACCAGAGCTCTGCCTCAGAGAGCTGGACTTCCTCCCTGCCTGCCATGCCATGTGTCCGTGGGATGTCATGGACATCACTTCAGCAAGCGTTCCCAGGTATTCACTGCCTCTGTGTGCTCCCATTGCCCAGTGCCCCTCTTGAAATCAAAGGGGTGCAGTGACAGAAATCAGTGAGAGTCCTGCTCTGAACCTCCACACACTGTCCCTAGGTGGGCAGACCCTGGGCAGCTCGAAGGGGATATCAGGAGTAGCTCCCTCTTCCCAGCAGGTGAGCTGGTGATGATAAATGCAGGAGTTGCTGTAAGCACTTCAGCGTTATAATGGCATTATAGAAGCACCTAAGAGGAAATTAATAGAACGAGAAGAACCAGATTTGAATAGCATGTAATACAAAAGGCTGAGGAATCCATCAGCCCTAGGCAAGACCTCTCACAGGAGATGTCAGCCCAGCCAGTTAAAGTCAGGCAGCGTTAGAAGAAACTGAATATAATGCCAACCTGCATAACAGACACTGCTGCCACCTATCACAGTAATGAGCTTCCATAAAGAAAAGCCCATCTCGGTGGCTTCCAGAAGGATTTCCTTTAGCAGACAGCTGGGCACACGGGCTGATTAAACACAGATACAAGTTTGAACAACTGGAACAGCCTATCATGTTTTATGGCACCCAGGCAGCTCTCGTGAAGAAAAGAGGCAGCAAACACATCCAGTCCATTTTTAGCTCAGCTCTGAATGTATCCACACTGTGAGACAACTAACCGTTTAGTCCCTGCAATGAACACAGTGCAGCACAGGACCCATCAGCAGTCCTTCCATGGGAGCAGGCACCCTGCTCAGGCCCCAGGGGTGGCAACAGCATCTTGCAACCTCTGCCACAGGACAGCACGAGGCAATATGTGCAGGCTTGCTGTCACCCCATCCTGGAGGCTGATGGAGGAAAGCAGGACAGTGACACTTGGTTAGAAGAGAGGAGCTCCCACAGGGTTTTCTCTGTACTGGAGGAGGACCTGAAAGCAGGACTTGGCCATGAGTGTCACACTCGGCTCTCCACACAGTACAGCTGTGATGCTTCCTGGCTGGCCAGAGCCGCAGGCACAGCCCTGTCCCTCCCAGCAATACGTTGGTGAGGTTCTTATACCTTTTCACTGGTTTGAAAATCAGCCTCTGCCAGTTTCAGTTAAGGCACTGCCAGCTGGAGTTGGGGCTGTGCTTGATCTGCAATTGCCTGGTGACTTGTCAAAAGCAGTAAGAGTCACCAGGAAAAGAGCTGGAGTGAAACCTTGCAGACACGGGGCTTGTAGGCAGGGAGCTCTGCAGACCTCACTTCTCCCCACAGAAAGATTTTGTTTGGCTCTCAGAGTGATCTGGGTCTCAGTTCCTTTCCTCAGGACCCCACTGCCACCCTGACAAATCATGTCAATCTCAGCAAAACTGGCTTATAGCACCAACCTTTTTGCAATGTCCTACTTTACAGCCAGGGCTCAAGCAACAGTGAGACAATTTAGGGAACAGAAAGGGACAGTGTAATTAAGTGAAGAGATGCCAAAGGCAGGGAAGGTTTAAACTCTCCTCGTGGATCTTTGTAAAGCTGGGACTGAGGCAAAGCCACGATTCTTTAAATGCCCAACACCTGGAAGCCACTGGCAGCTCACAGCACAGGCAAAATAATACCACTTTTACTAGTATTATCATCACCAGTCCTACCAAACAAACAGTGATGGAAGAAAAGCATCCTCCAAGGAAGAGTGTCCACCATGCATTTGTACACAATATGGCTTTAATTGCACTCATGGCCGACAAATTAAGGCCTAGTCAGTGTCCTTTGAAGTCAACAAAAAGATTCCTGTTGACTTGAGTGGGCATTGGCTGAGGACCACAAGCTGCAGGAGGAAGTCTGAATCACTGTGATCCCCTACAGAACTCTGTTAAGGAATGGTTTTGTCTCCATGAGAAGCCACTGCTGTCAGAGCCAGCAGAACTGGGAGCCCACGGCTGCCAAACGAGAAGCATGGATTTAGCAAAACCCCCATGCTGTGGTGTTCCCATTCACTTCTGATCTGTAGAGGAGTTGCATGCTGGTCCATAACCCTCACCACTTACCCACACCATTCTGTCCCATTTGCAGGGAGTCACCCTTCTAGTACTATTTTCCTTGTAAAATGGGACCAGGTCACCAACTCGGACACCAGCTCAGAATCTGGCCTCTTTTAGATTTTTTCCCCTCTTTCATCTAGAAGAAATGGCAATCCACGCTAATTTTTAAAACTGGAAAAACTATCAGATCAGATCCAATTAGCCTCTTTCCACCCCTCGCACATGCCTGAAATAAAGCTTCTGTTATTGGAGTTTAGCTGACGATGCTTTTGTGCAAGGAAGGAAGGGCTCCAGTTAGTTTTTCTGTAACTG
Source organism: Amblyornis subalaris (assembly GCA_018881555.1). NCBI lineage: Eukaryota > Metazoa > Chordata > Aves > Passeriformes > Ptilonorhynchidae > Amblyornis > Amblyornis subalaris. Next base: position 4,518,846 of record JACAXG010000059.1, read on the forward strand.
AAGCCATATGGAATTGAAACTTGTTGAATCAATAATGAAACATGTCTGTGTCACAGAGCAGTTTTGATTCCAAGACATACAATGGACTGTTTGCAAAGTCACATTGCTGGTTAAGACCACATTTTTTTAAATCGACAAATAATTTAGGGACTCAGCTGCTTAGGAGGATATGGTCTAGTTGATTGCCTGAGAAAGTTAAAAAAATTCCCAACCAGCCTGAGGTTCTCTGTTGACTCATTTTCATAATACATTTAAGTACTGTGGCAAACGCTTGCCAGCCATTTAGGCAAGTTGCTTAAGACACATCAAGAAACACAAAGCAAAAATGATTTCAATGTCCTAATTTCCCATCCTTCCTTTCCAACACATGCCCAGTAGCTGCACTGAGAAGCAGGTGAGTTGCTAATGCAGATTAAGTTGTCCTTTGAGAAGCTACCGCAATTAATCCCGTCAGCAACCCCCGAACAAAGAAATACTTCCGTGACACATCAGTGTTTCCAGATTTGGAAAGGATTTGACAAATGCCAAACTGAACTTGCACAGCAAGTGAACTGTGCTGGAGAAAAGAGCATGCAGCCTCCAGAGGAGGGCATGGAATATGTAAGAGGTTAAATAACCTACTTGCTTGATGGTAGCCTTTAATTTATTTTATTTTATTTTATTTTATTTAGATGCTTGGCAGTGAAGAAGGAGGTTGGAGGATGTCAGAGGTTCTTCAGAAAAGCTTGCTGGTGACTAGAAATGTCTTGACACTCTGTTAGCATGCAGGTAGCATGCCATAGCCACCTGAAGTCCAGCTATATTAAAATATGAGGTATTCCCCCTTGTTTTGGTTCTTGGCCTCAGTGTCACACAGTTTCGTAATGTGAATGCAAAGCAGCATTTTGTGGAACTCAAAAAGCTTTGGTAATTCTTTTCAAAATGCTGAGCTTTTCTGAATGTCTTTTCTAGACAGTGCTGGGCTAAGTCTGCCCTGACAACATCACATTTCATAGTCTCTTGCTTCCTACCAGCTGTGGGTGTAAGACAAGCATTGAGACCTCTGTGCTCTCCAAGCAGGAGGAATGTTGTGTGGTGGTGGGCTCTGGGCTGGCAGCTCAGGTTTCCTCCTCAGGGACTGTGGGAGCAGTTGCCCGGAGCTCCCATCTTCCCGGCTTTTCTTTCTTTCCTCTCTGATTCAGTGCTGGGTAATTAAGGACTGGAAGGTTGCCTTAAGTGCAGCCTTGGGAATTGTATTTTTCTGCAGACGGTGTTCCCTGTTATCAGCTATTGTATTGTAATAGGGCCTAAAAATCCGATGCAGGTTTGATCCTTTCTCGGAAAGGTTTAGTGTGGGAACGCAATAACCATGCAGGCAGATAAGGAGATCCCTAGGATTATGGTGCACTGTGGCACTGTAAATGGAGGTAACCTGAGCCAGAGTGCGCTGGAGAGAGGCAGGCACTGGTGGCAAATCGTTCAAATCCCAGCCCAGCGCCTCCAGCACAGAATTTGAGTCCTGTAGGGAATCAAAACACCACAGGGGGCAAAATCATTACTAACCAAAATAGCTGACATCACCCGTGGCTGTATGGGAACCTGCCTGTCAGTAAGGGTATATATATATATATATATATATATATATATAAATTTCCTGGTGTGGATTTTCCATAGCAATTTATCACTTCGGCAAAAATAAAAACCTCAACAAAACCCAAACAAATGAAGTGAAAAAACAAAAGAGCGCAATGTCTCATAATAAGCTCTTTCTGTTGTGGCAGCAGCTGCAGTTTCTCCTCTCAGATTTCTTTTCTGTTATTACCCAGAAAGAATCAGCAGCTGCTTAGGAAATATTCCAGAAAGATTCATTGAGAAGTTCCTGGCTGTTTTTCACATACTAATCCGACAGAAGTAACATCTTCAAGGAAYGGACTGACTCTCCTGGTTTTCGTCTTCTCCTCATAAATTAGTGGGTTCTGATAATGTGGTTATCTAAAAGGAAATAACAGTAGAAAAAAAAAAAGAAATAACATGTCCTGGTGATGGGAGACAAGTAGGTTTTTTACGTCACRGAGGGGGTGTGGGAATGGCTTAGGTTATTTTAATGGTCGTATTTGCATCTCTTCAAAAACTTTTGCACAACCAAACTGCTTTCCAAATGGGTGTATCTGGAGGCAACACCCATAAGAGGGATCATTTGGAAGAGACATAACACAGGCTCCTCTAAAAGTAGGATACCTTCAGGACATATTAASTCTGGAGTTATTTCAGCGCTGTTATTGGGTTCTGTGCTTTAGGACTGGAGTGTGCAGCCATCAGAGTCTGGATGGGGAAGTTATTGGGGTGGAGCTCAGTGGCACAGTCCAGATCAGTGGCTCTGAGCAGGCACTCCCAGGGCTGAACTTCCCTGTTCTTTCTTGCGTGGCTTCTTTTAACAGGAATGCCTTCTCAACAAGAACATTCCTCCCCATACTGTGGATGCCTCACGAGAGGCAGAGCTGGTGCCTGACCCCAGTCAGGCATCTGGCAACCAGTGCTTGTTAAACAAGTCGGGTGGCAGAGATGGGCAATCCTGTCAAGGCTCAGCATTCCCTCAAGCTGTGGCTGGAAGCTGTCACCCTGAGCCTTTCCCCCGCCGTTGGCCCYTGGATGTAGGACAAATCACATTCCCATTTCCAGGGCTCTGGTGCGTGAGGGCACAATTCAAACGTCATCTTTTGAATGATGTTTGCCCATCATTCACCATCAAAGCATGTTTGCCCTTCTCCTGTCCTTCTGTGTCGCGGGCAGCTCCGCCCCTGAGCACACTCCAGGCAGAAATCTAAACCTCCCGTTGGCATCCAGAAGTGGAGACATGGATCTTTGCAGAGCATTATGGAGCCTCCGAAGAGCATGGATCTAGCTTCATGGAGAACTAAATGAAAAAGTTGCTTCTTCCTCTTCTGCTCTCACTAGTGACTAGGGAAAAAAAACCCCTACAAAACTCAAAAAGTAGCGCGTGATTCTTCCCACAGAAGGACTGAGTAAAAGCAGTTTGGATCTGTGATGTCCAGTGCTGCAAAACAGTGTCCGCTGAAGTATACAAGCTCTTGGGAATGTGGGAGAGATAATTGCAGGTTAATAGAGCTTTTACTGCTGGCTGCCTGGCTGATTATTTCTATGGAAAAATCCCGACTCTTTCCCTTTATTGAAGTGAGTTCATGATCATCCATATAAAAGAAAGCTGTATTCTGAGAACACATATGCATTTGCATACGGATGGTGTTCTCTTGAAAATTATTTGAATAAAAATAAAAGAAGAATGAAAACAGGAGTTTTCACTCAAGGGAAAAGTTAATGAACTCACTTCTCTTTCTTTCACTCTCTGATTAAATATTATGTTACCATTTTATCTTTGTGCATGAAGAGTAAAGCCCTATTCTATATTTTGCCAGCTTCATTCATGAAGCTTTGTATTATTTTTACTGCAATAAAAAACTAAAAATTACTCTCTCCACACGAGAAGCAGAATGGAGAAGAGCAGTAATTCCCCACAGTATGGAGGAAGGAGAAAGATGAGACATCCTCTCTTGTGTGTTTGAATAGGCCTGAGATGTGCTCCAACATGTGCTGGCAGGAGCAGTCGGAGAACACCRGCTACAGAAGCTCATCAAGAAATGCAAAAGGAATTACCTGCTATGTAAGGTATCAGTGAGACCTTCCTTTCTGAACAGGCTTTTTTCCTTTAATGCTCATTATTTCTGAGAGCCTGTGGGCTCGGTAGCAGATTGTACCAATGTCTTAAAGTTGACTATTTGATCATTCTAATTAGGATCCTGTGGATTTTCAGTGTTGCTAGCTAAGTGAATTTCAGTGGATTTTCAGTTAGACCAGCTGAGTRCCACTGGACTTCTTGTTCTGTATCAGCCAGGTAGCTCAGCTGAGCCAGTGTTACTCACATGGGGCACCACCATCTTTTAGCTGGCAGCAAAAGCATCACAACATTCAGATAAATAAGCCCACATTTGTATGCCAGAATACGGTTCCAGAATTGGCTTGGCATTTTATTAGCACATCAGAAGGCTATTGCCATGGATTTGTCAGTCTCTGGATATACGAAATTCACTAGGAGTTCCTGTCTGAGACAGGACAGCACCTGAAAACTAGCTCTGTGTCAAAGCAACACCGTGAGGACTGCCCATCACCTGCTAAACATGGCTGGTTCATTCTCAAGAATGAACCYTGCTGATTTTAATCTGGAAAGGGATGCAGAGCTTTACGGAGGCTTAGTGCCTGAATGGCTTGCAGTCTTGTTTGATTGGTGTTGAGATGTAAGCAGAGGCAACATGAAATCGCAGAAGAGATATTCACATGAAAACCTTGTAAAACACAGTGTTTTCGGGGTGGGGTGGGGGATTGTAAATTCCAAGTATGTGAAAATGAAGAACAAACAAACATGAGAATGGGGAAAGGAGATTTAAGATTTAGAAGTGGACCCCTCTGTCCAGGGATTTCRTCTGTGCTGCTGTTACTGGCCCATTGCTCTAGGTAGTAGGAGCAAGGCTTCTAGCTGCCAGTCAACCATTTTCTTTTTGATAATTATTCACATTGCTGTAGAAACGGAAATTATCTCTATTTTCTCACTTCCCAATTGAAAACTGTAATTGCAGCTGCTCCCTCCTCCTTGTTTGGAAGTTTTACACGCAGAGAGTCATCAGCCAGGCTTGCCTTAAATCAAATCTTCCCATGCAGCCTGGGTTATAATCTAGTGAGCACAGCAGCTGCCTAGTCTCAGCAAGGAGAAAAGCAGCACATTTCTTCAGCCACTGGTTAGGAAATTCTTGCTAAAAGAAAAGGGCTATGCCTTGTCTGATGCCTTTATAAAAACGTAAAGGAGTCAGCTTCCTGAGGGCTTTCACAGATATTGCTAATCATCTTAAATTGAAACAGGACTTCCAAAACCAGCATGTAAATCCCCGTAACACACCTTCAATTTCTGTCTCCAAGGCTACCCAGCTGCCCTGATCCTCCGTGACAAGCTCTGGAAACGCAGTGAGACTTCCTTTTGCACTAGTCCTTCCCTGCTCTTCAATCCCCCTTGCTCTTGAGTCATCTTGCTCGCATAAAACACCACTCCACAGCATGGTGGTGGGTGAGGAGCCGGCCTGAAATCCCATGGGAAGTCTGAGTGGCAGGGAATGTGCAGGCTCTCATGCCTTCCRCCAACAGAGAAATGCTGCTTCTCTCAGGGATACAAGAAAATAGCCAGAGACCCCGTGCAGACTTGTCCAGTTTTGCTCACTGATCTGTGCAAGGGCTGGATTGGAGGTGTCCATAAAACAATGCTAATAGGATTTATTCATGCTGTTTTTATCAACCCTTCTTATTCTGCTATAAGACATGCAATTCACGAACAGCCACTGCTCCCCAGTCACAGAAGTGTATTTTGAGGGACACAGTATATGTAGCCTTATTGGACATTTTCCAGTGACTTTATATGCAGACATTGCTTTCTCACAGAGAGCCAAAATCTGTCCTCTTCTGAAGTCCCCTGGGTCTAAATTAGTGAGACTTTCATATATCGTGATTTGAATCTGAATGTGTTCCCTYGCTTGCAGTCCCTGTGGTCACAGGGTAGGCAAGGGGATTTTGTGCCGTGGTTTACCTTGTGACTTCTTTCTCTTGTTTTGGGGTGTCCTGGAGAACCACATGATCAGCAGACACATTCCCTGTGTTGCAAATACAGGAGCACCTTCTAGCAGTGAACGTCTTCCAGGATGCRAGATTTGCAAAGATGTATGGAGTGTCCTAGAAGAGAACAGGAGCCCTCAGCTGACAGCTCAGCTGAAGGTCTGGGGTGAGATAGAGCTTCTCTGAGTTACTCCTCTGACCATTATGCAAGACTCACAGAAGATGTGCTGGACGAGCTGATGAGCCTTTTGTACTGCAGATCCCCTCRAAACGCTGCAGGGTCAACAGCAAAGTGCCAAAGTAGAATCAATGAGGCCTCACGCAGACACTCAAGAATAACAAGTCAACCAGTGGAATTGCAGGCAGACTGTAACAGCTTGTTATCTGATGTCCCCTGGGCACAAACACTGAGACATCTGCAGTTTTTGACCTTTTTTTTTTCCTTTTTTTTTTGTCTTTGCTGCCTCAATTGCTAGTTAGCTGGTCATTCGATGTGAAAACAAAACAGAGGAAAGGGGAGCAAATTGCAATAGGCAGGAGATGCTGGACTATTAGGATACCAAAAGGACTGGAAATAAATAAGTACAGAGGTTGCTTTGCTCTCCTTTATTATTTGTGCATCAAGCTCTCYGAGTTTGTTTCTGGAACTCTGTTAAAAGCAGGGTGTTCAATATGCCAGTTGTCACTGAACTTTTAAGTTGGTTTTATTTTGCATGTATTTTGCATCTCTATTCTCTTTGCTTGGCACTGCAAGTTAGMAATTAACCTGAAAAACACACATTGGGACTTCAGTGGCTTTCCTATTGGTTATTTTTTTTGTCTGAGAACACAAAGCTCTCTTCATAGCATCTCCTCTAGTCCCATCAAGGGGAGGGAAGATCCCCAGAAGAYTGACTTCTGGATCATCTTTTGTGCTGAGATCTCAGTTCCTTGGAATGCAGTGGCTGCACTAGCTTATATGTATGGGGGTGTGGAGCCTCCTTCCTGCTTCTAGGCTCTTGTTGATAAAGAGTACGCCCAGATTCTCAGACAGGGCCCTAATCACCAGCCTTAGCCTAATCTCTTAATTAATTCCTGTTAATGTAAATGCACTCAAAAAGATTCTTTTAGCTGCAATGTTCAAGAAATTCGAAGTCCTTTCTTGAAGAGACAGTGTTTTTCTTCTTTCATGGTCTGTTAYAATGACAACACTGTCTTGCCGTATGAGAAGGATTTGCCACATCCTATGGTGCTCACTTCTCATCCCTGGATTATAGATTATTTAAAATCAACTCAGGATAATAGGTGACAGCTCAGTGTATATTGTGTGTAGCATTTCAGTCTTGCACAGGCAGAGACCTCCTGGCTTCTTGTTTCCAAAATGTCTGTGTCTCAGAATGGCCTAAAGACAAGGTTGGGTTATGCACCTTGTGTAATAGAAGGCAACAATGTCTGAAGTTCTGAGACCTGCCAGAGAAATGCACTGTTCCTGCTTCTGATTTAATCTGATTTATTCTCATCGCATGGATGTCCTACTCATTGCAATCAAGGTCAGAAAAGGATTTGAGCCTGTTTCTGATGTGGGAAGACAGCAGTCCCACCGGTAAAAAACAAAAAGAAGAGCCAAGCTCAGATTGACCTTACTGAAAAAAAGCAAGCTCCCAAAACGGAGTGTAACYGGTCAGCATCAAGAGAGTGAATTTGGAGCAGGGTAAGAATTGTACCTGCGCTGTTATAAGCAGACACTCCCCTCTCTCGTGACTTCAATTTTGCCTAGGAGAATCCATATAAAAACAAACAAATGCCAAGAGAAATGTTTCTATTGTTTTCCTTCTCTGTTTCTAATGAAATCTGTTCCTTTAAAACAGAGCAATATCCTCCCCTATGATTTTTGCAGTCACATCGCAGAAAGAGAGAAAACCTGAAAGCAAAATTGACTCCTTTTGATTTTTCCTAGTTCAAGAGAGGAGACACGCCAGTGGGAAGGAGAACAAAAATCACACTGAGTAAATCTGGATTTTAAACTGTCTCTAATGATCAACAGCAATCATACAAATATTTATTTCTGGGTTTATAGTTTATTTGTGTTTAAGCTGACAGCAGATCTTTAATTTGACATTCGGTCTTCCTTACTTAAAAATATGTAYCTTTTAGATTGGTTATTTAATTATTCACTTCTGTAGGAGTTCAGAGAGCAAGTTGTTGGGGGGATAATTTTGTCGTGTACTGCCTCAGCATGTATTTTCTGTTCACTAATTCTTTGGTTGCTGATGCTCAGTTTGGTACTAGAGATCAAATCCTGTCTGCACTCAAGCTGACAAGAAAATGTCCAGTAGTTTGAATAGGGTGTTGATTTTATCCTTACTGTTCATGCTGTAGTGGGAGCTGCCATAACATCTAACGTCAGACTTTTAATATCTCTCCAGTGCTTTGAAGTGCAGTCCCTCATATTTCATTCACAATTTCAACCAAAAAGCAACAGAGGGACTGCAGCCCTGCTGCTGGAAGTGCAAGAGGGAGGCACAAGGTAGGAGGATGTGTCATTTATGGCATAACAGGTTGGATAACCTTTTTGCATGTGGTTTGCTCAAGTGGCGTCAGGGACATGATGTGCAACCACAGCCACAGACAGGTTTCTGCAAGCTGCCTGCTTCACAGCTATTATGGCTCTGACCTCTAGACCCTCAGGCAGGCAAGCATCTAGAGATATGCAGCTAAATCTGTACATATGCATGGAAATATGGTGATACACGGGCTTTTCCCCTCAACAAGAGCTCAGCATGTAGTGTGTGTTTACGAGTGCTTAAGTAGTTAAGAACCAAACTTCAGGCAGTCAGATTTGAAAAATGTAGTCAGTCTTTAAATGATGTGCTCTGTTGAAAGGAGTCTAGTCTAAAACTGCTCACAAAGTTTGAGAGTTTAGGATGTAAAGAAACCTGTAGCGTGTGGTGTGTGCTTTCTGCTTTTCCTGGATTTCATTATGCCTTCCTGCCTCACAGAACAGCTGTAACATTAAACCCACTGAAATTTGTAAAGTGCTTAGAGATCCACTGAAGGGAGGCTGTAGAGGAGTAAAAGGTACTCAATTTTCATTGCTGTTCTATCAGGCAAGAGAGTTTCCAGAGTGTCTTAATAATAAATAAGAATAAATAACTGCAAATGTAGAATCTGTTCTATGCTCATTAATAGGTACCTTTGGGGCTGCGGTCGAGGAGAATCTCTTTTAAGGAGAAGGTGAGTATAGATTTGAAGATTTGAATTCATATTTCAGTACCTTCTTTAGGGCCATGGCTTGAAGCATCAGGATGTGCTTTAGTAGTGTATGAACACTATCCAGGTCTACCAGCATTTGAATAATAGTGGCAAATTGTTTGACCATTTTCTACTGTCAAATTTCAACTAGATTTTCAAATAAATCATTCACCAATATTTTTTCCTCATGGTTTGGTTAGCTCAATAGCCAGCTGAACAATATTCATCAAATAAATTACTCACTTTTTCCCCGTCAATCTGCAAATAATTTATTCACAAATACTTTTACATGAGGCAGCCAGCTCTAGCCAGGACAAATCAAGGTAATTTCCTACTCTTTTGATCACATGCCAGCAGGACTTTATCTTGGACAGCTCAATAGAGACAGGTTTTAATGCATAATACATAAATGGGTAAGCTGAGTTTTTCACAGTTCTTTGTGAGCTCTCTACTGTTGCCCATATTTCTGTTCAACTAGTGAAGGGGAATGACAGGGGGGCATATATTTTCCATCCAGGTACTCTCAGGAACATTTCACAAAACAGAGCGAGGGTGTAGGGCTCCTGTCAGCCACAACCGTGATGGGGCAGCCCCTCGGCTGGAACACGTGATCTGTTCAGTGGAGCAAGGCGAAATTTAACAAGAGTTGAGAAGAGGAAATGAAGACGAGTATTGTGCCCGCTTGGAAACACAAAGGGAACCTAGGGGCGGGATGGAATCAAGCAACGTGGAATTTCGCCAGCACGCTGGGGATAAAGCCCCCAGCTCTTGAGAAAAGGGTCTTTAAATGAGACGGTACATCCCCATGCAGATATCTCCAGGACAACGTTTGTGCTGCGGTTCCCTTTCCCCAGGGTTCTCTTGCGAGCAGTTTGGAAGCTGCTAAGAGCCCCCTGCCTGCCCTTGGGGGCTGCTGTGCTGCTGACAGGGCAGCTGAGCATGGCCTCACCTGTCTGCCTGCCCACGCCTCTCGTTTGTTGTGGAGAGCTCCCGGCTGCCACACGCCAGGCAATGGCACCAAAAGATTTCTCCCCTGGTTAAGGTTTGCAGCCTGCAATCTGCACTGCGTGCGAGGAGCACTTCTGCACCTCTGCCCCTAAGCAGGGTGCTGGGTCCTCATCAGGCCGGGTCCTTCTGCTGTTGGTTGGAGATGTATGGCCCTTCCAAATGCTCTTCATCTTGCACTCCATGCTGGATGTGGGCCTCATTTCACCTCTGTCCCCCACTGCTCAGGCCAAAAGGTGGGGAGAACAAGTTGTTTATCCATGTTTGCCAAGAGAGAAACTTTGCAAAAGCTAGCAAGCGTATGTTGGAGGGGTGGTGCGAGCAGGGAGTGGTTGCGTGTGGGTTTCTCTAGGATCAGGGTGTGTTCATGTTTCATGAACATGTGCATGCATAATGATGTGTTTAATATAACACTCCAGTCTTGATCCTTCCCCGAAATTCTGCTGGCTAACCTAGTTACCCCCAAATGAGAGACACATCCAGGCTATACTTATGCAGAAATCTAGGTATGAAGAAACGTAAGCAAACATTTCTGCAGCATCATCAATAAATGAATACGTGGTATCTACTCAAATCAACAACATGCTAAACCCTGAAAGTCAAATGGGATGCCTTCCTGAGGAACAAACAACTGACCATGTATTTACTCTGCAGCTCATGAATAAACATGGCAAATGCACAAAAACAGAGGAAGATATTTGTCTCGACTTGGAGAAGGCTTCTGGCTCAGACTGGCTCTCATAGCTGAACTATACAAAATGGAATTGGCAAGGGGGAAAAATGACATAATCACATACATGTAACAATCCACTGAAAGTAGGACACACAAAAAGAAGAAGAAAACAGGCTTTGAAGAAGAAGGTAGACTAACACACCGGTCAGCTTGAGACCTGCTCTTTCTGTCATCTGTGCTGGCGATTTATCAGCCTTAGAGGAACGGTTCTCAAATTGAATGAGGGATCTCAGACACCTGCTTAAATTGTCACAGCGTTACAGAATGTATTTTAACACACCCTGCTGCAAGGCCGTGCACTGAGGAAGGAAGCACATAGTGATGAATGGCAAGATAAGGATGCTCTCAGGAAAAACACAGATGCAGACAGAGATTTGGGGATTCAACATGGGTAATGAACTCCACAAGCTTTTTGTGCAGTGTAGGAAGTTAATGGTCTGCTTCCATTTTTAGCCATGAGAGAAGGGGAAAACAATGACTGAGAAAGGACTTTTACTCTGTGCACAGCATGTGTGTATAGACCACAATGACATTGTACCCAGAGTGGGTGCCTGCAAGTCAAAAAACACTTAGAAACATTGGAGTCCAAAAATTCTGCAGCAACTGACACTAAATCTTACAATGTGAAGCTTCAAAAAAAACAATCTATTCAGGTAAACAAGAAGTGATAGGAGCACCATGTATAGTTACTTATCCATGAAAATGGGACAGGTATGCAGTTTTGTAGGCAAAGGCATAACAAGTTCTGATGTCTCAAAGTTGAAGTTAGACAAATTCAACCTTGAAAGAAGCAATTTCCTAGCAGCAAGGATAATTAAACATCGGAATAAATTAGTAGGTGGAAGAAGGCAGTTGCCATTACTTGGAGTCTTTAAGACAAGACGTGTTGTCTTTCAAACTCACTTTGATCCAGCTGCTGAGAAAAAAATCTATGGCTTTTGTGTATTGGTCAAATTAATGGGTTATAGTGGCCCCTTCTGTCTGGAAGTCCGACTATATACAGGGGGAAAGCGGTTCCTGTTGAGAATACCACACATGGCTCAGGACAGCAGGAGTTTCAGGACTAAAGTTTGATGAAGGATCAGGAGTTTAACCAGTGTGATGGAAGCTGACTGGTAAGGGTGAGAGATCTTCTAACCTGTTTCCTGAATTTGATGTAAGGTCTTGGTTTACAGAAGTGATGTTTTCCAGCGAAGAAAAAGTGTGTTTGAATGCTGGCTAAAGGAAGAGGTAGAGGAGAATGACTGGAAACAAGCAGCAAGAACAAGCTGCAATGAGGGCATTGCAAACATATTCGAAGACAGCCTTGTTTTGTTTGGGCAGTCTTTTCTCAGTCACACTTGTGGATTCAGCCTCATTTGCTGTCTGGGAGCTTGGAGAACTTCAGTTGTGCACAGGACCAAGTGTCCCCCAGACACCTCGTGGCTGCAGCTCTGCAAAGAGATCTACTCTGTGCAGGAGCTCAGGTAACTGTGGTTGGAGGGTGAAAACTTTCGTCATCGGATTTAGGAGGGTCTAATTTCATTCCTATCAGGCAATACCCTCTCTCCTGTAAAGCATTACAGAAAGAATAACAAAGTCCAACCTAAAATCCAGTCTGATAATCATGCTCAGTTAAGAACACAGCACACACTTCCTGCTACTGGGAGCAAACAACCTCTCCCAAGCCAAGTCATGCTCAAGAACAAGGTGCACTGGAGATGCTAGGATAAAGCCTAAACCAGCCATTTTGTGCAGGAGCAGCTGCCCCAAACCGAGATTCTCCCACACAGGGAAAAGCGTAACACAGATCCCTCTCCACGAGGGAGCCTGGGCAACAGACAGCAAAATGTGCCCAAGGAGAGCACAGATTTGACAGCGAATGGGGCAAGGGGACTGAAAGAGCAGATAACTGTCCGAGTTACTCGAGAGCCGCCCAGCGCCTCAGCTCTTTGTTTTTACAAACAAACAGGAAATTAAATCCCCAAGCAAACAAAAATCTCTGMGTAGGCTGGGAAGAAAGGCGGTGGAGTGGTGGCACGAATGCCATGCTGCAGCAGCCCCGTATGGAGTTAACTGGGAACATAGGCACTGGAAAAGAAACCGAGTTCCAAAAAAGGGCAGTGCTGCTTGTGGGGCTGCTTGGCACCAGTGGGGAGGCAGCAGTGGCCTTGTCCACGCAGCGCGTGGGGCAAAGGGTGTCCCAAGGCCATGAGCAGGGCGGGATGGCAGGAGCACGGGCAGGCCCGCTGCTGCCGTGTGTGCCCGTGGAAGGGCAGGGGACACGAGTGGGCCCACCCGGCAGTGGTTTCTGATGCCACAGGCGCAGGGAAGGGGGCATGAGCGGGTCCTGTGTGCCCAGGTGTGGGGGAGCCCCCGCGCCCGGGGGGTCCGCAGAGGCGCAGGCAGCCCCTGGCCAGAGCCGTGTTTGGGGACAAGAGAGGCAGCGACTCCCRCACCAGTGCGGGGGCTCCGTGAGCAGAGACGTGGCGTGAGGGGGCACACACGGGGGGACCCCACCCCCGCCAGGGGGGGCTGGACGGGCTCGGCAGCCGGGGCAGGAGCGAGTGACCGAACAGTGCCCAGCCCCGCGCTGCCCAAGGGCCGTTCCCGCGGGTCCGGCGGACACTCCCGGCCGGGCGAGCCCGCCCTCCCCGCGCCGGGGTTCTCCCAGGCCACGTGTGCGCGGCGGCGGCGGCCCCGGGAGGGCAGGAGGCGGCGAGGGCAGCACCGTTCTCCGCTGGGCCCCGCTCGGCGAGRCGCTCCCCCGCGCCCCGAGGCCGGCGGCCCCGCTCTCCTCCCTCCGCCCGGAGGGGAAGGGGCCGGGCCGGGCCGGACCCCGCGCCGCCCCCGCTACCTGCGGGCGGAGGCGGGCGCTGGGAAAGTTTGTCTCTGTGGTTGGCTGCGCCGCGCGGCGCGGCCGGTCGGGGCGGGCGGGCGGCTCCGTGCGCTCGCAGGGCAGCGAGCGGCCGGCCGAGGAGCGCTGCCGCCGCCGCTCCCTCCCCGGGCCAGCCCAGCCTGCGCGCCCGCGGTCCCGCTCGCCTAGGGAGAGGCGCCGCGCAGCCCCGCCGGCATGGGGCGCCGCGGGGAGAGGGCGTCCTGCCTGCCTCTCCTCCTCCTCGTCCTCCTGCTGCTCGGTGAGCCCGGGGGTGCGCGGTGGGGAGGGCGGCCGCGGGGTGCTGAGCCCCCGTGCCCGCAGGTAGCGCGGGAGGGCCGGGAGGGAGCCGCCCGCCGTGCCGTGCCCGCTGGGGCGCGGCGGAGCCCGGCCGGGCGCTGCCCTCCGCGGGGCCGGGCTGTGCCGCCCGCCCGCCGGGCTCTGCCGGCCCCCGGCCGCGGGCGGAATCAGCCGGCGCAGCCCCCCCGGCCCCGCTGCTCCCTCCGGGGGATCGCCGCCGGGTATTTCCCCGAAACTTTAGGGGGTCTCCCCAGAGCGGGGTGGGTCGCGGGGCGCTGCCCGGTGGCTCCCCGCCGAGAGGGGCTCCCGCCGGCTGCCGGGGTCCCGCGGCGCCCCGGCCGCGTAACGTGGCGGTGGAGCCGTAGTTGCTCGTAGAGGACCCGGTGCGTGGGCTGTGGTCGCGGTGAAGCGAGAGCGCTCTTTCGCTCTAAAATCTCACCTGGSGGAGGTGAGCGGCTCGTTGGAGGGCCGAGGGGGGGGGGACCCTCCTCCTGCCTGTTCCCCGAGGGGGCTGCGGGAGGGGCTCCGCACCCTGCTCGGGTTCTCCGGGCACACGRGGTGCCGGGGGAGCGACGCTTCCCCGCGCCCTCCCCGCCCGGCTCCCGGGGTTTGCTGTCTCTGCCGGGAAGTTCTCCCGCTAGGAGATAGTAATTGTGTAGGTGATGGTTTATGCCGTGTTCAGGTAATTGTGTAGCTGTCGTTAGCGTGACATGTGGCATTGTTCCTTACTGGTGTCAGTGCCAGGCAGGCAGCGTGCAGGAATAAAGACAAGCAAGTGCTACACAAAAGGGTGGGTGGTGGGTTGTCGTGGGGTTTTTTACTTTTTTTTTTCTTCTTTTTCCTCTTTTTTTTCCGCAATGTTGTACTTGTAGCATTGTTGCTATTCCTGTTACAGAAGTAGCACTGAGTGTAAGTAGAGAACCAGAAGCCTGTTCGGGTAAGACAGTTCTGTGGCTTTGTGCTGGCTCTGGGCAGCCAGAGGTACCTCAGGTGCTGGTGAGCAAGCTTGTCCCACAAGTTCCTGTGTGTAGTTCTTGATTCAGAACACTTGATTAATTGCAGGTAGTAAGTGGGAGCCTCTTCCAGGTTTCAGGTGGAAGGAGTGACTAAACAGAGCCCCAGCCCCATGCTGCCAACGCTCTTCTTTAAACAAAACTCTCTTTGCTGACTTAGTTTATGCTTGTACTTTTGGCTTTGCTGCGACTTTTTTTTCCTTAAGTCTGCCAGAGTACTTTCCTCACTGTTTGGCTGCTGAATCTTTCATAGCCAGGTCTGCAGAGCTGAGAGTTGCAGTTGAAAAGTCAGCTTCCTAAACCTTGTCCCAGTCTCTTTCCTGAGGCTGCTTGCAGGTTGTTGAGGCAGAGGATTTTCTGTCTACAAGATCCTACCAGACAAAGGTGTCCACTGTGCTTTCTCTTACTTGCAACTGAGGTTAGTCATCTCTTTTATCTTGACAATATAGGCATTCTGCCAGCTGGGGAAACAGGGAAGAACTGGAGAGCTCACCTTCAGTGTTTTTGTTTAGAATCAGAAAGGGAATAAGATTTTTTCAAGAGAATGGTTTAGTAGGACAAGCGGAAAATCAAGATACTCAGATGCTCAAGGTCATGCAGCAAGAAGTAAAAACTATTAAGGATGACGCACAACAGGAAAGTTGTTTTCTTCTTAATTCAAGGTGAAATAATTAGAAGAACTTCAAATGTGCATGCAGCCCATTGTTCGTGATCTGGTTTGTCTAGATGTTCTGAGTTCTCTCTTGGGGATTTTTTGTTTTGGTAACTGGAATGGTGCTTTTAAAATTGAAAGTGCTTTTGTGTGCAGAAAAAACCTGAACTTYAGTCTTGCATGTGGTATGTGTTGCAGTGTGGCTGTCTTCTGATACCATTGCTTGGTCACTTCTATGAGATATTCCAAATGTTAAGAGGTTTGGAAGGTAGTCTTTCYCTCACTCTGGATGGGAGAGGTATGCTTCTGAGAACCATTTATTGGAGAGACTGGTTGGAGCTTTTTGTAACTAATGTGCTGCAAGTGTTGAGGAATTCTTGTATGGGGGGGTGGAGGGAAGGAGCTGAAGCATAGACAAGTTCATCCCTTGTGAGTACTTAGACTTGACTGTTTTCTTCARATATTTACAAAATAATCCAGCTAAAGGATACAAGTGGCTGAAGTATTTGGCTGTGACAAATGAGAATGTTTTATCATCCTTTTTTCTTGATCCAGTACAGTTATAATCTGTTTAGTAAGGAGATTGTGGATCCTGATACTAAGGCTTGATCTAGTCTCTCTGTTCTTCCCTCCTCTGGTGTGGTTAGATCCTGAGAAGGGGGGGCAGTATGAGAGCATTTTGCTCTGCCATTGCCTGTTCCATGTGTGATTTCACTCTGCAGCCAATCTACCTAATCAACCTGTGAAATGCTCTGGAAACCAAAACATCTCTCCTAGGACAAGGCAGCCAAAACCCRAGCCAGGTATCTCATTGTTACCAGGGCTCAGACTGTAAAGTAAACAGTAAGCCTTCCAGCTCATGGATTTTTTTTTTTTTTTCACCTTGTTTTGTTTGAGGTTCAAGGTAATAATTTCAGTGGATCTGAAAAAAAATGCTTTTTGTTTCAGCGCTGTGGGGCGTGAGGAGAGCAGGTACTCAGCAGATCCTGGGGGAAAACCACTGATAATGGGTTTCCCAGAGACGGCCTTTTTCTTGCTCACCTTTTAGACCTGTGTGGCACTCACTGTCCGCTGTGATGAAAGTCAGTTCCAGCATGCCGGAACCCCAGGAGCCATGTGTTTAGATGAATGGAGTTGTTTCCTACCTCTCGTGTCTGAAATTATTTTTGTTTCTTTTCCTCAGAAGCTACAACAATTAGTCATTTGAATCAAGGTTTAATTCAAGCTCTGCAATAGAAGGCTTTTGGTAATTAGTGTAAGTTATTGTGATCATGCACTTCAAGGAAAAGCGCGCTTTAATCTTTTCCTGCGTTTGCAGCTAAAGCGGAAGCACTAGAAAATGGGAGAGCCTCAAGGTTCAGGGCAGGGAGGCAACGTAAGGATGATTGCCCACGGGATGTTCAAAGTATGTTAGAGTGGAATCTGCTCCCTGTTCCCTTGCTGCCTGCTCACCTGCCGGGGAGCCCAGGGCTGGCCCTGGTGGCCTTTGCTTTCCTGCTCCGGGAAGGAGACAGGCTCAGATCCTCACTGCCCCCCAGAGAAGGCTGACGGCTAGAGTTGCCTCTCTCTTGTAACTTAGGAGGTGGCTAAAAAGGCTTCCAGAGGGACAGTGTAGACTGCTAAGGCCCTAGAAGCCTGTAGTGAGTGTTGGCACTGGGTTGGTGAGGCACTGAAGGGCAGGTGGTGTTGCCGAGGAGGAAGCTTTCCCCGTGGCTTTGTCACGCTGATGTATTCTCCTGGTGTGTGTAGGCTGCGGGAACATGGGGGCACCAAGGGCGAGCTTGTAGTGAGTGTTTCTGCCTTGACATCCTGTGTTCTCTTGGGTTGGCAGATGACAGCTTAGTCACCTTCTCTTGCATCTTTGGAGGTGCCTGTCTGCTTTTTAGGGAGTCTGGGTGCTTTTTCTGAAATTCTTTGACCTTGTTCCCCGGGTTTCTCGATGGCTACATTTCAACACAGCAACAGCTTGCTCTCTTTAGGTAGCCTCTGTTGTATTTGGCTCTAATCCCCGAACTGAGGTATAAACCTGCCTGAACAAGATTTGAAGTAAGCAGTAGGGGTCATTTAAAAATGCAGCCACATGCTTGATTAGAGGGGAATGTGCTTAAGAAATAACATATATCCATCCATCTAGTTATATAAACAAACATTCAGGGACGTTTGAGATTTCAGCTTTCACATCTAATGTATTCATGGGCTGATCTGTTTTTGTGTGGTTGTTTTTGTTGTTGTGGGTTGGTTTTCTCTTTTCCAATCTCCATAATCCTTGTCAAATGCTAACCTGTGAAACAGAAATGTATWTTTTTTTTTAGCAGGGAAATGGGTATGCATCTCAATAAAGTATTTTTAGAAAGTGAGCATTTCAATTGTCTGGTTTTAGATGCCTTTCAGTGATATATTTTATGRTGTGTGGAGTGCTGTGTTTTAGAAGGAAGGGAAAGGGGACACATTGTCTGAAAATGTGAATTCTTTCAGGTCATGTATGAAAGTCAATCGATTGAAAGTTCAGTTGGAAAGAACTTCAGGAAAACATTACTAACATGAGCTGGGTCAAAGCATGGGTTATGTCAGTGTCCATAAAAGTCTCTAGTACTTTCAAAAGGAAGATATTAGATGGAGTATAAAATAAGACTSTATATTGTAATGCAAATAAAAATATCTGTTTAATACTTTGTTTTTGACTTTTATTGGAGATGTTGCAGTTAATTACCAGGCCCCTGATAGATGTTCTTTTTCAGGTTTTTCAGATCCGTGATAGTAAGTGATAAAGTCTGTTTTATAAAGACGTGTGAGGTGAAATTGTCTAGGCATACCAATGTTTCCATTTCTGTCCAAGAATAATAAGCACTTTCCTCCATGACCCTCGTTCCTAACCTGCACAAGGTATCTCAAAACTGGATCGAACAAGACAGGGAGAGACTGTAACATAAGCAGGTGTGGAGTTGTTAGAATTTCCTGCTGTAAAGAAGAAATGAGCTTATGTCAATTTTTCCTTTTTTTTTTTTTTTGTCAATTGATTCTCTAGAAAACTTCAAATTGTAGTTTTCTTTCAAGACTTGAATATCTACTGAGAAGAGGCTTTAAAAAATAATGAGATAAACTTTTAATATACCTTTTGTTTTGCAAGGGCAAGAGGTATAAAAATCACTGCTTTTGGAATAACTGAAAAATAGCTGCTAAGATGCCAAAAGCCTTTGAATAATGTCTTTCCAGATGTAAAATAAGATAMGAAGCAAGACAGAAGTTAAGGAACTTAAAGCTCCTTAGGTTTTTTGAGTTTCCTTTCAGAAACTGGCTTATTCATTTACATGTAAGCTTTCATAATTGTAACGCATAACTGATTTCTTCTCAATGAAGTCTGAGACAGAAAAAAAGGATTTTTTTTTTTTCCTTCCAGAGTTGGAAGTGGTTTCAAAGCTGGGTTTCCAGTGGAAACTGTAATCAACTTTAACGATGGCATTCTGACTGAGTTTAAAGGCAGCTAGATAGAAGGTAGAACCAGTGCTGCTAAATGCCTTTGTTGAGTCTTGGAAAGTTATAAAACAATAGGGTAATGCTTGCAGATTTGAGTCCATGGAATTGCCGTAGGGGCTGCTTGGAACTGGCTCTGGAGTGTTGCAGTGGGTGCTCCTTTTCATTACACTGGATGAGGCAAGTTTTGGGGAAGTATGGGCTGAGGAAGCAGCTTTGGGAAGACTATCTTTTGTATGCAACAGTGGCAAAATACTGCTGCAGAAATAAGAAGAATTGCTGAAGCAAGCTGAAGGATTTGACTGGTGATAATCTCTACGGCCAGAAGGAATTTGCATGGATGCTCTAAAGGATCTGAACTGTTAGCTGAGCTATGGGAAGAAGAGGTAAGAAAGACACAGAATCCTGGACAGGATTTCCTTTAAAAAAGACTCTGAGGGTGGTTTTTGGAATTAATTGACTTGTGAACTTCAGGAATGAGATCTAATTAAAGACTGGAGCTCCCAGGCAATCTGTCACGGCTGCCAATAGGCAGGGCTGGCAGCAATGCCTGTAGTATATCTGCTCGTTACTGTTTGTTATGAGTGCCATCTCTTAAATTGTTTATTATTCTGCAAGACTTCAGGCATTCATGCTGAAATTTTCTGAGCTGGATGTCTACCACAGGTTGACTGTTTTGTTTTTTCCCCAGGAAGCACTGCTCCCCTTGCTCCCTCCTTCCTTACAAAGCTCCAGTATTTCCAACAGTTACACTTGGGGAGGGAGCAGGGGGAATTTCTTTTTTCCTTTTTGATTCTTGTAGGTTCTAGCCATTTCTTCCTTGTCACTCTTGAACCAATAATAGTCTCAGCTGCCAAGTTTAGAAGTTCTAGCACCTCTGTGGTTTAGAACAAGAACTGGGAATTTGGCTGGAGTGTTAACTTTGCATCAAGAATGTGGCTTTTGCTGTTCTTAGGAAAATGTCCAAATTTGGCCACATTATAAGACTTGGAAAAGCATCAGTTTGTAAAAGCTTAATAGGGAATTAGTCTCAGGTCCCTAGAGAAAGCATTCTGTCATTGCTTGTAAGGTGTCAAAGGATTACAGCTGCAATTGGGGGTAGAGAAATGGAACCCTCCTTTTTATCCCAGTTTCAGACTTCTGTAAATGTGCTCGAGGTCCTTTTYTTTTTTGTCTTTCTTTTTTTTCTCTCCTTTTGCCAAATTGGCCGATGCTGGAGCGATGTACTGGTCTGTGTGGATCACTGATCAGAGCTGCTGTGAGAGTCTGCTGCTCGTAGCACACAAAGTATATACATCATCTTTCTTATATGTAGCTTGGAAAAAAAAAAAATCAATGTAAACTTTGTGTTGCTTTTAACTTTTGTTCTCTGGCTTCAGTTCTTCTCTCAGGCTTTTTTTTCCCGGAGATCCATCACCGTCCTTTACTTCACGCTGGCTGTAAAACAGCTCCTGCTGCTATAGCTGCTCTTATTCCCCTCTTTCTGTTTAACAGGCTTGATTAGTCTGGACTTGCCTTTCTGCCTTTCTTCAAGACGTGGTTTAGCTGTGCTGCTTAGTGCTTGCTTCCTGGCTGCAGTTTGCGTGCTCCCCTGCTCTTCGAGCCACTCTTTCCCTGCCGCATCAGCACCCTTCAAAAAGAGTTCGGTGGAACCACTGCTGGGGGGTCGTGTTGGTTAGCGAGGGTCCACCTCTGACAAAAGCTGCCTCTGCTTGGCTTCGCCGGGCTTCAAAAGAATAATTGCCGACGCGAGGGACTCTGTTTCCGTGCGTGTTGCGCCGCTGGCTCCAGCTGCCGGGCCGCGGCGTGGTGTTTCGGTGCGCCTTTGATGCGCCGTGGCCGTGGGGGATCTCGGAGCGGGCCKGACCGCATTGTTCTCCTCCGCGCCTTTAGAACGATCGTGGCGGGAGAGGCGTCCGCGGGGACCTCTGCCAGCTCCTTATTGATGTGTGCGGTTTCATCCATTGACGCGCCTCCCTTCGTTACCGCACGCCGAATCCCGTGGCACTGGGATTCGCTGTTAAAGCTGCCCTGCGAAAGAGGATTGGCAGAGGCCGCCTTAAAAGCGCTGTGACCCCTGCGTTTGCGAAGAATGGCTTCTAAATATGAAACAGATGCTGTACTAATAGAGGACGCTTGCTAGGTTTTCACGGTACCAAACGTATTCGTTTTGAGGGAAAAAAAAATCAGAATCCGCTTGATTTGCRAATAGTAATTTAAGTTTCAATACCCTTTTTCCTCCCTCAGAAATGCATGTCTAATCAGTACATGTATTTGTGCTTGAATGCAGCGAGTAATACTGAGGTGAAAATAGGCAATTATTTGTTAATGGAAACTGTTAGAATAAGCAGTGAGGTGTTAGTCTTTTTGTCTGCACTCCAATCCTCTTCCAAGTGCTAGGGGGTGGGAGAGGTGATGTATCTCCCTTTGCCTTTTGCCACTGGCGCAGATTATTTTGTGCTTTCAGAGCACCACCTGTAATATTTAATTGGCAGATACATCCACCTTTCCCCAAAAGAAGTGTTAGGTTCTTTAGAAGCCCAGTAACATACTGTGTGTTGGGGAGGTGATGACAGTGGATGGAGTTTGGCTGTGTAAGGAGCCTTTCTGTTGTATGTACAGTGTTTGTGTTCACATTCAGTTCRTATGGACATTTAAATTAATGCAGAGTAAGAAGTGTATCACATCAACCGTGTTTCTGTTTGATCTCGGGGTTTGGTTCTAGACAAGGCATGCTGTACCTTTTGGCAAACAGCTTAAGTGCTTGGAGGTGGCTTCATCAGTGAGAAAATACAGACCATGACAGCTTTTTGGAGAYGAAATCACTCCGTGACTGGAGGTGGGAAGTAACACAAGGATGGGTCTTCYGTGTCTTATCACAGCACAGGGTTGAATGATCACTAAAGCTATTGACTGAGCCCTGGCTGCTGGCAGCTCTATTGATAGGCACCTGTCAATAGTTGCAAAGCTGTTGACATCCCTAGGTCTGTGGGTTTATTTGTTAAAAAAAAAACAGTTGAGAAAATAGCATATATAGCCGGGGGTCAGTGGGCACAGAAATATGGCTGTTGCTTGAAATTAGAGRTGGGAGAAGGAAGGTGAGGAGAGATAACTGGAGCAGGGCACACTTTCCAGACAGAAAGGGAAGTGGGGGAATAGCTTGTTTAAAATGGAAGAATTAGTTAAAGGTATGTCTGCATGAGATGGTGGTGCCAGGGCAGTTATCACCCCAAAACAACCTTGGTTAAAAACCACAGGTTTCTCGAAGCTCTGCAGCTGAATCTTGAAATACCCTAGTTTTCTAAGCAAAGTTCTCTGCTCACCACTGGCAGGTAAATGGAATATCTAATTGTAGACTCCTGCAGAGTTTAAAACAAGGACTGAAGCATGATGCGTGTGGCTGCAGGGTATGCTGTGGCATCTGAGTTGTTGCTGGTGTCTGCCTTTTAAGTCTGAAAGGGAGGGTTGTGRGGGAGGCTGCAGTACTGTGAATAGAGTTATTGGGTGGGGATGTCCTTCCGAAATAGCCGAGGAACAAACGAGACTTCACATGGTACCCTTGTTCCTGCTTGTGACCAGAGGCCGCAGGGTGTGTGCCTGTTCCAGCCTTTGCCTTATAAACCTTTAAGGATCAACAGAGATAGGCCAAAGCTACTCAGAGAGTAGCTGTTAAAGGTAGTTTGAGGTATTTTTTGTGACCCTCCTCTTGGTGTGAGCAGTCAGCTKTTAGTTTGTATGTATACAGAGAGGTTTTTCTCCCTGTCTGATGCTGTAGAGAGACACTTCCCTCTGTGTGCATCTGGGCGAGGGATAGTAACCTACAGATGGATGCAGAGCAGTGCATGGGGCACTTCTGTACCCAGACCTGTAAGGTGGGTCCTTTCTTTGCTTTGACAATTCCTACCCAGGGTAAGAAATTAGTCCCCTTACATGGACTTTCATGGAACGTGCATTTGTCATCAAAGTAATGTGCTGGCTTTCCTCTTCTTCTGTATTTTCTTTTTTTTGTTGCACTTCTGGTATTGGTGCATTGAGGTGAGAACACACTTTACATATGTGGGTTTGGCCCAGGTCCAGCCTGAGTTCTGCTCTCACATGCGTGGCAGTCTGGGCTCAGCACTAATCCTCCAGTGTCAGGGTTGCCTTGTTGCTGTGGGATCTTGATTGCAGTCCAGAGTGGGGCTTTGGTCTGGTGACTGCCATGAGTACACAGATGTTTCTTGGAATTAAAGCTCTGCAACTGCAGTTTGCTCCTCAGAGGASTCTGATAACGTGATACATCCTGTGAGTGCCACTTGGGCTTGAGCCTGTCTCCCAGCTAGCCTGCCTGTACTGAGAGGGTTCTCCTTTTTCCTGGAAAAGATGGCATGTGTGCTTTGTATGGAAGTAGATGAAGGGCAGTGAGTACCTGCTGGGATACCTGAATAGCACTTGGACAGAATTCTGCTTATCTGGTGGTATATATTGTTGGCATTCTTACGAGAGTAGAATCTCTCTCTTGCCCTCTTTCAGAACATCTGTTTCTGTGCATGACGTCATCTTTTGCCTGCCTTTTTTTTCCTTCCATTTGAATCCACTTCTACCTAAATAGTCATCTTTGCAGCATCACCAGTGTGAATGCCAGCAAGGATTTTGCCAGGTCATCTTGGGTGTTTTGTTCTGCAGGAAACAAACTTCTGTGAGTAGAAGCACTGGAGTGTATATTTGTGATAGGGCAGAACTGTGAGAGGCCGTGAGCTGAGCTGCGTTTGAGCTCATTGAGGCAGAAAGATAGCAAAGGTTTAAGAGTAGAGAGATTTTTTTTTTCAATAGGATCTTGGTGCATGTGAAACTTTACAGAAGTTTCTTGTGTGTGTTTCAGAAAAAGGATGTGTATGCCACCTCTTCTTACTGTAACAGCTGGTCTAATGAAAGACCTCTAAAGAATATTGCCTTATACTGCTCTGGTTATGTAAATACTGCTACTCTGTTATACGGTTATTCTGTGACTTGTTGTAATTTTGATGATTTTTGCCACATGYATGCTGAATTATGCATTGCATGGCAGCTCCTGTCACAAGTCACAAGTAATAATAAAACTGGAGTTTAAAACTGAGCGAGCTTTAAAAATGAAATAGTTGGCAGAACATTCTTTGAATTTATGGTGATGGTCATACAGAAATTCCACTGTCTGCTTCTGGATTCCCCCTCCTTAGCATCATCAATCTCTGCTTGTTACAGAAATTTTTTATGTTGAGATAGGAACTAACTGGAATTAGTTAGGTCTGTGAAGATGGTAAAGGGATGGGTGGGGAAGCCACACAAGGACAACTGAGGTTATTTGGTCTGTTCAGCCTGGAGGAGACTGAGGGGACACCTCACTGCAGTCTACGACTTCATGAGGGGAAGAGGAAGGGCAGACACTGATTGCTTCTCTGTGGTGACCAGGGACAAGACCCGAGGGTATGGCCTGAAGTTGTGTCAGAGGAGGTTTAGGTTGAATATGGCGAAAAGGCTCTTCACCCAGAGGGTGGTTGGGCACTGGAACAGGCTCCCCAGGGCAGTAGTCACAGCACCAGCCTGTCAGAGCTCAAGAAGCATTTGGACAATGCTCTCAGGCACAGGGTGTGACTCTTGGGGTGTCCTTGCAGAGCCAGAGGTTGGATTTGGTGATCTTCATGGGTCCCTTCCAGTATGGGATACTCTGTGATTCTGTGAATGTCTTCTTTCCTTGTCCTTTGATATTTCTGGCATTTCAGGATGAAATAGGGACAGACATTTGAGTGACATCTAGGTTTAGCAGGAGCTTGTGAAGTTAAATTGAGAAAGTCTGTTCTCTTCCCTTTTACTGACAGAAACTTGGGAGCCTCATTTTAAGCTTTTCCTCCAGGATGTTTCTTGTAACCCCAGCACTGCCTCATGGTCTTAGTCTGACTGTGATAACTGCAATTCAACATTCAACTGTTGTGCATTTCCATAAAAATACATAAATCCTGAAACAGTCCACAATAGTGACGTTAAATTTGTTATTGGCTTCCAGCGCTGACATTCAAGGTTGCAGCTTTTACCTCTGCTGTTGTTTCAGGCTCTCTGCAGATAACTTACAGCCTTGGCTTACAATACTCTGGGTGAGTTTCACTCAAAGTTTGAGCTGCACTGTATAAATATGTATCCTTCCTGTAGAAAATAGGGCTCCAGTTATTGAGTTCTGCTGCTTGACAGATGTTTGTTTCAGTGATAAGCAGTCGACTGACCATGCCTGTGATTCTCCCCTAGCAGTCAGCTGTGTACATACCTTTTCTTAAAGCAGGTAGCAGCCAGGAGTAAGAAGTGGTTTTGATGATTTACAGCAGCATGCCCAAGAGCTTTCTTTTCCCAGAGAATTTGTAATCTGAATAATGTGATGTGAGTACAGCTTTGTTAGATTTGTAAACTCACATAATGATTAGAAGGGAAGAATACATCTGCCAGGTGGATTAATGAAGATGGTTCTTTTCATCAGTAGAGAGATTTTTTTCAATAGGATCTCAGAGAATTCTGGGAGAGCTCACTGATTGTACTGAGCAATTGTAGATGATGGACAGGTAGTGAATTTCTTGCATTGAACTGCTAAGAGATGAAAGTGAAGTAGTGTGAACAGGCTAGGCAGAAATATAAATACCTTAAAACTGCCCAGGGAAGATAATTACTTAAGTATTAAACTGATTTTTTTTTTTAACACAATTCTCTTTGGTGAAGAGGATATCCTTTTACAATAAAGGCAAAGAGTGCTGCTTTTCCATGTGGGGACAGACTGGACTTCTGTAGTTTAAAACTTCCTAGCAATCCCTTGTCCAAGGCTTGCTTATTCCTTGTGAAAGGAACAAAGATCTTGAAATAATCTGTGTTTTGTCTGGGGAAAGGTAAAACATAATCTAGTTGTGTGCTTTGTGCCTTGCATTTTGACTCTTGGTAGGCTTAGGCTATAAAACTCCAAACAGTGGAGGCATTTGTAGGCTGCTCGTGCATTGCATTAAGGAGGGTGCTCTGCTTGAATTCTTTGAGATGTCATAATTTGTGTTGGGGATTTGAACAGGTTTAAGATCCTGGGAAATGTTCTTCAGATTATTAATCTCTAAAAACCTGTTCTTATTTCTGAAAAATTAAGCGGGGAGGCAGGAGGTGAGGTGAGAGCAAAGTTGTATAGTTAACTAGGGCCCTGTAAATTCTGTGTGTACCTTCTATTTAGGTCTTCACTAGCAGCAGGAGTGCCTTTTAGGTACTTTGTTATTTTCTTGTAACACTAGTAATACTGATTGCTCTCTAATAATAAACAAATTTTCTATAGGATAGTGGTGCTGTTAACATGACTTATGACTGCCATTCCAGCAAGAGAGAAACCCAGCTGGTTATGTGGTGTAGTAAAATAAAAATTGAGCAGGGAGTATAAGTAGTACTTAGAAGCTTTAAAGGGTGAATTTATAAACAGTGAAGAAATTAAAAGGGAAATAAACAATTTTGTTGTATTTATTTATGAAAGACTTGTCATTCTTACTGTTATGTATTGCTGACGTTGGACGTGGCTAGGTGCAGACCTGGGAAGAGGATACTTTGTTTTTAAACCATCCATTCAGAAGCCTGAGTACATGGATACTGTGCTTCTTTCTGAGTATTAATGAAGGCATAACTCCATTTCTTTTGCCCAAGGGGGCTTAGATATAGCACTGACTTTTTAAACAATGCTATCTCTTCAGATGTTATCATGAAGTATGTGAGCAAGGAGAACTTCTTGATGCTGCGCAGTATTCAGTCTCTTCGATGCTTATCTTTTTATTTGGGTTTTTTAGTTTGTTGGTTTGGGGTTTTTGGGTTTTTTTTTTGTTAATGCTTGTGAGATCAGGCCTTTCAGTTCATTTTTTTACAGCCTGAGTTAAGGGCTTAGGTGCCAAATGAACACCTCTCCCATTTAGGTTGGTACAAGCTTTTCACGTGTGGGTCTGTGTTTTGTGCTTGAATTCGGAAGGATGTCAGCTCATGTGGTCTCCAGTGCTGAGGCTGGTGAACAGGTCTCCTTGGCTTGGCATGGCTTCCAGGCTGTGTTCTGATAAAGGGATCAGGGCTTGCTGTGCTCGTTGGACAGCAGTGTTTCCTGCTTTGGCTTTCTGGGCCTAGTCAGAAATACCTCTGGGGAATCTTGGCTCTCTCTGTGCGGTGAGTACATCCTTTGTTACCCGAGGGCTGTTTGCCCTCAAGTGAAAGGGGACAATTCAGGCAGACACCTGTTCACTAGAAATCTCAAAGGAGCTTAAAAGGTGCTGCTAAGACTCTTCTCTCACGCTTTAAAAGCATGGACTGCCAATTCTAGCGTTTGTGGCCAAGTCCATCTACAGCTCTGCAGGTGAATTTTAGCACCATTGACTTTCTAAATTGGTGCTGTACTTTCCACTTCTTACGCTGCTCTGTGTTGGATGCCGTCAGACAGCTACTGCGTTTGCACTGGACATAATTTCAGTTGATATTAGAATTTTGTTTGCATCCATACAGTGGTTGTAGAGACTTCTGAGGCTTAGTCTGCAGTGCGCTACTGCTTTTGCAATGTGTGCTTGAAATGTTGTCTGTGCTTGTGCTCCATGCATGTACCAGTGCAGGATCCACGAAATGGCTGGCATGCTGTCCATTGGGTTGGAGTCTGACTGTAGAGTCTTTTGTTCTGCTGAACAATGTACTGTGGGACATGACTGTTCTTTCCAGCGCAGAAAATGTGAGGATGCCTGGGGTGCATGCAATCTGCTGTCTGTTTCAATGTAAGCTGATTATGAGTGTTAGTTTCCGGATAATTTCAGCATATCCCAAGTTTCACCCAAATATTAACAGCTACTTATTTTCTACATAGGTTGTCTTATTAAGTAGTGTAACCTAGAATAGTTCTGCAAGGAGACTGGAGCAGAAAAGAAACAATTAAGCATTTTCCCTCTGGGTGTCTTTCAAAAATCATATTCTCCTCCTCCTGCTATTTTAATGTCATGTTGGTTCTCTACCCGCCTTTCACTCTTGTTTCATGCTCAAAAGGATTCCCTCACTTCTGATTTTGGAGTTACTTGAAATTTCTGTGTTCTTTCATTCCTGTTTTTGTCTCTGTTCTCCCTGCTGGGCCCAGCCTAGTCACCAGCCTGGGTGCCACTGGGAAGCAGCAGTAGTAAAAGGGCCAAGGTCCTACTTCCTGAGGCTGTGGAAGAGAGGGAAAGGCTGACACCAAAGATGTAGTCAGCCTCACGTCTTGCTTCTGACAGTGGCCACGAGTGGAAGCTTAGGGAAGAGTGAACACAGCCTATTGCTATCCTAGTGTATCACCTCATGATCCTATGTAGCTTGGAAACTTTTTAAGTTAGAGGTGGTATCCTCATACAATCATAGGATGGTTTGGGTTGGAAGGGACCTTAAAGATGGTCTAGTTCCAACCCCCCTGCTGTGGAAAGGGACACTCCACTGGACCAGGTTGCTCAGAGCTCCATCCAACCTGGCCTTAACGTGCTTAACCTTGGCTAATTCCTCTAAGTATTTGCTGGCTCGTGGGTGTGGCATTTGTCTACCTCTGAAATTTTGGTTACTGAAATGTTCTGGGTGGTGGCACCTATTGGCTGATCTTTGTGTGTTAACTTTCCCTTTCCCTTTCATCACCTGTGGCGTTGACTGTCCAATGCATAGCATCCCAATGACAGCAGCAAAGGATCTGCCTAGGAGATACATTTCTTAAAAGCAGGAATAACAGGAAGCATTTTAAGATGTGTATTTAGGCGTGCTTATCTGAAAATGCGTAGCTAAAGGCTGAACCCCAAACTTTGCTAAGGCCCTAAGTGGTAGTATGATGTGATGTGATAGTCTTTTATTACATGGCTACACGTGGGTTTTCTCATGTCTAATGGCATAAAATTCTCCCCAAAAGCTTAAATGTGTGTGACATTCTGTAGTGCTACGTGTTACTGTGTGTACCAGGAAGGCTGTTCAGGATTGATTGTAGAGGCAAGAGCAGATACTGCGGCAAACGCTGCGAGTTAATCAAAGCAGATAACAGTGAAAACTTTCTGGCATATAATCTAAAGGGAGAAAAGACTTCAAATTTGTGATGGGGAACATGAAAAGACTGCTGCTCTTCTTCGGCCAGGTGCTGAATTGATGAACCTTGCTATTCTGCTGCTGGAGGTAACAAAATACCTGCGTTGAATACAGGGCAAGGTTTTCAGGGGTGATGGAAGGCTTGGGACTGCAGGCTTGGAACTTCACAAAGGAGACTTGGTTCCCCAGAAGTTTAATGCTCAGGCATTTTTGATAATTGAACCTCTTCATTTCTTGAGCTAGCTAACTTTGGTCACACAAGAGTGGAGTGTTACTTTTTTTTTTTTCCTTGTGCTTGCTGTAGAAGTCACCAGTAGAAGTGTTTTCTCCAGGACTGGGGTAATTGAGAGTGGAATTGTACCAGGTGCTTGCTCAGTGCTTTGCTGGTTTCTGAATCTCTTTCGTGTTGCCCACATGCACAAACCTGCCCACCTGTCCCAGAAAGTCTCTTCTTTTGTCCAGTAAAATTAATCTTCCAGTAAATTAAACAGCAGCCGCGTACAATACTGTTTCCTTTCACRTGTGAGAACAGCTTTCTAGAGGTAGGATTCAGGGGCACAGACAGCTAATTACACAGCTAATTTGCCTTCAAGCTCTTGGAGGCAGCGAATGCCAGGAAATTTTTGACTCTCGCATGCTTTTTTTGCAAATTTTGGCTGTTAAATTTGTTGAGCAGGGATAAGTGATGCTGTGGAGCGTGGGTGGATTTCATATCCTAGCCATACATGTGTTCATGGCGTAGCTCACATTTGTGATTTGGGGAGGAGTTTCCATTTCCACACTGAAGTTCAAATGTGAACAGTCCTTTAAGATCCTTTAAGAACACACAGAGTTGCATCTTCAGTACCATTTTAGTTGTTGAGGACTGAATTTCTGAGGTGAATCTCCTCACTGTCCCAGTTTCTGCACATTGCTTTTTACTGGGAAGCAATCTGAGTGTGCTGTTCGTATTCCTTTGGATGTAACTGAACCACAAGTGTCACTCTAGCAGCATATCTGCTGTGCTTCAGGTGTCTTGGGTTTTTGGTTCATTGCAGCCCCCCAAACATGCACAGAGTGATTCTTGGGGCCTCAGCACCAGCTGCCCTCTGCAGCCTTTTCTCTTTTTGGACTGTGCCAAAAGTAGACAGTTTGAGTGTCAGACATGCTGAAGTAGACAGTTGTGCTAGTCCTAATTTTCTGTGTGATGGGGGATGAATTTTTTTCCTTTTTAAATATTAGTGAAGCAATTAAGCATCTTGAGTTCTATCTACTGACCTAAAACTTTATTCTCAGTTTTCAGGAGTCCTAATGATACCAGCCATATTGATTTGAATGTTATCTGTGAGGCTTTTTCCTCTGTTTCCAGGACTGTCTTGTGTTGGTATTTGYCCCTTTCAAATAATGAAGAGTGCTGTGGCATGCCTGTTTTCAAAGCCAGCTGTTTTGCAGACCCATCTGGGGGTAATTTTATTTAACGGTCTGCGTGGGGGTTGCACAGAGACCTTGACTGGAATCCCTGTGTGCCTTCTAGATATTGTTTTATGTCCCTGACCTCTCATCTTTTTCTTATGCAGACCTCTTTTCTTCTCTTGTCCCCACTGAACTGCTGACCCTCTGCTTTGGAAGAGAGAAATGATACTGTAATGGAAAATATGTCTTCCAGAAATGGGTAATTTCATGTGTCTTTTTTTTTTTATGCCACAGACCAGACTACCTGTCTTTTCTGGGGCAAGAGGGTTTCTCATCATCTCTCCCACAGCAAATAATAAAAGCTCAGCAGCATCAAGTACTGTAAATACCTTGCAGTCCTGTTCTCAATTACAGAATTAGTTATGTAAATCTTGTATTAAAGGGGGAAGAGCCCTGATGTCTCTTAAATCATGCTCTCTGTGCACGCATGCGTGCAATTCCTTCTTGTCCAGGAGGAAAATATCGTGCAGGCTCCCCAGAGATTAACATACTAAACACTGTTGCTCTGCACCACCTGAAATTGGCTTTTGGGTGCTAATTGGATCCATGGGCTTTGAGAGAAGGGCTTGGAAAACATTGGCTTCCAGTGTTCCAGGCTTCAGACAACATTATGGGTATGGTGGTTGTGTAGGTGCCCAAACAAAGTCCTCTGGGGGCACCAGTTGCTAGAACACAGGTAACTGTTTTGTGTTGGCTTGTGTCTTCTTTGCCTGGCTGTACATATCTTTGCTTTCATCTTTATGTAAAGAAACAGTGTGATACAGGGAAACGAGCACTAAGCCTGAAACCAGGAATGCCTGTTAGCTCTCTTCCTGTTTTACTGCATGAGTTTAGTCTAGTTGGTTTAATCTGTCCAAGTAGATCTGCTGCAAAAGACCTGGCAGTAGCTGTGCTGCTGCTCTTACCTACAWGTGCCGACAAGGCACAGGCACTCATTTCCATGCCATAACACCCACTCCGTGTGCATCTGTTGTTGGCATTTTTAATGTGGCTGCTTGCTCGGAGATTATTTACGGTGAAGATGAGGCCGTTAGAAAATTAAATTACAGGCGAAAAGGATTGCTCTAAAACACCGAGCTCCATCCCCCCACTGGCTCCCGTGGCTGCAAATCAGTTGTCAGTCGTGGAGCCAAGGTGGGCCAGTGCCATATGCTGCCTTGTTGAGCAGTTCCAGCAGCCTGGCTGCCCAGCCACCTCCTTCCATAATCTCTCACAACAGCAGATGCAGGCGGAGTGAAGCTGCCCTTCAGGATCCCAACTGGAGAGTGTGAGAGCCCAAGTGTGTGTGTGTGTGTTGTGTCATCTGACTTCTGTGATGGGCCTCTGCTGCTTTTGCTGAAGCCTCCAGGATGCCTTTGCTCATCCAGTGAAAGGCTTGTTAGGAAATGAGTCTCTGTGTACACAGATTTGAAGTGAACCCCAAAATAATTCTCGGGGAAGTGGAGGTTAAGATTAGTAATATCTGGATTATGAAAGAACGWGGCTTTTTAAATTTCATTTTCCAATCCCCTTTAGATTTAACTTGGCTTTAGACAGGACTTTGTCTGGTATGAGTGGGGTGTTGGGTTAAATTGCAGTGGACAGGTGCCACCAAATTTAAATAGGTAAAGAACATAAAAAACCAACAGCAGAAACCTCCTGCAGCCCGTCCCCCAATCCCAAACACCAAATAAAAAGCTCACATCTAAAACCAAGGCAAACCAATCACCCAAGAAAAACCCCACACAAAATCCCTCCAAACAGCTGTTTGTGTTTTTTCTTGCTGTGCTTTTTGGTTTTAGTATAATTGTCAATGAAAAGTAAAAGACTTTAGATTGGTTTCAGCACTTCTTATATCTGTTAGCATTTTTAAAGGTTTTTTTTTTTGTATATTACCTAACCTTAAAGATAACTTGGAAAACAAATGATTACTTCACACTATAAAATCAATGCTTTCTGCTTTGGGAGGAAAAAGGGATGATGATAATGGAAATTATTTTTGGGAGAGGAGGGAATGTTTTAGGATTTCCTTTTTTAAATATATACATATATATATTATACAAATGATGGATTTGTGGAACGCATGGATATTGCTATTTGTGCATCTTTTTAAAAGTCTTTTGACAACAATGCTGTTTCTTAGCTTTCTGGCTTTATCAGCTCTGCTACGTGCTATGTCCTGTTTAAAGACATGCTGGCAGAAAAAGGAGTAGCTTTTAGAGTTTTAGCGTGATCTTTCTAGGATTTGGATTTTTTGTCTTGGCTTTTCACTYGRTGTATGATTTTTAGTTAATGTAGATGCAGATTAAGAAATTATCTATTCTGATTGTTTACTCCAGTTAAATCCCAAAAAAGTTCAGTTTAATCCTAGTGGTGTGCTGCATTCCACACAGASCAAAGAAAATGGTTTGTCTCTGCCCAGAGGAAATTGCAGAATAGAACAAATGGATTTGGACTGCTCTGCTCAGTTCCAACAGCTTTGGGAAAGATTTAAGATAAGAGATAAGTGCAAGTTAATGATGTTGCAGAACAGCACTGATTTTAATTCTGTATATTCCAGTTTGGGGACTTTTTAAAAATATTGCTCTTCCTCAAGTTGGCATTAGTAGTYGGTATTTTTTAACAAGTGTTCTTCCTCCCCACTGAGGGAAATGTGAAGATAGTGTAGACAGAAGATTTCTGGAAATATTTGCAGCCTGGTTTCCAACGATGCTCTTAAGCCTTGACGTGTGGGCTTTACTGCTTTTTCAACTGTTTTCCTTAGAATGTAACATATTGAACTTCTCCTCCAGAACACAAATTGCTTCTGAGAAGAACAACAGAAAATCACCTGTCTTGTGTGGCAGTCTAAATACCACTTCCAGAATCCTGGGCTTTTTGGGTCAGATGTCACCAGGTAACCTAAAGGGGCTGCTCTGTCAGAGTAGGACAAAAATTGAGATCTCTGAGATTATTTGGAGGACAGTAAATGAAGGCCATTAGGAGGGACAGGTTTGTCAGGTGAGACCCAGGAAGAAGTGGCATTTTGAGTCCTGCATTTCACTTTTTTTTTTCCCCCTCCCCTTTCTTTTTTGCTCCCAGCTGCATTTTAGAGACTTGTCAAAAGTAGTTCTTAGATACAGCCTTTTATCTTTAACTGTCAGTCAGTGGTAGGGAAAAGGAATAGAGATTATGTGTGATGGAATTGTTTGACATCCAGAGGAATCTAAAACATGATCTTTAGTATTATCTTTGCCTGCTAGGTGGTTTTTTTTCTGTTTGGACCAGTGGTGCCACACCTCTCTGCCTGCCAAGAGCTGCTCTGTTTTACAAGYGAGCCTTCTGCTTTGCACAGCTGAAAAGGTTTATATGGCTTCTCCTTTCCCCTCTCCCTTCCAGTAGCAAAGCTCTCCCCATGGGCTGGAAGCAATGGTGTACAGTGGGGTCTGTGCTGTCAGCAGCCAGTGATAGTGTTTTAAACTCTTACCTGCATATGCAAACCTGATTTCTGCCTTACAGCTTCCACTGCACTTCACTGGTCTCTTCTCCTTGGATTGTAGCATGAATAATCYACAGAAGCACTCAGAGCAAATTCCTGTAGTTTGTTTTGGCACAGAATTGAAATAGTTTGTGTGCTGGGGTGAAAGACGCCGGTCAGCTCATCTTCAAAAGAGTGGAGCTGGACAGGTGACCAGCGCTTCATTCCCAAAATCCCAGGAGACAGCAGGAGAGGCAGTGCTGCCTGTTGGAGCTGCCTTAGCAGAGAGACATGGCCAGGGAAGGTGGCTTTCATTTTTGTGAGATGGTTCAGTRACATTTTTCCAAAATTAATCTTTTTGGGCAGTGGTCAGGTGAACTGCTGACTGTCTGCAGTGATATAGTGTGTTTCATATGGTGAAGTATTGTTCTCTTACTGTCCCAGTCTTTTTGGACAACAAGGCCTTCTGACTGCTGTTCACAGATCTGAACTTGCCAGTTATGATGTATTTACCCAAAGTAAGATCATCCAGACACTTGCGTAGGGCAGAACAGATCAGGTCTGACTCGCTGGATATTCCTCTGGCCCCTTGTGCTGGTGTTTTGTGTATTTAGAGTAATAGTGGTGGGGTGGGGTTCTTTTGTTGCTGGTGGTTTTATTCATTTGTTTATAAAGGGGTGGGRGAGAAGCATGGAAAATCTGTTCAGTTGCCCCTGTGACAGGCCTGAGGAGTGGCCCATGAGAACCTCATGAAGTTCAGCACAGCCAAGCGTGAGGTGCTACACCTGAATCAGAGCAACCCCTSGTATTGATAAAGACTGGGGGAGGAATGGATTCACAGCAGCCCTGCAGAGAAGGACTGGGAGTACTGGTGGATGAAAAATTGGACGTGAGCCAGCCRTGTCCTGGGCTGCATCAGGAGCAGTGTAGCCAGCAGGRTGAGGGATGTGGTTCTGCCCCTCAACACTGCCCTGGAGTCCTGCATCCAGCTCTAGAGTCTGCAGCACAAGACAGGCATGGACCTTTCAGAGTGGTTACAGAGAAGGGCTGGAACACCTTTCCTATGGAGAAAGGCTGAGAGAATTGGAGGTGTTATGYGTGGAGAAGAGAAGACTCCAGGGAGATCRTGTTGTGGCCTTTCAGTACTTAAAGGGGGCGTATAAGAAAGATGGAGAGAGACATTTTACCAAGGCAAGTATTGATAGGACAAGGGATAATGGCTTTAAACTGAAAGAGGGCAGGTTTAGATTGGATATTAAGAARAAATATTTTATGAGAAGGGTGGTAAAGCACTGGAGCAGGTTGCCCAGAAARGCTGTGGATGCCTCATCATTTGAAGTGTTCAAGGTCAGGTTGGCTGGAACTTTTAGCAACTTGGTCTAGTGCAAGATGTGGAACTAGTCTTGGAACTAGATGATCTTTAAAAGTCCATTCCAACCCAAACCATTCTGTGGTTCTGTGATAACTGAGACCTGTGTCCTGGTGAAAGCCTCATGGTTTGTTTAGGTGCTTTTGAAATCCCATCTCTCGGTGGCAGTGGGTGAGGGAGGTGAGTGGTGAAGACAGCAGGTTGTTCCTGTGCTGCAAAATTATCATTCACATCCTTTCACGTGAGTGTTAGTCCACATGGTATAGGTGGAGTTCAGCTGGGAAGGTACTTGCTTTTTCACCCTGTGCTGGAGATGTGGCTTTTCTGAGATCTCAGATGGAATGGAGATTAGAGCAATCCAGCAGCCTTGCAGTTTGATAGCTTTTCTGAGGCTCCACTTAAGATGCAGTATGCGTTTCTTCATCCTGATAGAGATAATGGGTTTTAAGCAATTACACCCAGGCTAATTCCTTTTGATAAGAGCTCTACATTATCTAAAAAAAGAATCCTAGCCGCCTGGGAAAGAACAATGTAAATGTCTCTCTCATGGACTCTTTCATTTGCTCTTCTCTGATATCTTCAGGTGATATGTGCAGATCTTTCAAGCCATAAAAATCTACCAGCCTTTTTTTAGGTAGGGAGTATTGCAGCCAGGGAGGTGTAACTACTGTTTTCTTGCAAGGTATAGAAGGAGCCCTGTGTGCCTCAGATGATCCCAGGCTACTGCGGTGATTACAGCTTTGACATAAAGAATCAAATTTGGTCTTTTTTTAAAGGAGCCACTTGTTCCTTCCCTGTGCAGGCTGTCTGGGTGTAAGGTCTCAGTTGCTTCTGCTGATTAGAGCAATCTGAATTTTGTAATTTGGAAAGAGTAGCAATAGCCTACCACTTTATTTAGCATAGATTCCAATCCCTGCTGTGTGTTTGTCTACACTGGAAAGAAGAGTATGATGATGTCATGTCTTAAGCAGGAGTGGTAAGGGATCTCATTTAGTTTTGGGGTTTTTTTTTCTTTTTGAGACTAGTATAGAAATTTTGATAGCTGCATTTCTGGTACTTCAAGAACTTCTTTTTTCTGCTTAATCTCGCTGCCTTTTCTTCTCAGACTACATGTTGTAGCATGGAAAATTTAATTGACAGCATTTGAAAAGGCGAGGAAATAACAAAGTAAAATGTTTGTTTAAAYGCGCCTCTTCTAGGAAAATCATGTTATTTATGTATTAAATAAATAATTGCCTTAATAGTATTGAAAAGTTTTCAAATATTGTAGGCATGTTTGGTATAACTTGTTCTCTCTCTCCCAGATAGACACAGATGACATTCTTGACGTGTAGCTGCCTGATTATAATTGAAGCTGGGAGGAGAGGCAAGGGGAAAAGGGGCAGATTGGAGATAAGGATTATAATCTCCTGTGCTGATAATGCTTTGGCTCTCCTTCCCAAGAGAAAAGCCTGTGAATGTGTGGCATGCTGCCTGTGCCTTCACCTGCCTGCTTGCTAGGGAAAGTTGCTGAATGCTTCCCAGCAGGAGCCTGATCATTTCTTTTTCGAAAATTGAGGAAGAGGATTTGTGTGAATGTGTCTCTAGTGGGATGATAAAAAAAACTATGCAAAAATAATTTTATTTCTTCAGTTTGGAAAACGGCCTCATGCATCACCAACACTGTAGTTAAGCAGCTCAGTATAGAAGGGAGAGGTTTGAGATTTTGCTAGAAATAGGAGGCAGAGTGCCCAGCTTTAATGGTGGGGAATCCATTGCTCGTACTCCAGTGTGGCACAAGAGGGTTTGCCCCTGCTCAGCCCCACTCCCACAGGGCTGCAGCAAGTGGTGCCTCGACTGGAGATAAATGGAGGGGCTCAGGGAGGGAACATCGTTGCCACCATTTCCAAAGCTGGCTGCAGTACTTTTTTTCCTGTCATAAACTGTTGTGAATTTGAAAGGGCTGCTGTATTTCCTTCCCAGACATGGTAATGTTTAGTTGGCAAATGAAACAACCTTTTGTTCGGAAAGCTCTTTTGAGATGAAAGGCGTCAGCAGAGTTGTCGCCGTGTCTCCTGTGACTGCCTCGGTAGAGGAGCTGGACTGCGTGTTCTGAGTCTTTCTGATGCAGAGGCTCGAGTGCTTAGTCTGAGCCAATTTACTCATTCGTTAGCTCTTACTCTTTCGACTTTAATTGGCTTCCTACTGCATGTCAGATTGCATTTTCCTTTGGCTGGCGGATGTAGAGGCGACCTCCTTCCCTGGGCTGCTCCGAGAACGTTTTCTTATTAGAGAGAGCTGTCTAGTGCAGGCTGGAGGAAGCACCTTGTGAAAGACAGTGCTGAAGCACAAGTGTGTTCTTTGCAACAATCGTGCCTTCTCAGCCTTGTGGGTGACTCCACAGGTACTTTTCATCTTGTTCTTTCATAAGCGATACGTAGTTGCAAAATGTATACGAAGACGAAGCTCCTGGAAGACTTTCCACATATATAGCAATCTCCCTAATGCAAGGGGAAATCCTCAACCAGCCCTTTCCTTGAGGAGTTTTGTAGCTTGTTGAGAGTTTAAACAGACTACTTGTTCTGTAGATCCTGCACACTTTTGCTACCTTGTTTTCTTGGTTATCCTAAAAATGACAGGTTGCTATTTAATGTACTCGGATTGACTTCACAATCTATCTATTCAGTCATCTGCTTTCCTTGTTCTCCCTTTTTGAAAGGATTTCATTTAATGCCAGCAATGAGATGGTGCATCTGGGTCGTGGGACGGATTTATGAACCATTGCTAGGGAAAAAAGTACTGTCCCAGACTTGCCTTGGCTATGTCTGAGCTGTCTCGCCTGTCTTATTAATATGGCAGACCCCAGTTTATTATTATTCTACCTTGAGCCACACTTTGTCCATGTTTCTGGTGGAGTGTTTCACACATTGCCATGGGATAATCCTCCAATCAAGYGTTTTGACAAATGGCCACTAGGGCTCTGTGGTTGTCTTACATTTATGTGTTTCTCACCCAGCCCTGAAAAAGGAGCAGTAGTGCTGTCACCTGTCTAATGAGCCCAAGGAACAAGTCCCACGCCTTGTGTTTGTGTGCTGTCCTCCTTACAGGGGCTCTGTTACCTTTTGTTTTGGAAAACAGTTCCTTGCAATTTCATCTGGTAACTCAGTAAAAATGAAGTTTAGTATTTAGGCAGTTAACCTTGTCCTCGGGCAAGTCTGATGTCCAGCACTGCAGTTTAGTAGAGACAGTTATTGAGTTCTTACTAAATACACATCTTTGGGGTCAGTGATACTGAAAAATACTGAATTGTCAGAGTTCTGTTGTTTTCTGTCACATTGTTTTGTCCTCCTCCATCTGTTTCTATAGTTAAATGGGATTCAAGTGAATTCATTAAGAACCTGTCACCTTATATTAACGGTGAAATATATTGGGTGTCATGAAAAATAAATGTTTCCAACAAATTTACAGAGTTTTAAGCTCTCGTATCATGAGAGCTGAACTTTGATTGCTCTGGGAAGGTGAGGGGGTGTATGCAAGTAACACAGGGCTCTGTAACAATAAAATATTTGTAAAAGCTCCTCACTTAGCTGAGGAGTAACAAGGAGCTCACCTTTTTCCAAGATCGTAGCTTTTTCCTGTAGCTCTGTGTCTGTAGCTTCTTCTGCTACAGTTACATGAAATGTCAATCCCTAATGCACAGCAAAGAACATTACACCTTGTTTAGTCGCTGGGGATACTCTTGCTGCAGGACCAAAGGTAGAACCTTGAATTCACAGCCTGCTGGGTCACTTAGAAATGCAGCTCACCCTTGGAGTGTCTGCCCTGTGCAGAGTCCTCCTCACTTGTGGGGAGGGCACAGCAGGTGCTCTGCAGGAAGTTCTCATTCTCTTATTTGATGATGTTGCCTCTGCCCCTGCCTTACCGGAATCCTGATTTATCTTAGCAGTAACAAATGTTGTTGTTTGCAAAGTATAAAATTCTATTACAACTCGTCCCTCTTTTCTCCTGCAGCCTGTTCCACTGCCTTCCTTCCAGCCCTGGGTTAAGCAGGAATTGCTTGTGGGACTGTGCTGTGGGGAGGGCGATAGTCGTTCCTCTCCAGCAATAGGGCACGGGCTTGAACAGATCCGGTGAGRAGTCCCTGTGCTCCTTTCCCTTTGACTTGCCTTTTCTTAGGAAGGTGCTAATCACCCCCTACCTTCATTTAGTGTCAAAGGGTCTTTAGTGACCTTGGAAGAAGAGAAACTGAGCTGTCGGTGCTAATCTCAAACACAAATGTGCAGCCCTTGCCACATTAGTCATGCCTTTGTCACCTCTAGATTGGATTAGTGCAGTGCGCGGTATGTGGGTCTGCAGCTGAAGACACACGCAGAACAGCGTTGTCTGCTTGTTTTAGCGTCACAGGAGAGCATTTTCTAGAGATGTCAGTGTTTGAAGAGTGCCCTCAGTCAGGATCCTGAGCTGACTTCTCACAGTGGTTTGCTGGAAGCTGGTTTGACTGTCAGGCTTTAAAGCTTACCTGCTGCTGTTACTGCTTTCTGTAAGAGGATAAGTTGAAGGATTGAATGCAACTTAAGACTTAGTGAGGAAGTATATCAGGGCCATGTAGCTTGCTTCTTTTGTTGTTGTTGATTGTTTTTCTGTATTGATGATTTTATGATTTTAGCGTGGTGCTTGGGTTAGGAGAAGTGTCCTTAAAGACATCTGGCTGTGGAACAAGACATTGACAGTGGAGGTTTTCCTCTCCAGTGCACATGTGAATGGTGCAGAAAAGTCCAGCTTCCTTAGCAGGACTAGTCAATCACTTGATCAGGTATATAATAACAGTCTTCTGGGAGGGATAGAAGGGGTAAGAGATTAACCCTGGTCTGCATTACAAATAAGTTTAATGGAGTACTAATGTTGAATACAGAAGGTCATGGCAATGAGGAAATTGGACTATTATGACTGAGCCTGTACACGTGAACAGCCTGCAAAGTAAAGAGCATGGTAGGAGTTCTGAACTGGGGAGGTAAAGGCAGTGTCACTCCTTGGTTCAACCGTTTGCTGAACTAGARCTGCAAATAAAAATATGCTTTTTCTCTTGCAGTTATGCTCAGCGTGTAGAGCTGCTTGTGTAGCTTTTAAATGCCCACAGAAATTTTATTCTTTAACACATCCTTCTCCACACTGCTCTGGAGGGGACAAACTCTGCTTTATTGCAGGTTCCCCAGTGGGGAGTTTCTGTCCACAAGAGTAACTCATTTGCCCACACTTGGATACCTATTGGCATGATGTTCCTAAGCCAGCAAGTGGGATCTTAATCTACAGCAAGAAGAGGTGCAGCGTGATAGGAGGGGAAGGCTCAGCAAGTGTGTTRGTGTTGATGTCACTAGCTGGTGGCTTTCCCAGTGTACTTAGTGAATTGTAGCAGCTGTGGGTTGCTGTACTTCATGTKTTGGGGGTTGGTTTGTTCAAATTTGGCTTTGCCTCTGTGGTATCTCAGATAAACCTTTTGGTCGAACTGCTTTTGATGTTGTTAGACATCTACTTGGTTTTATCAAGATCTGTATTTCAGTGTTCTGGCTTCTGTTCTACCTGCCTGTTWTAATATTTTGCTGTGGATATGGAGGTGGTGGGATGCAGTAAGCTGTTAATATTTGGGGGCTGAGTTTAGGTAGTACCCTTCTCTGAAGAGATTTCTCTGGTTGGAATTATGAATCAAAGCAGTTTCCTCTTTGGAGAAGTAAGGACCTGCCAAAATCCATGTGCAGCTGCCGGGGTTATTCTCTGGGCTACAGAGCCAAATCAACCAGAAAAGTCTCTTGCTGTGTCTTTGCCAGGTCCTCTGGCTTATTTAAGTGGTTCACACTTTTGCCTGGAGCATAACACACTGCTTTGCCAGCCTTCTGCAGGGAACTGCTGTTGTCCTTCTCTCCTTCTGGTGAGATGGTCCCAGAAAACACGGCCTGAGCACCATGTGTGTTCCTCTGCTTTGGAGAGAGCCTGCCCTGTTCGTGCTCCCAGGTTCTGGGCCTTCACCAAAGAGGAAAAGTGTGCTAGAAATAGATGTGGTTGCAGAAATCCACTCAAGCAAACTGGTATAGTCAGTTCTTCCTTTTAAATCAATTCAGAAGGCAAAGAGTCTCACCTGTGTGAGAGAAGCTATGACCCTTCAGGACAGTAGTGACCATACGCATTTTTGGAGAATGGCAGCTTAAAATTCTTATGGCCCTCAGCTGAAGAGACAATTAGTTTCCTACTTCAGACCTTCTAAGGATATCAGCAGAAGCCTTATAAAAATTCCTGATTAGATTATGCTCTCATTGTAGTAATGAAGACCACTTATTGATGTTGTTTAAACATCTTACGTAGCACTTGGCTTGTAGTAGAGAAACTGTTATCCATTGGATCTATGGCTAGTTCTCTTCTTTTTTTCCTCTCACTTTACAATTTTCTCTCCATCAGTGTTTTGTTACCTTATGTGGTATTATATAAGCAGTGAAACAAAGATTGCCCACACTAAAAATGGTATGTTTAGGGGCTCCTGCRTTAGTGAGATTAAATGTTGATGGGAAATATTGCTCTTACTAAACACAAAGTTCTGGTTTTCTGCAGAATGGGATGCCCAACCTTGGCATATTTCRTTTTTTTTTTGTTTTTCCTGGTTGAAGCCTGTCCTTAACCGTGTTGTTCTTTATTCTCCTGCCTAGCTTTCTGCAGAGGGCGCATTGTGAGAGTGCCCAAGGGTCCTCTCATTCGCGTGGTGGGCACGGAGGTGGAGATCCCTTGCAGCGTTAGTGACTATGATGGACCCAGTGAACAGAACTTTGACTGGGAGTTCTCCCGGGACACTGACTTCGTGCGGATAGTGAGTACCTGGGATTCTACCTTCACCTCTGAGGAGTACCAAAAACGCGTGGGCCGCGGGGATATCAAACTGAGACGGAGCAGCAACGATGCTGTGGAACTTGTGATTAGGAACATCCAGCCAGCTGACCAAGGGAGATACAAATGTTCCACGCCCAGCACTGATGCCACCGTTCAGGGAAATTATGATGCAGAGGTCCAAGTGAAAGGTATTTCTGAAGAGTGAGGTGTGCTTTAAATTTGTTTTTGATATTGATTATAGATGTACCCTTACGAATGTTGACTTTCTGTTGTTTATGATCATTGTGATTTTTATTTATTTTTCTTCTTCTTATTYCACTTTAATTCTCCTAAAGCCAAAACTGAAAATTGGGAAGTATGATAGCAGAGGCAAGTGAGGTAAAGAAGTGAAGAGAGGCTGTTTACTATAAACACCGCTTTTGCTTTATTCTGTCTAGTAAATATGTAAATAAAACACTAAGCCGTGGGTTTTCTGAAGATGTCTGCAAATATTTCATGTCCCTAAGCCTCTGGGTAGAGAAGCTAAGTTCAGGTAAAAAAGCACAGGCTGTCTGCCTCCTTCATAAAGATCCCTAAATGACACTAAAAAYGAGAGAGAAATCTGCCTTTTCCCTTTTAGCATGTTCATACTACAGTCATGTCCTATCTTTGCTCTCTCACTTAGGGTTCTTCAGTATTAAACTGGACAACTATTTCTTTTCCCCATCTTATCTTTTACTCCCACAAAAATCAAGATGGTTCTGTACATGGGAATAGTCAGAATGATGATGTTTGGACGAGAAACTAAAGCGAGGGGAAGGATAAATGAATTCTTGTCTTGGCTTGTTTAAAGCAGAGCACTTCCTTTAATGCTTTTTCAGCTGAATTTCCTTGTTCCTGGAATATATTTATGTGAGGAAGAAGGAATGATTGGCCAGGTGTTGCTCTGTGGTGGTTTTACTGCCTCATATCTGAAC
Source organism: Amblyornis subalaris (assembly GCA_018881555.1). Taxonomy (NCBI): domain Eukaryota; kingdom Metazoa; phylum Chordata; class Aves; order Passeriformes; family Ptilonorhynchidae; genus Amblyornis; species Amblyornis subalaris. The sequence continues at coordinate 4,561,887 of JACAXG010000059.1, forward strand.
AGGTCACCGTGGGTGTTCTCTCCTTGATTCTGTTTTACGATGCTTATATCTTTTGGTCTTTTATTTTTTTTTTTCCCCCTCCCGAACAGTGATTTCCGATGGCTTGTCCGTGAGCGGTTCCAAAGCTCGTTCCTCGACGTCCCTCCGGCTGTCCGAGGGCGACTCCTTCAAGCTGCGCTGCTCAGCGGTGACCACCTCACCGGAGCACACTCACCTGCACGTCACCTGGCAGATCAAGAGCGGGTCCTCTTGGCGGGACATCCTCTCTTTGACCCACGAGGGCAAATTCCAGCCGGGCCCYGGCTACGAGGAGCGCTACCGAACCGGGGACATCCGCCTGGACACGGGCGCCAACGACACGTACCGGCTATCCGTGTCCCAGGCCGCCTCCGCGGACGGCGGCGCCTACAGGTGCCTCGTGAGCGAGTGGGTGCGAGGGGCCAACGGCGCCTGGCAGAAGATCCAGGAGAAGAGCGTGGAGATCGCCAGCGTGTCCGTCCAGCGGACCGGTGAGTGTTCCTGGCGGGCTGGGGCCGCGGCGCTGGGCTGTGGCCAGACTCTGGGATTTTTGGGAGCAGAAATTGGGCGAGCTGAAYGAAGGGAAGGTATATTCCAGCAGAACCTGGAGTGCTGTTTGGATGGCTGGCCTGTTTACGTCTGAGTCGACAGAAAATCCTTGGCATAATTTGTCTGTCTTTATTTTGGAGAAAAGGGGGTTGATGGCAGGGAAGGATTGCCTGGAACATCTTAGATGCCTAGACCTAGATCTTCTCATCCTTCATTCACTTCAGATTGGTCATGGCTTTTATATTTCTTAAACATTATATTTAACACCAGATCACCTCAAACCTTCCCCCTGCTTTCTTATTAACATAAGGTTCCATAGCACCAAACAGCTGCACTTCCCCTGAGAAAGTGGCCTGTGATTCAGTGATAGACGTGAAGCTCTTCTRTATGTCCCTTATTAAAATAGCATGGAAAGATCAAGAGAAAGGAGRAAGGCAGTGATAATTTAACAGGGCAAATTATCCAGTGATTTTTATCACTGACACTGGGTCACTGGTCTGATTGCTCTGCCGTCTTGGCAGGGGTCTAGGACAGTAATGGTTCTGTTAAACATATTGTTGCATGCTTGGCTAAGGAGACAAAAATACATGCAGTGCTGTGCTGAGGATATCCAGATATCCCTGCCCATACAGATTTCAGGACTAGATGCACTAAGCACTTGATTGCATTAGCATGATCACTGCTGGTTGGAGGAGGGAGAGCGGGGGTGATGCATCTTATCACTCAATAGGTGGAAAAACAGGCAATGATGGTCCCTCAGAAATATGAGATTATCACGGTATTTTAGAACTGTTCAGACAGGAAGGGTATCTTTTCATTTTTATAATCCTTTAATCACTATAGGGAGAACCCAAAAGTCTGGGTTTTTTTGATTAGCTCGTTTGGATGTAGTTTTAGTGTCTTGGTGGTACTTAGCCTGTGAAATTTGACAGGATCAATCTGCCTCCTCTTTTTCAGGGTGTCTTGCACAGCAAAGCTTTCAGGTGCTGTGCTGATGCAGGACTTGCCTAATTAAGAGCTGTAATTCTCTATTTTGTCACACTTTTGCAGTGTTTGGTTTAAGTAGGTGGGGTTTAATCAGTGGCTGAAAACAGCATGAGGGTGGCCAGGACCAGTAGTGGTACAGTTTTTTAATGTGGTTTGGGTGTGTGGTTTGTTTGTTGTGGTGTTTTTGTTTGTTTTGTGGTTTGTTTTTCTTAGAGTTTCTTTGCCTTCACTTTAAGCTCAGTCATTAGCAGCACTGGCACTTTGTCAGGGGCATGAAGGCTTTTTTAAAGCTATGCTAAGGGGGATAGGTTATTCTCCAGCAAAGTGTTGTATACACATCCTGTAGAAGGACTTGAAGAGCATCTTGTGCTGACATCTGAAATCTCTGCACTTGCATGCGAAAACGAACTTAAGATGGAAATGGTTGTATGCCTATGGGTAAACTCTCTCAAAGTCCCTCCATGTGCATATACTGCCAGATTCTGAATGCCCATCACTTTCGTGAAGACAGAAATGTTCCTTGGAGAAATGCTGCTCTTAACCTTGCAGATGAGTCTTATTTTGTATTCTGGCATTAGTCTGTTAAATTAGCTAGGCTTTCCTACTGATTCCAATCCCATGACAAGACAGTGAGGCAAGTCCCAGTGAGAGATTGATCTGGGCTTTGTTTTATCACTCAGGTGAGGCTTGCTACCCTCTGTTCAGTTTGACTGCTCTGTATTATCAGGTGGTGAGGGGTGAAATGAGCAGTGCTTGGTTTTATTGGCAATAGTTCTGACTACTCAGTTTGGCTCTAGCCTTTATATGTTGTCACTCATTCCAGATGATAGTCTGAGGAGGTGTTTTACAGATGGGGAACTATTATGTAGTAGAACATGGCTTTACATAGAAATCGGCAGAGGCATACCTGCTGGTGTAAAGCAGATATCTGTGTCCTTGCTCGTGCTGAGAAGAGCCACGGCTGTAGCAGCCATGTCCACTGGCCTCAGAGGAGACTTTGAGAGCAGCCGCATTACACACTGTGGGAATAGAGCTGGACTGAGATCCAGATCTAATCTTTAGGCAGTGTAGAATGAGGGAATGAGCAAGTGAAGACGTGTGGTAGGCAGATAACTTGGTGAAAGATTTGCACTGAGGTTTGCAAATGTACACACACAGTGCCCCTGGTTCACTGCTCACAAGTTGACTAAGGCCAGCTTTTCTCCTCCTGGTCTTGACACTGTGATTCCATGATTTTCTTTTAACATCCTGTAGCTGGTCTTGTTTGAATCCTGGCTATGACCATATGTGCTCTGTATATTAAAAATATCCACTGGCCAGTGGTTAAGTGTGTTTTGAGTGGCTGTTGGTGTTGCTTTGAAGTCCCCAGTGTGTGTTGGTTGGAGCAGTAAGTGGAGGAATCAGCAGTATAGGGAGGTACTGCTGCTTTTTGTTTGCTTCCATTTCATGTTTTTGCAGCACACCTGAGGTCAGTCAGGACTCCAACAATGTGGTCATGGCTGCTTCTCATCTAAATCTGTTCTGTTAGAGGAGCTTAAAAATATGTCAGCAGAAACCCAGTTGAGTTCCTAGTGATTTCTGTGTATGCTTTCTCTTCTGAGGGATAGTCCCAAGACACTTTGACCCTCCTGGGAGAATGAAAAATCCTGTACACGTTTTCCTGCTGTGCAAAGGTGATGTGCAGTCTGTGGTTGAGACAAAGCCTTCATGGACCAGTTGCTGCTGAGTTATAAAAATGCTGTTCTCCCTTTCTCCCCTCTGCCCTCATCACACATCCCTTGCATGACTAATAATGTGTATTGCCCTTGTAATAGATCACTCAGCTCAATATCCAACAGGCATTTGTAGGTAGGGCTACTGAGCTGCTTCAGAAGCTCCTGTTATAGAATGTGAAGTCCTGGATAACTTACAGTGAATTTTTTTTTATTGAAAGTAACAAATAAAAAAATATTTTTGGTTTGAATTTTTGTGTCTCTATTTCCAAGCTCTAGATGTGGTCATCTCAACCAGCAATGTGTCTGTGACCGAAAGAGACTCCCTGGATCTTACATGTAACATCACAACAGACAGAAGTGGTATTTTCCAAGCAGAGGTGATGTGGTATTTTTCTGCATCACCTGACGACCCCTTGTCAGACGCTCAGCTCTTGCTGAGCATGGACCATGACTCTGTTGTCAGTGATTCCACTCTGATCAGCCTCAGCCACGTGGACAGGAACTCCTATCGCCTCCTGGTGCGTGATGTGGATGTGGAGGACTCCGGCTACTACTTCTGTGAAGCAGCTATCTGGGTGCCACTGCACAATGGGAGCTGGCATAAGGTGGTGGAGAGGACCTCTGCACCAGTCAGTGTGGTGGTGACAGCACTGGGTGAGTGATTCTGCTGTCAGACTCCGTGGGTAATGTATCACTCAATCCTTGGCCCCATCAGAAAAGGGAGAGGACCTTGCAGAATCTCTTCTGCACAAGTTTCTCTTTTGTTTGCATCTATCAGCTATGTGTAGGGTATCTCYCTCTCACATATATTTCTCTTTATGCAAATATCCTTAGAAGTAAAGTTAGTTGGGAGAAATACTAAAAATGAAACTCCAGTAAAACTTTTAAAAAGCCTGTTGTTTTACAGTTAGGTCTAGATATGTCAGCCTACAATCTGTTCCCTAGTTTATTCTTGGGGAGATAATAGCTTCAGTTTAGAGGCAATGAAATTCAGGATGGTGTTGCAGGATGCTGTAGGTAAGGTATCTGCACCTGCTAAAATTTACACAGTATTGGTGTTGTTGGAAGCATGAATGAACCTAGATGTGAACTGGCAGAGCCGCAGTGCTTGTTGTCTGTTCCCAGTTTTGACTGGTGCAAGTATCCAGGCCCAAACCCTTTCAATGTACCCTTTCAGATCCTCTTGTCATGAGAAACTGGTGGCACTGTCCAGTTACAAAGGCAGAGCTCCTCCAACATAAAAGTGCAGAATGAGGCCAGCATATAGAGAGCCTGTTTTTCAGCGGTAAATAGCTGTGCCATAAGGTTAAATCCCATCGACAATGACTTTAAATGTTGCATTTTAGCATTGTGCAGAGCAGTTGAGCCGTGGCCGTCTCCAAGTACACTTGTGATGTGTACCAGCAGYGCACAAGTGATTCATGTCTTCATTTCCTGTCCTCATTCAGCCATTCACATTGCACATTCAGCTTGTGAGGGTTCCCTCCTTCCCCGCCTTGTGTGCATTCATGCACGTGTGTTCATGTGTGTACAGGTGCCCTTGCGTGCTTGTGTGCTCTCTTGTAGTGCCTGTGCCTCTGGGACTGCTCCCTACTCCTTCCATTCCAATTTGGCATTATTTGGGAACAGGAGAGAATAAAATCTGCTCTTCAGCAGATGCAGATGCTTGGTTGCTAGGGAGAGGGAAAGTGGAATAAATTTTCAGCGTTTGAGGTTTTCAACTGCATCCAGAATTCACCAACTCCTCCTCCTTAATGGAAGTTAAGAGCTGCTGGAGTATTAAGTCGTTGAATTGTCAGTGAGGCTGTTCTTTGACAGCTGACAGAGTGGAGGAATGAGGTTTATCCAGCCAGCCTTTTATTCTTTCTAAATCCTCTGTTGGAGTGTCTGTCAGGGTGAAGCGCCTCTGTGGAGTGGTGCTATCAAAGAGAAAACTCTCTTCTTAGGGTCCTTCCCCTGCCTGCACATAAAACAAACCTGAAGTGGTTTTCTAAGAACTCCAGTTTCTTGCAGATTTTTCTTTCTTGTGTCACTGTCTAGAGAAGTGTTTCTGCTTTCGTAGTCTTTGTTGCTGTGAAAATATTAGTTGGTGTTGAATGCTTTCTTTTTGGGAGGAAGGGGAGGCAAGGGGGAATGATAAGAGAATTGCAGAGTGTGAGCAATACATCATGAGGCCCTGGAGTAAACTAGTCTTTTGTGAATGAGAAAGATCCTACAGCTACACTGCTCTTCCTATGGGGGCTTACACCAAAAGTGGGTTTTGGCCATCATTAATAATCTGTGCTTTGGTTGTAGCGGAATTCTGTGCATTTTCTTTTTATTTTGCCTTGCTTATGCTGAAAACGCGCAGAAATCTCCATGTGTTCACTGGCAGTAGGCAGTACAGGCTTACGTAAGCAGTACTTTTATGACTTTGTGTTACCCAACGCCTCAGACACTCACCATCAGTGTTACCAGATTCTCTGGTGTGTATAGATGCCCTTGTTCTTGCTGGATGCAAGGACACTGCCTGCCTAACACTTACTGGTGAGAGGATTCTTCTGCAGGCTGACATAGCAGCAGCCCAGCTTGCTCGCTACGATCGTTTTTATCCTTTGCATCTGAAGTCCAAAAGTGCATATGCACACAGAGTTTCCACGGCAGTTCTATTAAGATGCTTTATTATCTTGGCTCGTTGGTGAGCTAAGCCTAAGTTTTAGCCTTGGATTGCCTTCTCTGTCCCAATTATAGCTTCGGTTAATTGTTTCTAGGGGGGCAAAATGCCAAGTAAAACATAAAGCAGGAAATAAATACAGAGAGCTGAATACAGTTAGGCTGTAAAAGCCATGTGATGAGTCTTGGCCGAACAGTTGGGGAGCTAGGCATTTTTCTGAATTATAGTAGACAGCAAGACAAAAATATTCTAATACTAGTAAATAAATATGTATTTCCTTTGTGGTGTGAGGTTCTTGCTGTAATCTTTTTCCTTTACTATCTCTGTAGTCTGAGAGAAAATAGTCATGTGGCTCCCTTATCGCTTTTAGGCTTTGGGCAGCCAGCTATTTCAGATTTAAATACAACAGCCCCATTCTTAACCCGTGAATTTCAGGCACTCGTTTTCCAGCGTGAGAGATTCCAGCCTCACAGCTGTACAGCACATTCTTCTCTGTTCAGACTGTGAAGCTTTTCTGATTACACATCTTCAACTCTTAACCTACTTAGTATTTATCGACCTATGTAGTATTTAATGTGCTGACCACTGAAATTTATTGTGGCCGGTGCCAATGGTGGTATCTGTGTCCCCTGGTTTGGGTGTCTGGCTGGGTGAAGTGTTTGCTTTTTGGGCTGTTTTTTAACATTCTTTAGCTATTGTAGAGACACAATGGGATGGTTAAGTGTGGAAAAGAAAGTGTTTCAGGAGGGGAAATGGCCTTTTATCCTGGAGAGATACTGGGGAAATGGGATGTCTCTGGTCAGTCCAAAGCTAGAGAATAACCAGTGTCCCCATTCGTGTAAAAAGTGACTGGCTGGGTTGAAACTGAATCCACAGGTGGGTTCTTGGGGGCAGGCCTAAAGGAGGAAATTATTTTACTCAAAAAGATCTCATAGTCTTGATTTTTCTGAAATGGTCTGACTAGATGTATGACATGGAAGATCTTGTTTGGAAATGCTGACCTAGGGGTGCCTGTGTCAGACTGGTGAAAGTCTGAGAACCAGAGTCCAAGTTCACAAGTCTTGTAAGAAAAATGCATATTCTGGCACTTGGCTTCTAGTTTGGGTGCTTTCACAGACTGGATGGTAGAAGGCACTGTATTTTAATAAGTTCTGGCGTTTTCTCCCTTCTTGTAGCTTCTAACCTGTTTCTTCTGGTTTCCCTCTCGTGCAGAGCCAGACTATGACGTGTTCCTGAACGCCTCTAAGACACCCAAGTTTTCAGATGACCCCACAGAGCTCAACTGCAGGATCACCAACACACAGGACACCGAGGCAAACATCCGCTTCACCGTCTCCTGGTACTACAGGCGGCCCCTGCCCGGTGACGATGTGGTGACAGACGAGCTCCTGGCCACCATGGATGCAGACTGGACTCTGCTGCTTGGGGACAGGGGCAGAGAGCGGATTCAGAATGGGGAAATCATCTTCTCTAAAAAGTTTGCTGATACCTTCAGTTTGAGAATTCAGTGGACTTCAGAGAGTGACAGAGGGGATTATTTCTGTGTCATCTCTGCGTGGAGCAGGCACCGCAACAACAGCTGGGTAAAGAGCAAAGATGTGACTTCTGCACCTGTCAGCATTTTCTGGGCTACACAAGGTAGGAACTTTGCACCTATTCACTGAAAGACCTGGGTGGCTGAGAATAGGCTTGTCGGCCAGAAGGTCTGGGGGTTCTGTGTTATGAAGATGAAAAAACACTATCAACTTGTGTAAAGGCCTCTTACTTGTGGAGGGAAATAACTGCTTGACAGCACTCACCAGTTTTATGCAGCAGTTTRGAGTGGAAGTGCAAAGGAAGAGACACCATCAAAAGGGGAGAGTCCATCAAGCTGCTGAGACTCCCAGGAGCTGGTCTGGAAGTGGCAGGGGTGTCACCCAGCAGTGTTGCTGTGGTCATTGCCCACTTTCATGGCTCGGAGTATTTTGGTGTCTTTAGGATGCATCTTGCTGCTAACAACAGGGTTGTATTGAGGTGGAAAGAGGAATGTCACTTTGTATTCTTTGTCTGACAGTTCTAGAGTTGTGGTTTTATTTTTGTCTTCTATAAGCCTGTGTTTAAAAGGCTGTTCTGAGGAAGTTCATGGGCACAGTAGGACCAGAATATCAAAAAATAAATGGGTAGGAGAACAAAGTAATTCAGTGGTTTACTTGGATCTTGACCGTTTTTAGGCAGAAGTGAACCAGCTCCAATCAGTATTTAACTGATTCTGGGAGCATTTTTTAGAAGCTTAATAGTTACCTGAGTTGCTTAACGCTGGTTTAAAATGGGATCTGTGTTTCCTGGAGGTCCTGTAGAGTGATACTGTTTTGTCTCAGAGTGAAGTCATGCAAGAGGGTCTGTTGGAGAGCATCAGAAGGATTAGGATAACCTAGGATGTAATGTCTTTGGCAAAAATCTGTGCTTAGCTAAGGTGCATTTATCTTGATAGATTTGTTTAACAGTCTGGCTTAGGCATCCACAGGCAGAGAACTATATTTCAGAGACAAGCTGTTAGAAATAATTTTAAAGTTGTTTAGGGATAATCCTTAAACAGCAAATTGGAGATCTTCTGCTGTGATTCTGCTTCAGTGGAGAGAGAAGCGATGGGCTGCTTGCTCGCTACTCCCTGCAATCCCAGACCAAGCGTGTGGTCCAGGGAAAGGTCATGTGGTTTTTTTTTTTTTTTCCTGAAGCTGGCTTCTCCAGCAGGACTGAGAGCTCTCATTAATGCTGGATGTTGGTCACAATTAGTTCAGTGTTATGCCACAACACGGAGCGTGTGTATGTGCATGCATGTGTAACGGATCCTYGCCTTCGGAGCAGCCAGAGGGACCAGCTGGAGTTGAAAAGTCTCAGCCTGTGTTGACATTTCTGAGGGAAAACAAACCGTGACAGGTGTGAACATTCCCTTGTTTCTGGTTTTGTTCCAGAAACTCTGCTAATTTTGCAGCACAAATGTCAATGTTACAGTCCCCATGCTGAAAAGTACGTTTTGTTGGCGAAACTTGGARTTGGGGGATTTATTACGTGAAAGTGAGCTCTCCTACAAAAACCTCCTCCTCCTGAAAAAGTGTGTTCTATGTATATGAGGTGGGGAGGGTGAAATATAGGTTTGATTTCCCCTTTTTCTCTTCCACCCCTCAACTCCCCCCTCAGCAGTGTAGCCCCAGATACCTCTCTCTGTGTGCCCTGTCCCCTGCCATATCCTATTCCTGTGAGCTGCAGGCTCGGCTGTGAGCCCAGTGCTCACAGCCAGCAACTATGAAGGAGTTAATCTGCTGCTGCCTGTGCTCTCTGACTGTTGTTTTGACAAGTATCTCTGGTGATTTGAGTCCCTAACTGCTCCCAGTGCTTATAAAAGCCAGCAGCCAGGCTCCCACGTGTTTGCCTAAGGAGAGAACAGAAATTGGCCTGTTCCTTGGATAGCTTATGCCTATATAGAGACTTTTCTTCCATCTATTTCATTGCTTGCATSTTCCTTATTGACTTTAGAGCAGTGTTTTGGGGGGGAGGACTTTGGAGAAATCCCACTTTGAAAAGGATTGTTCTGAGTTCTTGAGAAAAGAGAAATGGCTTTATGTTGTGTCTGTGGGTCAGTCAGCAAAAAAGGGGTGTTCAGAACAAGGAAACCTTTACTCAAAATATAAGCATCATGTGAAGATGTCACAAATCTTTTTTTTGTGTGTTTGCCCATTTTAACTTTGTGGTTTTATTGTCTCTGTTTTCTATTTTGTTCTGTGGGGACCAATAATGCTCACACATCTTTCTGCTTACTCAGCTTTGCAAATGCAGCCAATTGCTATCATAGATCACTGCTGTTTTTGACACAGTCTGCCTGATATGTTGCTTCCCCTCTTCTACTTTCTCCCCTGCCAAGGTGACAAAGAAGGCATCTCTGTCTCACCTCAGAGATGAAGAACATCAGTTGTATTACTTTTTGCTTATTTAGTGTACAAATTCCAATCAGTGAAAAGGGGTAGAAGAAGGGAGGAGWATTTTTTAGACTGGCTTTGTAAGTGATTTTCAACCCAGAAAAAGTTTGATAGTCTAAAAGATAATTTTATTTGTTAATGTGGAATCTATGCTTTTTTCCTAAACCAGTGTTGTCAACTTTGGATCTGCATGGAGTACTTTGCAGAAGAGCACATTATCTTTTAATTGAAATTCCAAATCCCCAAGGTACTATTATTTGGGGTTTTGTTAATACTGCTGTCTTTAATTTAAGAAATAATTATRTTCAACATAATGCTACTTGTCCTAAATGTTTGCCCAGGCCCTCCCATCACACTTAATTGGGAGCTAGGACATCTTAATCTTTCAGACAGTCCTGCAAACGGAGAGCAGATAATATTTCTGCCACCCACTTTTCTTTATCACTGCTGATGTATGATAGACACTGTAGTACAGACAGACACACAGCTTCTCCCCAGCAAAGAAATCCCCACGGCATTAAGCTGCTGGGTGCRTGTGCCAGTTTGGGTGTAGGAACAGGGAAGTGCCTGCAGTCAGGTGTGTGTTCKCGTGTCAGGCTTTGGTGTGCCTGTTGTGCTCCCAGAGCTGCTGGGGCTGCAATTGTGCCTCGGGGTGTTGGACAGACACCTCCTCCCACAGCAAAGCTGTCACTGCCTTACTGTTTGATGCATTCCCTGTACTTGCAGTCTGGTCAGTGCATTGGGAGATGAAGGAGCCTTTATGAACACTGAGATTTTTGTCAGCAGCCTCAAGTAGCGCCGTGAGGCTCCGAGGTTGCTGTTAGCCCTGGCCATCGTGCTGCTTTCCCAGCTGGAGTCAGAGCAGTGCAGGGAAGGTGTTTGCTGTTTTCTAAAGTCTCCTTGACCTTGTAGCTGTTAGGCTTCTCTAGAAATCTGACTGGTTTAGATTAGGTGAAAACTGGTTTTGGTCACTCCTCAGGAAGTGCTCTTGAAGCTGAGCACACACTTTGTGGTAGAGAGCAACAGSAGAATTACAGTGTGGCTTAACCACTTGGACTGGCCAGTGGTGGAAGGCAGAAGCTTGCACTGCCAGGCTCCAAAGTACAGTTTACTCAAGTTTTATTTGAGTCATTTGGCTAGGATTTCTTCTGTTGCTAGCCCTCTGTCTTGGAGCAGAGCCCAAGCTTTCGGTATGGTTTACTTAGGAACTCTTCCCCTACCACTTTCCAGCATAAAGTCTGCAGATTGCAGCCTCCTGTATATGACCAGCCAGGGTGTGTTTTATTGTGCTTTTCATTCATGGAGCTTTACAAGAAGATGAGACTCCGCGTGGGACTGCAGGCATGTATGCAGAGAGGCAAGCGTGCGGAGTAGCGGTCAAGACAGGCATTGCTTCCTTGGCAATTCCCAGATTAGAAATGAGACCTCAGGCTGTAGTTCTTGGAAGAAAACGCTCATTTGACCTCTCTGGCTTATCTTATGCTGCAAGATCTGATGAGTAATTTCTGTTAACAGAGGAAACATGAAGAAACTTTCCTTTCCCACTTAATTTTCTGTGCAGATTCCTGTTATTTCTAAGCTAAGTGCCAAAGCTTTGGGCTGTCCTCTTTCTCATCATGTGCACTCTTACACACAGAGACAACTACATGCTTTTCTAGGTGGGGGTGAAGGAGTGCTAATTACATTTCATCTGCTGCTCCTGAAGGAGAACAATACTGGCACAGAACCACAATGCTAACAATGGTGACCCAGGCTTTTCTAGTTGATAGGATATGGGGCCTTTTGTTGTTGTTGTTGTTTTACTTTGCTACATATGCAGGTCTCTAATATTATGGCACATACAGAAAAATTCCTTTGATCTTTTTTTGACTTTGTTGCAATAAGAAACATTCAGCACCTGTATGTGCTGGGTTGTGTGTCCCCTTCTCTATTCTGTTCTGGCTTKCTTATAGTCTTAACATAAGAGGAGGTGCCTCTGCCTTGTGTGTTCATCCAACCTAAGGATCTCAGGGGTTTTTAAAGGTAGAAAAATCCTTTGAAAGGACTTTCACAAGAACATATCTCCTTGTTCTCTGCTCAGCATCCTAATTTCTAACCCTTTTGAATTCTACCACTGTTCTCCAGCTACATCTCTGGGCCTCAGTTTTTCTCTTCCACAGACTCTACAGATGGCATTTCTGCTGTTGTCCTGTGCTACCACCACTCCTTTCTCCTTTTTCTTTAGCAGAAATACTTGGTAAAAGCATCTGCTATTGCCCTCGAATGGAAAATCCAGAAAGGATGTCTAGGAACAGAATTTGCTCCGTCCTTGCAGGCGACAAGACGCTGCCCTTTGTGCTGCTGCCTGACCTGTGGCTCAGGGAGTAGTGGAAGTTAAGGGATTTGAAGCCCAGGTAGTAGGGAGAGTTATCTCAGCTGTAGCTGAACTGCTCTGAGCATGTTGAGGGTATTTAGCCTTAAGCACATGTGCGAGAGACCAAGTGCAAAATCTGTTTTCTAGTGTCTAGGACCCAGTGCTCTGACATGAAGATCAATGATGTAAAGAACAYTTGAATAAGGAGGGATTTTTGCCCAGAGCCTCCTCATAAGGCCTAGAAAGCAACAATATGTGCCAGAAAAGTATGACTAGCTGTTTGTGCTTCTGCTTTTGGGACAAAATGTAATTGTCTACTATGTTCCTAGAATATGTGAAAAGCTGATCTGTGCTGGGTTCCTAAATGCTGCAGCCTTATGAAGAGGGTAATATCAGAGTTTCATAGACATAGAATGAGCTRAAAACAGATTTGAAGTCTAGAATCAGATATATGATGAGCCTTTTCACAAGGRAGAGGAGAATGGCTCTGTACAACTTCAATTGTGATTGTACCCTCAGTGCCTAAATGTGCAACTCTAGTATTGTCACTTGCTTAGTGGGTGGAAGTGTGAGGGGGGTTTGGTGTGGAGTATCAAATAATTCTGTGCTCAGCTAGACCACTAGAAGCATCTCAGCCTTCACTGCTCCTGCTGTTTCTTTATATAGCTTTGTACTGTGATCTGCTTTATACAGTACTGATTTAAAGTTGTCATACCGGGTTTCTCATCTTGYGGGCTGTGTTTACTCATTGTGAAAACTGCTGCTTGAAGGCAAAACACTGCAAAATGTAATCTTGACAAGTATCTTGTTGCTCTGGTGGGGAGGACATAAATATTACTGCATTTAGTTGAGTTTTGGGAAATGTGTTTCCATATCACCRTTGCTTATTTCCCTTTTCCTGAGAAGTTTCACCTTGCATAAAGGTGGTCTGTGTAGTTTTTAAAATATGGGTCTACACTCATTTTTATGAAGGGGGGAAGGGAGAATATGGTGCMCAGCAAAGTAAGCCCAGAGAGTTGKATTGGCTGTGTTTTGCAATACTGTTGCTTCTGTGTTTTCTGCCCCAGCCCTCCCTTCCTTAGGAAGAACCTTGATGTACAGGGTGTCTCTTCATCACAATGCCAGGAAACTAGCAACTCCCTTTCCTTTTATCTGATTCTGATTTCAGTCACTCCTCATTTTCTCAGTTTCTCACTGCGAGCTTGTATTTTGTGTGTCTTGGGGGTGTGCTCAGAGATGTATAATTTTCCCAAACCCTGTAATTAAGGGATTCTTGGGATTGAGGAGCCAGCAGAGAATGCAGAACAAATGGAAGGAAACAGAGCAGTAAGTGGTGCTGGAATTCTTGATAACAAATGGGCTGTTGGGAAATGTCAAGGCTTTTGGTAGGCTTGTATGCAAGTAAATTTACGGGAAGCAAGGGGAAAAAAAAACCTGACATGAAGGCAGAGGTGTGCCTAACTCTTTCAACACAGGTGTGTGTGTGTATGTGGGGATGCTGGGGGTGGTGATTTTTGTTGCCACCAACTTTTGTCATGTGAATGTGTCTGGATTGCTGTTAGGGTGGATTTTCAAGGGAAATAAAAGATCCTACACTACGTGCTGCCAGTTCAGCGAGTGACAGCTTTTGTCATGAGTACTTCAGCAGTGTCCTTACACCCTGTCACTGAGGGTGCTCTTCCAGACCCAGTATAAAACTGGGACTCTGAATCTTGTCTAATATCTTTACTCCTGAATAAAACCATCCTGGGGTCCTTTCTTGTYACTAGAAAGATACCTGTGTGTTGTATTATCTGTTCAGTATTTGATGTTTGTTTGAATTCGTGCATCTTGACCCAAACTGTTGTGTACTTCTGTGTGTGTGTGCACTGTTGAGTAGCATTCTGGGCTATCCATATGCTTAGATAAATGTGCTGGGACTCATTTCTCCAAAAAAAAAAAAACTTTGCCTGTTTGTAATCTTCTAGATTGAAAGGTGCTGCAGAAACASTCATACCTGTTTGCTAACCCTCTCTTGCCGCTTATTCCCTTCCCTCTTCAGATTACACGCTCACCGTGGAGGCGGTGAAGCTGAAGCCGTTCTTTGTAGCAGGCCACACCTTTGAGATGACGTGCAAGGTGTCTTCCAAAAACATCAAGACGCCGCGCTACTCCGTCCTCATCACGGCGGAGAAGCCCCTGGCGGACCAGTCGAGCCCCAACGGGACCACTCGCATCATCTCCCTGAGCCAGGACTCGGTGGTGCGGCTGGAGGACTGGACGGACCAGACCCGCGTGGACGGCGTGGTCCTGGAGAAGGTCCAGGAGAACGAGTTCCGCTACCGGATGTACCAGACCCAGATCTCGGACGCGGGGCTCTACCGCTGCGTGGTGACCGCCTGGTCCCCAGGGGGTGGTGGCATGTGGCGGGAAGCCGTGAATGGCTTGTCCAACCCTATCCAGATAGACTTCCAGACATCAGGTTGGTATAGAACCTGGCAGCTGTGTGCCTAGGCCAGAAAGGGAGAGAATTCTGTGATGCTTTCCCATCGATTTCTCTGTGTCTCAGAAATACCTGCTCTTTGGAACAAATGGTATGATGGCTGAGAGCTGTGCTTGTCTCCTTTGGTGGTACTTGTGTCCTTTGTGCTATTGATTGTTTACAGAAAGATGTTTAATGAATTGGCTGTAATCATAACCCCTGGGTTTTTCTCTACTAATGCAGCTTTTATGGTCCTGCAGGCTCAGAGCTGGTTCTCAGTATGGAGCAACTGCTGCTGCATTTGCCAGCTGTAGCACTAGATTGTTAGTAGTGCCTGCTCRGGAAGAACATTAATATAAACTGGATTTCTGTTCCAAAACAGACTCTATTAGCATAGCATTAAATTCCCTGAGCACACCTCGCTGTTGATGTGATTGCAGAAAATGGTCAGGCCAGGGTAGCATTTCARCCATCTCAGTGAGTGTATCCTGCCACTGCAAGACCTCACAGGTCCCTTGCGACTGAACTACAAAGCTCCACAAATTGGGATGAATTTCAGTACCCAGAAGGACATCCTGTTCCTCAGTTGCTTGCTGAAACCCGTACCTTCAGCTGTAACAAAGCCTGCCTGTTGAGATTTTTCTAGAGAAACGTGGATGTATTGTTGGGGGCAGGGAGAGACGGACAGCATTGATTTGGATCATCAGAGATGCATGTTTACACTGACTTTCTGTCATGTTATATTGTTGGGAAGTGCTGTGGGAGCTGGTTTTTTATAGCAGTGGTGCACGTATGAGGGCTCATCTCATGATTTGATAAACCAAGTTGGTGGGGTTTTGAGCAGTTTTATAGCCCAAATGTAGCCTGAAGGTGCATCTGATGTTGGAGCTCYCTAGTTAACTGTTTAATCACAAACCTCTTGCACTTCCCTGTTCCTGTTCACAAGAGCAGCTTGGAAGGAGGTCTTTCCTCACATCCCTTTTTCTTCGTGCTCATATKCTGCTTGTAATAGCGGGCTGTAGCATTTTTAGGAGATGTGTCTGTGTCTAGGCAAGAGCTGCCCAACTTCTGGTTGCATCCATAACTAAGGTAATCGTTCTAGATGACGTGGTTCCTAAAAACTGAACTGGCTTATATGAGGCACAGTGAAAAAGGACAAGGGCTGAGCATAGGGGGACAGCCTGGCAGTGAGGACATCACTTTGTAGGAAGCTTTGAGATGTAGCATCCAGATACAAACCCTAATGAAGGTGTAGCTTTGATCTAAGCTGGCCAGGCAGAGGACATTGACTCAGCTGAATGCTTCTTTCAGTTTTAGGTAATTTCTCAGGATGGTTTAGTGGGTTACTGTTTTAGCCTCATTACTCCTGAAATCTGGGTCAGACACAGCGGGAGAGTAGCATTTGCAGAGGGGTGATAAAAGAAACCAGCACGAATGAAATCTGCCCCAAACCCCCACCCTTCCCCTCCAAGCTCTCATGTGGAGGCTTCCCTGCACAAAAGTGGTGGTTGGTGCCTCTCCCAACATTGCTTGGCTTGTGTCACTTTGAACTCCCATCCCAAAAGTTTGATGGGATGCTATTGATACCCATGGTTCGGAGGGAAACCTGCGAGCTATGCAAGGGGGGGAAGTGTGCRTGTTGTAGTCTTGACTTCCTTTTGCTGTCAGCCTCTCCTCCCAGCCTCTTCACCCAGATAGGATTTCTGGAGCGTGGAGTGAAGAAAGGGAGGCAGCATGTAGAAGTGCCGTGGGAATGTGTGAATTCCAGTAGCAGGGCTGGAGCAGGGGGAGGGATGGTCCTGAAGCCCTGTCAGCCTTTCATTCTTTACAACAGAATGAAGAAAGAAATGAGATGCCAGGCACAATTTGCTGGAGTGCTATTTCCCAAAATAATCTTGGCATGTAGCAAAATTTGTCTTGAAATACCTGCAATTTTCTTTAATTGATGGATGAACTTYGTGTCCTTCAGTTGTTACTCAGATATCCCTGCTGGGTATTCACCTCTGGGCATGATGAGAACGTGTGATGAACACAGTTAGAATGGACTAACTGTGGAATTATTATTTGGGAAGTGATTTGGAATGAAGTATACAAGACAGAAGATGTTTTGTGGGTGTGCTACTTTGGTTTTGTTTGCTGAAGCCTCCTGTCTTTGATGCAAACTGAGTCAGGGAGCCAGAGGTAAATGGCAAAGTTGCGGAGCAGCTATAAAAGCACAGCTCAGATATCACACCCTTCTCTTGCATCCTGTGGCACAAGCAGCTGTCAAACTTGTTCTTCAGAAGAAAGAAGTTGGTGCCAGAATTTCCCTAATGGGTATGGTGAAAGGCAGAACTGCTGAGGGAGCTAATTGTTTCTAGGGAGAATTTCTCCAGAAGTGGAGGGAAGATACTTAACAGGAAAGGTGCAGGAAAAATAGAGGGGCATACAGCTTTCCAGGCAACTGGGGAAAAAAAAAGTTGGGGAGCACCAGTGGGCTAARTCCTGAGTTATAGGGAGGGTGGGGTGTGGTGAGTATCTTATGAGTGTGTTTGCCCCTGATAGGAAAACTCTTAAGGACTCAATTGCACTGACTTCTGGGACTCTCAAAGTGTAACAGAAAGGCAACTTAGCTGTAACTGCTGGAGGGGATATAATTTGGCAGTGTAATTTTGAAAAATAGGATGTATTCCAGTCTCCTCCGTACTTTGAAGTCTTGGACTTGGACAGCTTTTTTCAGCTTGCATCATGGCTGTTGGAGTGGGGAGGGGATCAATACGGAAGCAGCATTTTCAGCAAAAGGAAGCCCTTAAAGGGTTTTACATGAAGCTTTTAGTCCTAGGAGGAATTTCTTTCTCAGTTGTTGTTATTGATTCTCCTTTGATGGGGGATGGTGAGGCTTGCTGGGATTGGAAATCCTTCCCTCCAATTTGACTCTCTCCCAGAACCCTCTGAGTTGAGTGATGTTTCAAAGAGGGGTTTTTAGCATGCTTACACATTGTGCAATGTGATCTCTCTGAATGGCAGGGGCCTGTGAGCTTTTCATATGTGAGCTGGGGACTGCACACGTGAAACTTCAGTGTTTCCTGCCACAATAGGCTTGAGATGTGGCAGTGCTCTGAAATGTTTTTCCGTGAACATCTGTGGAAAATGTCTTGCTCAGATTCTTTCCATTCAAGGCAGAACTTGCTGGCTGCAAGCAGAGACCTCCTCTCTTCTTTCTCCACTTGCAGTTGCAGAGGGATGTATTTATTCCATTTGGTTAATGGTCTGAAATGTTAATGTAAAAGCATTTGTTTGAAACACCCTGAACTAAAAAAAAGGAAACGTGGATTTTGTCCACTGAATTATATGAACTGGAAGTGAGGGTGGGAGTGTGTGGTGAGAAGCCTACTAGGTCATTAGTCTTCAGATTTTCAATCAATGGCAGATTGTTCTCTGCTGGATATATTTTAAGACCAGAGGGGATCTTGTGAATCCTCTGGTATGACCTCATGAATAACATGGATCGCTAGACCAATTTCGTAAAACGAGTGCCTTCTGTATGTCCAGCTGCTGCAAGCAAAATGAGCTTATCTAGAGGGCAGGGGAAGCTGTCCCATATGAAGAATTTAATATTCTTCCCTGCCTTTTTTTTTTGTGTTCCCAGTGTAGGACAGAGAGGTTCTGCCATCTCTTTTATAAAAGGTTGCCCGGTGATGTGAGGAACAAGAACAGCTGCCAGTGCTTGTCTTGAAAGTTGCTCTTAATTTCATTGCACTGTTTCTACTCCAATGCATCCTCTCTCCTCCYGAGCTGTTGGTTGATGCCTGTGTACACAGCCTTTCTTTCAGCCTGGAACACACCCATCTTCTGTCTCTTGCTGTTCTTCTGAAGCCAGTGTATGAAGACAGTTTCATAAACTCTGCTTTGGCATCAGTCCTGTAATTTTCGAACCCTTTTACCACGAGCTGGGCAACCCAAGTTAGTGTTTAGAATGCCTTTGCCCACTACACACTCACAGGGGTTTCCACAGAAGTGACTTATTTTCCTTTGCCTTGAGGGAAGCAGGGAGGAGGAAGCTTTTAATCTCATGTTGAGAACTGTGTTATGAGAGAGAACCATTTGGAGCTTGGCTGTGCTCTGAGCTGTCCTCCCTCTGTGCCATTCAGCAGAGGGTAGAAAGTTCTGGAGAGGCAAAAATAAAAGAGAACTTGTAAGGGAAACATCTCAATGAAATCTTCARCTCGGGATTACATCTGCATGTGAGCTCATTGCACAGCAATGTATTATCATTCACTTTGGAAGAAGCTGAGATAAACCAAGAGCTGCTGAAATATGAGCTGAGTATTGATGTTGAACTTGCAATTAAAATGAAATGATGCCCTGCAATGACCCCGAGAGATACTCAATTTCAAGAAAGGCGAATAGAAAGATTCTTAAAGGAAAGAAAGCTTAATCACGGAAATGAGTGAAAAGCAATGCAGCAGAAACTCTTTGGCAAGAAAGGCTGGTATTTTCCAGCCACTGTTAATGGGCAGGAACGTGCTTTGTCATTGTGTGCCTTTGTGCCTGTGTGCATTAATTTGTAGCTGGAAGTAGAAACCACAGATTTAACTACTGAGGGCTTCTTCCAGTAACAGCTATTATGAGGCTTGGGGTAAAGCCTGTGAGGGAACAGCTTCATGAAGAAGCAGGGAAAGGGCAGGGGTCTGGAAAAGTGTAGGTGAAGAACTCATTATCTGGATAGAGGCAGGTCATGGGATTCTTAGTTGAAGAGGAAATGATTTGGTGCCAGGGCAGATATGAGTAATATTTTGGAGGATGGAGAACTTGCGGGTTGCATCAGTTGTTTTCCCTGTTTGGGTCTGTGGTGCTGTCTGATTGCAAGCAGGGAAGCTTTTTTTCTTGCACATTTGAAGTGTTTGGATTACTGATCAGGGAAGTAAAGCAGGGAGAAGGAGTTGACATTACATAAATGGGGCTCAGAATTTACTCTTCTCTAATTTGTAAATCTTCAAGTTGAGCAAATTRATTCAATCAACTTGAACTCCTCCTTTCCACCTTGCAGCCCCTTCAGTGTAAATCTGATTGAGCACAGAGTAATAAACAAAATTTSGTTCAGCTTAGAAACACTTGTGTTTCATTTTATATGTAGAAGAATTAGCATAGCACTTTTTAGCTGAAAACTGTAWCACTGTAGGATCTGGCTCCTGGAGTTACCTTCCTGGGTGACATGAAATCAACAGTTTGAGCACTGAGACCTAACATAAAAGGGGACATTCAGAAGAAAGTACACCAAACAAGTCCTCATCCTGGAACGTGGTTTCTCTTTAAGCACTTCTAGGTTTGTACTAGTAAACTCCTAACCTCAGTTTCTTCACTTTCTGTTTAAAGTTATGTAGTGTTTTTCAAGTGGTCAGAAGTCAATAAATGCTCTAAAACTCTTACTATCCTAACTGCAGTGCTTTTTAATATCAAATTGTTATTACTGTAATAAAGAAGAAAACTTTTTGTAGGGGTTATATCTAAGCTTACATATGGCCTTACTTATAGGGAGAAACAGAGATTTTGGCTTAGTTTAAATCAAAGGTCTCAGCAGAATATGGCAATTTATGATGCTTAGCTCTTAGAATTGGGAATACYGGTTTGTTTTGTAAATCTGTGCTCTTTAGCTTCCAAATTATCTGAGGGAATGACACGTATCTTCAAATCTGAAATTATCAAAATCCAGTTATTTCTCAGCTTTCAAACTCATGAGCAGCTTTTCAGCATTTAACTTTGCTTTGTTGATGAGCTTTAACAGGTCTTGCTTGATCTGTCAGCCCTGCAATTGAAACTAAACCCTGGTTTGTTTATTCTCCCAAGTGACCAGTAGGTGCCAATAAYGGTATTTCAAACTGCTGAACGCGGGTGGCAAGGTGACCAGAGCCACATCATCTGTTATGTGCAGAGTTCTGTTTTTCTCAGTGTTAATGTAGCATGAACTCCTGTCTCATTGAAGGAGAGGGTTGTGTCACCCCCCCAGCCTTTCCCGTGACACTGTGAGTGCCTGAGCRTGGCGATGCTGAGACCCTGGGCCAGTGTCATCAGTGTCTGCTGGGAGTTGCCTGTTTTACCACSTGCCTGTATCTGTAACCTTGGTGTTGAGATGTTTGGCCTTTTTTGTGTGTGTGGGTTTTTTTGTCTGTTTTGTCTTGGAGGGCAAAAACTTGAGAAAAGTACTTGGGTTTTGTGTGCTGAGGTTTGGTTGGTGTGGTCCAGGTTCAGGGCCTCGTGAACACTGGGTGSGGGGAACAGGGCACTCAGCAGGATTCACACCAAGATTTCTGTGGCACATTTGTGACTTCTTGGGATGTCTTCAAGACCCTTGAAAATGTGTCTGGAAGCATGTCATGTTTGCTCCGCTGAGATAGGCCTGAGATACATCCAAAGAAGACATAGGAGGTYGCAGCCACGCAGTTTTCAAGACTGAACTGAGAAGCTTTCACTGTAATTAATCTTGCTTAGGTTTAAAAAAATAATAGAATATTGCTGTCCCTCTTCAGCTGGAGAGGGAAGAGCACAACCCCTGACACATCTCTTGACTGTTGATATGCAGTTCTAGCACAGGACAGTGATTTCTCCCTGGAGGCAATTTGCAAGAGATGTTACCTGCTAGGGAAATAACTGAAGGGCAAGCACTGGCTGTGTCTCACCAAGGGGAAGCAGGATCCTGCAATGCCGGCGCAGCTGCTGCCTCGGAAGCTTTGGCTCTWCATGGGGGAGGCAGGGTGGAGATGTGCTTGGTGACCCAGAACTGAGCAGTGTGCTGGGAGTGCTGCACTTCCATGAGACATGGCCTTTCCTGGCCGAGTGACCAGCCAAGCTTGGCTTTAACCCTTGTGACATCCAGTGCCAGGAGAGCTCTGGCTCCGCTCCGCATCAGCGGCGTGCTGGCGTGCCAGGGTGTGAGGGCAGTGTCTCTTGAATGCAGGAGGTACCCGGGCTTTCAGCCTGGAA
This sequence comes from Amblyornis subalaris, assembly GCA_018881555.1. NCBI lineage: Eukaryota > Metazoa > Chordata > Aves > Passeriformes > Ptilonorhynchidae > Amblyornis > Amblyornis subalaris. Next base: position 4,583,536 of record JACAXG010000059.1, read on the forward strand.
ATAAGGCCTGAAAAATCCTGTCTGTGTGTACCCTCTGCCTTTCCTTGCTGAACCTGCCAGGGCGGGGGTAAGGTAGCCCATCCTTAGCCCAACAAAGTTGGAATCGTGCAGTTGATCTCTCTTGCTCAATCTCTGCCAGCATCCAGCCAGGACAGAGCCTGTTTGTTGGGGCAGAGCATGTCCCATATTCCTGACATGTCATCTCACTTGCTGCAGGGACTTAGGATAGATTCTGAGCTATGGATGGTATCAGGATTATTGTGGTACTGCTCTGCCTTTGATCAGTGCAGCAGAGGGAATGTGCTGGGAATGCAGGGACGTTCCTGGCAGATTTTGACAGTCTCTTTGTTTCTTTTCTTTGACAATTCTCACACAGCTTGAGAACTTTTCTGCTTACAGTTGGCTGGAGTGCCCTGGTCCATGCTGCCTTTAATCCCCTAGGACCTTGAACTTCTGTCTGCACAACTCCAAACAAAAGGATGGAAAATGTCTTGTTTTATCTGAAGACAAATAATCAAATAGGCTGCAAGGGGAATATCGTTTGGTGTGCATGYGTGTGAATGTCAGGAAACAAACTGAATTCACACAGAAACAGTTTGGATAGATGCTGAGGAAGCAATCAGATTAATCTCTGTTCATTGTAGTTGGAATTAATTTCTTAGTGTGCTGTGTGATCTCTGCTGACCAAAACAAGCCAGGCCCTTGTAGTCTAGAACAGTTTCACCAAAAATTGTAGCTCTAGCTTCATGATACATCCAAGTTTCTTTCCAGAACCTCAGTTTGGAGATAATGTGATGAGTGTGTGCCATGTGGAGAGCTATCAGCATAGCTTTCCACAGAAACCTGTTGAGAGGGCAAGGCACAATTCGGTTGTCTTGGGTGATTTCCTTAAGTGTTCTTCATTAAAAGCTTTGTTTGCCACTGATCTTCAGTGGATTTGAAATGTGTTGTTCTTGTGCTAAAAGAGTAGCAGCTGAGAATGAAGGAGAGCAAATAAACAGCTTTTCTTTCCTCCCAAGCCACCCTTCTATGCTTATTGTTGCGGCTGTTGTGCCGGAAGTAGGTGAGCCAGGTAATGATAGCAACTAATTGGAGTCTAGGGAGGGTAAAAAGGGTTGCTTCTTAATCTGAGTCCCAAGTTTCTTCTTGGGTTCCCTGGCCCTTTCCCCCAAAGTCATCCTGGAGGTCACTGTTGGGATCAACTTTCCTTCTGCTGTTCTCCTTCACCTTGTTTAGTGGAGAAATCACAGAGATATTTTGGTCCATTCTTCAGTTTCTGCCCTGTGAAATAGAGACTGACTAACCATGTTGGCATATCTGAGGAGTTGTGATTTTGTTACTTTTGCACCAGAAATGCAGCTGTTGTCAAAATTTGGGGAATTTGGTTTTTAACTTATGTACCTCAGAAGCCAGAACATCACATTGTTGTTGTGGTGTCTGAGTGTTTTGAAAGAGCCTGATGGTTTTCATGGGTATCATCACCACTTTGCAGCTGAGGGAGTTACTGTACCCTTGGGCTTTGAGACATCTGTAGAAGATATCTGTGGCAGAGCCTGAAGGAAAACCCACAGAAAAGTATTATCAGATGCACTACTTGTATTGTCTGTTCCAGTTCCACGGCAGAACCATCTGTATTATTAAAATACTGCTTTGCTTTAACTTGAGTTCCTATTGACAGCCTCAACAAAATGGCCCATTCTGGATGGGCCTGAACTCTCATGCTCTTAAAGGTGTAACCAGTGGAAGACCAGCTCCTTTTGTGCTGACAGTAGAAGACAGACTTGGAGCAGTGTTGGGTGACAGGTCTGATGGTTTGGGTACTTTGTCTTAGTACAGGATTTAATGGCTAAAAATGGATAACTATTTTACAAAGAACTTACATGGTTGCGTATCGCTACTTCAGAGCTCTGTCTCCACAGACGAGGAGAGAATACTTCRGAAATGTGCAAGAAAGGTGTTGGACACTGAAGCAAAGCCTGCCTTGAATAACTRGTTACTCTTTTCTAGGTCCTGTGTTCAACGTCTCGGTGCATTCTGACAGCCCCACCATTTACCAGGGCGAGGTGGCAGATTTGCTCTGCATCGTCACAACGGAAGGAATGCCCCTCGAGCCAGGTATTTCAGCAACAKTAGTTCATTTTAACTCATTTGCCTTCAGCATTTAACAACCCCTTGAGTGAGTCTGGAGAGTTTGGAACCAACAATTCCGCAGAACGAGATAAATACAGGACAGTGTGTTTGCTTTACACAGCTCAATCTGAAACAAGGTTTTTTCATTTCACTGCCTGAAGGGAGAGGGGGAAAAAAGTGTTCTTACTGTTAAATTCCCCTGTGCTGTCCCCACCTACTGACCCCACTGCAGGCAATCTCAACTTACAACCAACGGATGGGCCATGAAARCTGTTCCTGTTCCCTTTAATTGGAAAGGAGGTCCATTGGCTAAACCATTTAGGAGAAAATGGTCATCTGTAAAGAAATCTTAGTCACCTGGCCAGTCAGCTTCACAGTGAATTTAAGGCTCAAGGTAAATCTAAAAATCGTAATTATTGACTGCTGCAGCCTAAATGCCAAAAATGAATGGTCATTGCCTTCAGAGCTGAGCATCCTTTTTTATGTGGGAGAAAGAAATACAGTACCTAGTTCCTATGAGAAGTATAGCAGACACTTTAAAAGCAAATTTTTATGAAGAGCGAAAAAGTTCATAGAATTGCTCAAAACCTAGCTGCTTGCCAAGCATTGTCTGAGCTGCTTTTCATCAAAATGCTGTCAGACTGACTCTCTTTCTTATACCCAGAATTTGAGTTTTGAGTGAGTTTAGTCATTATATATATGAATATAAACATCTCTTTAAAATAAATCTACAAATACATATGTAAATATAAATATATGTGTATATATCTGAATTTAAGGATGTCATGATTCATGCCAAACTTAAAAGTCTACACATAAGCCACTACAAAAGAGGTGCTGTGCAGAAAATATTACTTATAATGTTGTAGCTGATGAGATGAAGTACTTGGCTTAGTAAAGGCCCATCACTTTGAAATTACAAGATGTCTGTTCTGCATTAAATCTGAGCGTAGTGGGGAAGCAATTTGCCGGATTACAGTTGTGTGCTGCCTGTGAAAAAACGATAGAAGTCTGTAGATTGTGTTATTGAAATGCTTGGTAGGGAGGAAAAGCTGAGTAAACTTTATTGCTGTCAAAAGAGCCATAGCCTGGGATATTGGGCACAGCAAGCAGCAATGTGTGCCTGTGCATAAACCTCAGCCTGTCCTGGGGCTTCTGCTCAGCAGGAAGCCTTGTCCACGTTGAGGTGTGCTCAAGCTCTTACAGGTATTGTTGTGAGGCAGTACCCAAAGCAGCTGCCTTCCTTCCCAAAGCAATAATTGCTGATAGGGAGCAGCTGCTGCTTCTGCTGGTGTTTGACAGCTTAAATAAGCTTGGGGTTCCCTTGTGAAAGAGGCCTCAGCATCCCTGACTCACCTGAAACTTGGAAGCTGGAACACAGGAAGCTCCACCTGAATATGAGGAGGACTTCCTTACTGTGAGGGTGACCACACACTGGAACAGGTTGTCCAGAGGTGATGTGTGGAGGCTCCTTCTCTGGAGAGATTCAAAAGCCATCTGGATACAGATCTGTGCCATGTGCTCTGGGATAACCCTGCTGGAGCAGGGAGGTTGGACAAGATGACCTCAAGTGGTSCTTCCCAGCCTGACCCATTCTTTGAAAAGAGGCCACTCAGTAGCAGTGGGGCTTTCCTGTCACTGCTTTGCTGCACTTGGTTTTGGGATGGTTTTGTGTGTATTTGGTAGCTTGGGGCTGGGAGGAACACTGACAGTATAAGGATAATCAAAGGGGTTGAAGTAAAATGGTGTGGTCTTTTGAGGAGCTGCTCATCAGCACAGTTAAGTTTTAACTTGGCAACTTCACAAGAGTTTGTGGATGTCTGTTGAATTGATAGATTATCCCTGGAGTTGGAGATGATGCTGTTTCCAGCGGTCATGGGCAACCAGAGCAGAGTCTTAAATGTCAGCACTGTAATCTGTTCCATAGCTGGGTAATGTCATCTTGGACATGGCAGACCTCTGCCTCTCTGGTGGTTTTTTTATCTTGTTTCTTTTGTGTTGGYGCTTTGTTTGGTTTTGTTGGGGTTTTTTTTTCCAGGCTGTAATGGGGCAGATGAGGCACAGACAACAAATACACCTTGATTGGAGTAAAGTGTGGCATTGTGGCAGGTTTTGAGGGGACTTTTCAGTCCACACTCCGAGCCTCCAGTTGCTGGATGAACAGGATTTAGGGCCTAACCAGTCATGCTGTGTGGAGAAACCCCATGGGCCTGAGAATCTGGTCCTTCTCCAGTCCTTGCTGGTCCTCTGGATGAGACTGGCAGAACAGCTGCAGGGAACAGCTGGAATTTATGCAGGGTGTGCAGACTTCCCTCGTCCATCTGCCTTCTTGGCCTTGGGAGCTGGAGGGGGCTAACGGAGCAGGTTGGGTGAAGGGCTTAAGGGCTTTTATGGTAGCAAACAGATGCAGTTCCTCACTAGTAACCTTATTCCTCTGTATCCCATCTCTGATCTGTCTCTATGCTGTGTCAGCATCACAGTTTAATTCACAGCTGGAAAGGAGGACTTGCTTTTTAAATTAGTGCCAAACGTTAGACAGACTGTGAAAGTAACGGGGCTGTCTCATCCCATTGGGGAAATGAGGCACGCTGTTAGGGAAAGCCTACACCTGGCAATCAGAGAAACAGGGCAAGAGTTGCCAGGACCTTCTGGAAGAAAACAGATGACTGCAGAAAAGACAAGGTCATTCCGTTTGGGAATGTGATGAGAAAGGAGAACAGAGCAAATGCATTTGACTCCCTTCTGAGGAGGGGCCTTTTGAAGGCCATCTGTGCTTCCTGTGTCAGACCTGCTGCAGGGCTGGCGTTTGGGTTCTCTCATGAGCAAAGAACCAGGATGTTTCGTAAGGTGTCCTGTTAAATGCACATCCTTTGAACACATTTGGTATGCCAGCCAGCTCTGCTCTTGTGCACATAGGCACTCAACTTYGCAAGCTTGCGTGTGGATTAGTATGTGTGCCTCCTGTAATAAGTTGGTGTCAGGTGCCACTTCTTCTCCCTCTTTGTATGCACAATCAGAAAAATAAAATATTTCCAAGGAGCTGAGGGAAAGTTAAATGACCAATTATCTTTGTCGGTGCCATTTGTTACAGTTTGATCCATTTTTTTTTTCTAGGGGCGTCACTTAYGGTGTGAACCCTTTTCTGGTAGAGGCAACTCACAATGCCTTCAGTGTGTGTTAGTGTGTACCCACCCTGTGGGAAATTTTCAAAAGGGTAGAAAAGGTTTTGGCGTGACTGCTACATGCTTTAATTTCCTCTGCTTCTTTGAGACCCTGCTGAAATCGAGTGTGTATTACTAAGCTCAGAACATGGCAGCAACTGCTCCATCTAAAGAAGTGCTCCTTTGGCTTGGCAGCTGTGGYTGGTGTTTTGAATTGATACGAGGGGAGTTTGTGTGTGTCAGGGGGGAATAGTAGTTCTTCTGTGCCCTCAAGATATAAAAGCTGCTTCTGATATTTCTGTTGAATACACATTTTCACAAATGATCTCCCTAGACTTCCCAGATCACCCATTCTTGGGCTGTGTGCTTAGGGATTTAAAAGTATTACTTACTGTGCCTGAAAGGAGATGTGTTTTTTTTTTTTATCTGCTCCAGACAGACCCAGTGGGCACTCTGGAGAATTTAACAAAACCAGCTTGTTTACCACTTATATGGCTTGAAGTGGTTTGCTCAGCTCTCTAGGAAGCCCTATTCAACCTCATTTAAATGTAGTAAACAAAAAGGGTCTCAAAATTGTGATTCAACACTGTAACAGGATGCTGAGAGAGCTCCATTCTAAGCAGTGGAAGTGTATGGTTCCTAAGAAGCTGGTCTAGAAATAGGATTCCCTTTTTTGAGGAGTGATTGGTCAGGGAAGTAGCTCAGACCCAGACAGCTTAGCCCTGTGTGTCAAATCGAAATGTGCGTAAAGATGTGCTTTACATGTTGATGATCCTCACTGGCTGAGGAGGGGAGGAAGCACAGCASCACTGTTACTCTGAAGTGTCCAGCTCCTAGGGCTCTGTGCTCCTTTGGGAAAGCAGCTGGGTGCATGTCCTGGTGGCACTGAGGTCCCTGATGCCCTTGAGGGCTTGGCACTGGGATGTTATGCTTTACCATGGGGCACCATGGCCAGGTGTCCCACACTACTTACTGTGTGGCTCAGAAAGAACCAGGAAAAGAAACCTTTAAGTGTCAGTGTGGTTCTTGAAGCGGAGTTTTTGTAGATTTGGGACGAAAATCAGGTGGGACTTGCCAACATTGATGCCAGGAGTGTGGAATGGTACAGATGCCTAGTGTGTGACCTGTTTCATGTCAGTAAATCTACATATTTATTAGCACTTGGGAGCTGCTAGGCATGTTCATCTCTGATATTTAGAGAGCACCTGATTTATGTCCTGGCTTTGCTAAATTTTCCTGTATTTTTATTGCATGAAACCCAGAGATATATAGAGATGAATCAGATGACTTTGCTGTGTTAAGCTATTTCAAGGAGGATAGTGACAGAGTACTTGGAGCCAAATCCTCCCTCTGACTGTCTGTAGTGAGTCACTAATTGCAAACTGTGTATACTGACTAATAAAATATGTTGGCATAATACTGTTGTCCCATGTTGTAATTACAGAAGATAGATTCAACTATTTCAAAATGACAGCAAGTGCCTGCACTCATCTCTGTATGTGGAGGGGAGGGAACCTCAAATTATCTGACACATAAAAGAAAGAATTCTTCAAAGTTGCCTGAGGATCTGAAGACTAGATTATTATTATCTTTTAATATCTGAATTTATTACTTAAACCTTTTTCAGCAAGTTGAGTGGTGTGTTCAGTGTAATTTGACTTAGCCTGAAAGGTGTCCACATGCTCCTGGAGTACCTGGAAATGCAAGAGCTGGCAGCAGTCTTGGATCTAGTGAAGGAATTGGTCATTCCCAACGTGACTGCCTGTGGACCAGTGCTATTACCGTATTTGGCATAAACAGACAGCAGGGATGAAGAGTGGTTTCTATAAACAGAGCTCTCTCCAGCAGAGGCCCTGTTTCCCATAGACACTTGGATGAGCGCACAAAGCAGAGGTCAGAGTTTGGTCTCGTTGACTGAACATGTGTTTATGGTAATTTTTATTAACTTTGGTTTCAAGGGAAGTGGTCCGAGTGCTTTGCCAAGTAACGAATAGCAGCGTTTGTAGGATGACAGGCAAGAGCGATTGCTCTGAGGGCTGCTGGTCCATGTGACCTGTGCTGAACCCCATGTAGGATTGGGACACCTACTCCTGCTGAAGGGCTGCAGAGCAGGGCAGGTGCTCTCCTGAGGCTCCTGGTGCATCGCCCAGAACACCAGGCTGTGGCAGGCAAGGAAGGAAACTGGCTGGTGTCCCAAAACTGTTTGGTCAGCCAGTGTCTCTGGTAGTAACATCTGCTTTCTCATGTTTTTGTTTTGTTTCTGCAGGTGTGTGTAAAACCAGTGCACCTTAGGAAGAAGTTAATTGTACCCCAAACACTTGGGATTTTTTCTGCAGGAAGGGAGAATATTCCATGTGGCCAGCTGATAACACACTCCAAGTAGCAGAGCTGAGGATGACCCTTCACTTTAYTTTAAAATATGAAGGTTCCCTTTCTTTGCCAAAGTGTTAGTTTGCCTGACAGAGACTTAAAAATCATCTTCACTTAGATCTCTAAACAATTTGAGTACAACAGCAGGTTTAGGCCTTCAATTTTTCCATTAGCCTGAAGATCAAATGTGAAAGTTTAGAGAAGAGCAAAGTGAATTGGACAAAAGATAAGTTTTAAATTTGAGGTTGTTAGTGCTGTATTTTTCAGAGTTCTCAATACTAGAAAATGGAGGTTTGATATATTGCCAAGAACCACTGGGACTGCCTTAGGTGTGCAGAGGCTAAGCCCTGTGCACACACTGTACCAGTACTCCAAACTCAGGACAGAAATAGTAACCTCTGTTTCCAGTTTGGGCCCATCAGTTTGCCAGGAAGGAAGACCTGTGAGGGAACAAGTGAGCAGGCTTTCCTGTCTATGCCGTAGGTCGTGCCAGGTTTCAGACTCTGACAGGTGTTGCTGGGCTCATGATAGCAAAGAATAGCAGTGGTTTTTAAAGCAGATACTCAGCCACATCTGCCTAATGGGGTTAAGGCTGAGATGTGCTAATGAGATCAATAGGATCTTGCATGAACACAGAGCRAGCTCGATGTGCTGATGGACTCTGGCTACCTGTCAGCTGTGTTAAAAGTGCAAGGTGCTGCTAATCCATGTTACAGACTGTGTCCTTGGGTGGTGGAACTTGCACAAGGCATGATGTGTGATGTGACACAGTAACCCACAACTCTGGGGAAAAATGCATAAAAGCATCACGGTCAGGCTTTGCTCCTGAATGCTTTGTACTATTGCWGGTAATTTTTTGTGTACTATGCAGAATCTCTGTGTTCATTTAGGCAAAATGTAAATGGAAGGAAGGGGCCTTCAGGAAAGAACCTTCTGTTTTTGTGGTTGTGTAGGCTCTGCAGAAAGACAGTGTTTGCAAATCACTCTCTGCTAGCAAATACCTAGCACCTCCACTCCCTTTTACTGTAGGGGCAGCGTAACTATAGAACTCCTTATGACACAAGGCCTGCTTGGTAAAAACGTAGGTCAGAGTTAAATACAAATTTTAGAATAGCAGGCAGAAAGGCAAGAAATCTCTTCTTTGTCATCCCTATAGTAAACCACCCTTTTTGAGCCACTCCATTCTTCCTGTCAGTGCATTTCATTGCAGTTCAGTGCTTGAATCTTCCTAGAAAGGACATGTTCAGGGGACTCTCTCTTTTTCTTTCTGTTTTCTTTTTTTTTTTCCCTCTGCTGTCAGACCAGTGCTGGCTGTGCACTTTCTTTCTGTTGAGAAATGGCACTGTGAATACTTTTCAGAACTCACCAACACATCCAAATTCTTCTGTGTCCCCAAACGCAGATGATATGTCCTTCGATGTGTCCTGGTTTGCTGTGCGCTCCTTTGTGCTGGACAGAGAGCCCATCCTGCTGGCCTCGCTGGACCGGAGAGGGATTGTGACACAGAGCAGGAGGAACGGGAGCAGCGATCTCAGCCTGGAGAGGATCAGCCCCCTGGAATTCCGGCTCCGCGTGCACGGCTGCGAGGACCATGACTTTGGGAACCACTACTGCGTGGTGACCCCGTGGGTGAGGTCGGCCACGGGCGTGTGGCAGCGGGAGCCCGACATCAAAGCCAAGCCCATCTTTCTGTCTGTGAAAATGGATGGTAAGAGATCGAAACAGGTGTTACTCAATTTAGTTTTTAACACCTGATTATGTGTTTTTGTGGGAAATATTCCCCGTAACTACTTTTAAAGGTGCCTCTGTTAATCTCATTAGATTCTGTCATCCTTTTTTATTGTTTGCAATTTCTGATTCGAGATTCTTCAGAGTGGAAGAATCTGTTCTGCCCAAACAGTTGACAGATATAAGACTGGAGTGTTTTCTTTCCTGATCACCTCTTGGTGATGTTTTGCATAGCTGAGGCATCTTTCAATCTAGGGCAATAGTATTCTCTCCAAGTGCTAACCCTTCTGCTGCCTGCTGGAGGAAGCCTTGATTTGCAGAGGGGGTGTGTGAATTAGTCACGTTGTGGTTAGTGTCAAAGCTGGGAAGAGAAAAACAGAGCTCTGGCTCCTTCCTCCCAGTCTAATGACACGACATGTTGCTCCCTGAACTTCATGCCCTGTGTGCTTTCCAGCCTGAGTTGCAAGTGTTGCTAAGACTTCATGAGGAGGAAGTTGCACTCKAGATACTGCATTCAGCACATGCAGGAGGGGTTTTGAACTAGTTGCTTTCTTCTCAATATTTCCAGGAGAGGTCATTTTTGGAAGTTCCATGAACTTGAAATGAACAAGAAGCTTTTGTTCTCCCCACTGTGCTGATAACTATTGTAACTGTACTTTCCAAACTCTTTACAGTCCTTACTGCCTTTTAACTGAGCAGTAGGTATTTCAAAATAAATTTTTTTTGTTTAGGCACCAGCTTTGAAGGTTGATTAGACAGGGTAAATATATAGTAATTCTAATAATTCAAAACATAAAGGAGTCCACTCCTTGATTTTTGGAAACACATTACAAAGAAGGCAGCCACACTCTGCCTCTGATGGGGAAACAATCCAACACTTTTGTTTGGAGAAATGTGTGAGAGGATGCCTCTTGGAATGAACACTGTTTTGCTCACTCCAAGGCTCTTTTGGCGCTTCCAGCCTGTCCAAGGCTTTGAAATGGTAGAGGAAGGATTAGGGTGAAGAGGGAGTTCAGTGAGAGATCAATTTTTCAAACCCCCGAAGATGGAAATCAAGAAGGAAAATTAGTGCAATTTCTTTCTGAAATGATTAATCTGCCCCTGACTGAATAATGTGGAATTTTCTCCTTTTTCAGGCAAGAAGAAATAAAAGGAGTCTCTGAATTTTTCAGTGATATCTAATGACTCTGCCTTCCTTTTTCAGTTCTGAATGCTTTCAAGTACCCCCTGTTGATTGGCATCGGCCTGGCCACTGTCATTGGACTCTTATCCTGCCTCATTGGCTACTGCAGCTCCCGTTGGTGCTGCAAGAAGGAAGTGCAGGAGACGAGACGAGAGCGTCGCCGGCTGATGTCGATGGAGATGGACTGAGCTGGGGGCTGGACAYGCTTGCATTTCGGGAGAGACTCACAGGGCTCTTGGATTGTGTTGAGACACTTGCTCACAGGCCCAGACAAGACAGTGCGTTTGCTCTCTGATTTCAGCCTGGACCTCAAGCTTCTCCTTGTTACACGTCATGTCCTGACAGCAATCAGGCCATATTTAGCAACTAAGGGAGTTCTCCTTTTCCAGCCGCACTTTCTGCATAAGGGATCATGTCCTTCTAACGTGCAAACTGATGAGCCTTCTTTCAGCAGGGCCCTGTGACAAAATTCATTAATGTTTGTTTGTTCATTGGTTTTATTCCCCCCCTCCTGGTTTTGGAAAGATGTCCCTGTATGAAAGCACAGTGTCAGGATGATGAATGGGGAAGAGGCTGGTAAAAGTGTTAGGCTTTCACTGAATTAACCAATCTGCTTTTCCCCTCTATCCCCATCACACCATCCTGTTCCCTTTCTCTGTCCACCTTGGTGTCTCACAGACTTCTCTGTGTTGGGTTGAAGGCTGGGGAAGGTTCCTGTGCTGGAACCATCACGAGGCTGTTCCAGCAAAGAATTGTTTTATGGTTGTCAGCATGCCTTCTGTTCCCTGGCTTTCCAAGAGATTCCAGTTAATCCTGACACATAACTTGCCTGGTGGAGGTCTTTGAAGCACTTTTTTAAAACCTTTTATTTTCAGTGCTCAAAGCTCTTAGCTGTGGTGAGTAGGGACTAACTTGGCAACCCTGAAGAGTCAATCTTCAGACGAGCATTTGATGGATGTCTGCCTATGGCCCACCTTCTCCCCCACCCTTCCACCTTCTCTTCTCCCCACTACAGCTGCTCACATCGTGCCTGAGACCCTGTTCTGCTTGTGGCAGGGGGGCACGTGGTATCTGGGGACAAGGCTCAGCCTTCTGCTGGCCTCAGCAGGGAGGTGAGAGACCTTGCTCTCCTGGTGATGGTGTGATTTATGAACATAATAAGAGATGGATCTTTGTCTGCAGTCGGCCAAGTGATCGTGTTTAGAGACTTGTAAACTATGTATTACCAAATGCACAGACCAGGCTTCAGTGCTGCTTCTGCCAGTCACTCACTGGTAACCCTTGAACCTGCGAGCAGAATCTGAGATCTGCAGTAGCTGCAGTGCAGCTCAGTGTAGGAATAAGAGCAAGCCCAGGAGGGCAGCRAGAATCCTTCGGGTTCCAGCAGTCCTGGTCTTGAGCCTGGGCCTGCAGCAGGGCTTTCCCCGTGGGCKTGAGACCTGTTCCTCGGTGCTATAGTACAGAAGTCCTGCTTTGGTCTTCCACGTACACTGACCTGGCTCCTGAGAGGGAGCAGCATCTTTTCCAGGCACTTCTGTCTGCCCAGCACAGCTGGTGTTTTAAGCAATAAAGGTCAGAATAAAGATACTGTGTATAAACAAATGAGGAAGTAGGACTTCACCACAATCTGATGTCGCAGCCGTGGTTTGGCTTGTGTCAAGAAAGGTGAGAAATGCGGAGTTGAGGCCAGGGCTCAATCCTWTCCATGGTTTTTAAGATAAAAGATGGTAAAGAACATCCATGGAAGGTAGTGGCTGTGGTGTGCTGTCGCCTGATTAGACATTAGCTRTGTACTGGACAATCTGCTTCTCTAATAGCTCATCCCACTGCATATTCCAGGGGAGCTGCAGGTCTGGTATCTGGACTGTGAAGGTTTTTTGTGGTAAGTTTTCTTTGTGTGGATTTTGTTTCTCTGTCTTGCATTGTGACCTTTGTTCTGAGGCTGATGKGAGGGGGTTTTCCAGAAGGCTGCTCTGTGTCCTGCATGTGACCATGCACACAGTATGCATAGAGGTGTCCAGTGATCTTTGAAAGATGAATATGAAACATCTTCCAAACGGGCTTGATTTGCACAGTTGGGGCTTGCAAGTTGTTTGTTGACTCTTTAAGACATATAATGTAGTATTTCAAAACTGGGACATCTCAAACCTGTGAACCTCTGAAAGACTTTGGCCTGAAGGTTCATGGCAACTTTTCTTTCTGGCCTGATGTTTTTCTTTCTCAAAGAGCTCTGAAAAGGCCTCTGTTGCAGGCAGACCTAGCAGTCTCTAACTTCCACTGTGAAAGCCCAGAAATCTGTAGCAATGCTTTCCAAAGGAAGGGAGTTCAGGAAAGGATTCACTCAGATATTACTTTGACAGCAAGAATTTTTCTTCCTCTCCTGTCTCTGCTGTAGTGAAATCTTGCTTTTTCCTTGGCTGTTATGAAACACTATTCTGATGTTTGGGATGCTGGCTGATCCAGCAGCTTCTTTCCTGCGTTGACATCTGCTTTCTTCTCAGAAGGTTTGTGGCATTGGGGCATCTTGGGAGGGGTTGAAGTGGTGGTGAAGTTCTAAGCACAGCATCAGTCACTTTTTGTCCTGGCAGACTGACTCAGTGTCTGTATATGCCCTTGGTTAAGTTTTAGGGAGAGAGGATCGTGACCGTAATGCAATAATTAGGGAACGGATGAGCAGGGAACCGCCAGCKCTTCCCAAACACACAATATAGCACACTTCCTCCCTGCTGGAAAAAAACTCAGGGTTATTTTGGTCAGGGCTCCCTTCTTCTCTGGTGAAAGGTCCCCATGTCCTTACCTAACGCTGACCTTCCTTCACGGCCCATAACAAACCATCTTTGTCACTCCAACTGAAGGAAGTTTGCCACTAGCTTGTACTGCTGACAGCCCCTTGGAAGGCAATGCTGCATCCCATTCCACCCTGTGTTTGCTGTAGTTGGAAGGCTAGAAGCTGAGGGGCTAGACCTAGCCCCCGGGTTTCCTTCTACTTGTGCCAATTTTGTATTATCCCCTTTTTTAAAAATAGAGTGTGAATCTTCTCTCTAATGGAAAAAAAAAAATCTAGGTCACTTTTCATGTTTTTTATTGTTATTATTATTATTTCCTGTGTGACCAGGGTTTGTGTGAGTGGAGGTGTGTGTGCATCTGGTTGTGTATTGAACCTGCAGAGTATCAGAAGAGAAAGCTGCCTGTGGTGCAGTACAAGCATCCATATCCTCCCTGCTACAACCTGTGGTATTGTCAAAGTATCCTAAGGGCTCACATTGATCTTCCTCTGTTTGCATTGCCACATCTCCTGGTTAAGCTGGTAAATTCCTCCAGGCACTTGGAATTTCGATCCAGGGCAACCTTGAACATCATATAGCAGAAGGGCAAGATATTTTCTTTCTTTTTGTTTTAATTTCAAGGTTATAAAATAAAGTTTTGGGCACAATTCTGGAATGCAGGTACTGAATAGTTCTAACAATTCTGTGTAAAATGTTTCTTTTTATGTTTGAAATAAAGAGCGAGCCTTTTTGATTATGCCTGTGGTGTGGGTCTGGATGTTTGAGCTATGGGCAGTTCTTTCCTTGTACCTTGCATGCATGCAGACACTGTTGTTGAAGGTATAAAATGTAAACCTTACAGTCCTGTTTCCAGCACTGTTTACCCTGTAAAATAAGCATGAGCCCTATTTTACAGTAAGTTTTAAATATTTGCCTACATTTCTGTGATGAATTGGGAATCCTAATTATTTTCTGAGTCTATTGTGTTCCTACCCCACTGTAAGTCAGCCTTTTTGTTGGGAGAGTGTTATTTTGATTAGCTAAGGCCAGGAGTCACAGTTGGGAGTGTATGTTTAATATCTGCTGTAAAACCTAGCATTGGATGTGGAGTCTTCCTTGACCCCTTCATGAGGCTTCTCATTTCCAAGCTACCAGGAGGAAAATCAATAGTGTTGGAAGTCAACTTCCCGCTTGCTTTGCCAATGGCTGAATTTAGGATCTCTTTTTACCCCAGCAGCCACATAAAGACACCATGATCATACAGCAAGGAGGTGGCTTCTGTCATGGTTAACCCCAGCTGGCAGCCCAGCCCCACACAGCCMCTGGCTCACTCCCCCACCAGTGGGATGGGGCAGAGAATTGGAAGGGTAAAAGTGAAAAAAATACATGTGTTGAGGTAAAGACGGCTTAATAGGGAAAGCACAAGCYGTGCACTCAAGCAAAGCAAAGCAAGGAATTCATTCCCTGCTTCCCATGGGCAGGCAGGTGTTCATCCATCCCCAGGAGAGCAGGGCTCTGTCACGCGTAGCGGTGACTTGGGAAGACAAACACCATYGCTCTCAACGTTCCCTCTTCCTCCTTCTTCCTCCAGTTTTACGTGCCCAGCATGGCACCATCTGGTCTGGGATATCCCTGGGGTCACTTGGGGTCACCTGTCCTGGCTGTGTCCCCTCCTGCCTCCTTGTGCCCCCCACAGCCCACTCGCTGCTGGGGTGGGGGGAGAGGCAGAAAAGGCCTTGSCTCTGTGTAAGCCCTGCCYAGCAGTAAGGAAAACATCCCTGCATTATCAGCTCTGTTTCCAGCACAAATCCCAAACACAGCCCCCTGCCAGCTGCTGTGAGGAAAATTAACTTCATTCCAGCACACTTGCTTTCCAGCAGGAAGTTGTCTGAGGCGGGAGTGGTTTTGGGAGGCCAAGGCAGGRTTTGGCAAGGTGAGTTTGTGTTCAGAGTGGTGGATGCTCTCTCCGAGATGGCTGCAGTGCAGGCCAGGTGACAGCAAAGTGTGTGCCTTTGGCTTCCTCCTAGATGGTGKTGTCACATCTTTCCATGGTGTCCTCTGCAGAGTCCGTTTGCAGGAAGCTGGGAGGTGGCACCAGGCTGTAACTCCTTAAGGAGCAACAGGAACCATCAGCTGAGACAGAGGAATGTCACAAAYGGTCTGTGGTCCCTCAGCAGAGCCTTTGCCAGCTGTGGGTGTCTAACACACACATGTGCAGAAGCAAGGAGGGTTGTGCTTGTGGGACAGCAGTCCTCGACCTCGAGCTGTGCAGGTGACAGCTTACTGGTAAGTTTGGATTAGCTTTTATGAAATTCTCTTGCTTCCCCAAGCCCCTGGGATGACCTGGGTCTTAATACTGTTCTTGTAAGCGTGCTAGGGTTTTGTCGYAAGAAAGAAAGCCGAAAAATTGAAGTCTGGAGATGAAAGGGGATGCTGGCAAGTAAGTGCCTGSGTGTTGCAGTGAATGATGGGAGCTATCAAGTCTCTAACATCACCTTGTACCTGCCATGGGCTCAGCTCAGCCACCTGCTGATAGAGGTGTCCAGCTGCCTGCTGCATAGGGGCAGTCTGAAAAGCAYTTTTATGCAAGAGCCTGAGAGTTTAGTTGCTTCCACAACTTCCACCAGGCTCAGGCRACGTGCTTGGCTGTACTTTTTCTGTGACAGAGCCTAGTGGTGCTGCTGTGACTCTGGCTGACTGCCCTGCTTGGGTCAGGACCGGTCCAAAACCCCTCCCTGGGCTGAAGCTGACTGGTGTCAAGCAGGATGCATGAGACGACCTGCCTCCTCTTTGTCATGTGAGGGTGAAACCCAGTCATGCAAATCTTCCAGGGAAATGTGTGGCTTTTACCTTTCCTGTGGGACTTTCCACACTTCTGAGGCAGCAGGGGGCTGAGGTGTGCACAGCAGGTATCAGCACAAATGGTGTTCCAAGAGAGAGTATTTAGTGGCTGGGGGAAGCTGTGGGATGTGCTAACTGAAGGAAAAGCCCCTGCTCATTCTTGTGCCAGGCAAATACACCTTAAATGCCACGTGTAGCCTTCAGTCAGGCAGCCCTTGGCCAGGGGTCTCCTTCTGCCACTGAGGAAAACAGCATCGTGCTGTAGCCAGCAGATGACTGATCCTGAGAGCTCCAGGGGAATGCCTGGGTTATTGAGGAAACCAGGCTCTGCGGATTTCCAGGTCCCTCAGAAGAGCTGCCATAGACACAAGCTGTTCTCCTCTCCCTGGCAGCCAAGTTGCATTCCATGAAGTGCCAGAAGAGTAAGAGCATGTCTGCTTCTGCCTCTGCCAAGGGGGTAGAAAGGCAGAACTTTGCAACACAGGCTTTGTGAAAGCAAGTTAGCATCATATTATACTTTGTTCATGTGGGATTTTATAACCTCCAGMATGTACTGGGACTTAGACCAGACCACAGACTTAGTCTGAGCACACCTCTCAGACGTGAGCTGTGAGGCTGCAGATAGATGGACATGAAATTCTGTTTCTTCTTGGCAACTTAACCTGGCGTATGCCCTCTGGTTCCTTGCTTGTGTGATCCTGACAATGATTTGACATATTCCGTGGATGGTAAGGAGTGCCAGACACCAAGTTCCTAAAAGTTTCCTGAAGGGTGGGGCTAGAGAGAAGGGAGGATGAGCTTCCAGAGCTCCTCCAGCAGAGCTAGCAAGGTGAACATACCAGTTACCGGGCATCTGAGAACCCAGAGATGCCTGGGAGGACAGGACTGGTGTTGCCTTTGTAGCTCTTGTTGCCTCTATGCTGACTTCAGCTCTACAAAGGCCCTGGCATGGTGTGCAGCAGTTGGGATGCTAGGACTGGGGTAAACAGGGAAAATATCCATGCTGCCTRGCCTCTGCCTGGATGTATGAAAGCTGCATGTGGTTACAGCCAAATGCAGGTTCTGAGTGCAAGTGCAGTAGTCATAACCTCCTCTTTGGTGTTCAGRTACATCCTTTTTCGGTTCCCAAATYTGTTTGTTCATTTACTCCATGTTGCCTTCCCTCTGCCTTACCTCTTTTGTTTCTCATGCTTCCCTTCAGGAGCCTTTTCCTGCCTTTGTCTCTCTGCATCTAAAGGATGATGGTCTTTTGTGCTCATCTCTCTGGAGGAGAGCAAGGGTACAGTGTTATGGTGTGTTCTTAAATCACCTGCTGAGAGCTCAGGCTGCAGAACTCCAGCCCAGTGCCCACTGCAGATCACCTGCAAGGCTGGCACCCCATGCTCATACACACAAATGTTTTGTAGTCCCTTTCCSCATGAGGAATCCAGGCAATATGCGAGGAAAGTAAGCATTTCCGATGGGGAAAGGACTCCAGAGAGACATTTATATTCTCTTTGCCAAAGCAGAAGGGACAGATTTTCTTTCTAAGAAAGATGGTTTTAGCTTTCTTTCTCCATCTGCTTGCTATCATAACACAAATTCTGCTCCGTGTCTAGGAGTTCCAGACAAGCGACCACTGTGCTGAACATTTTCTTTTTTCAGGATAACAACGATGTGATTCATTGTTAACACCCGGGATAGCTACCGTGGACTTGAGAAACAGGTAATTAAAGAATGTAATTTATCTGAGCTACTCGAGATAGGCATCTTCGAATAAGAACCTGAAGGTACTTGTTTCTCACTGTTGCTGCAGAGGAAAGCACAGCTCGCCTAAGACGTGAGAATTAGGCAAGATAATTGTATAAAAGTATTGGGCAGACAGGTAGGGGCTGAGACAAATGAGGTAATGGCAGCTCCCTCTAGTGATGGGCTGGGGAGGAGGGAGGAAGTCACAGCCAAGGAGCTGTGGTCATTATTTGACGAACAGACAGATGATGGGTCCTCAAGTTCTCTCCCAACGTAGCTTATGTTTCCATCAAAACACTTCCAGGGTGGATTCTGATCTCGATTTTGTTACTYGTATAACACCTCTGCCTGTGCAAGAGTCCTTGGATGATGGTTATCAGGATGGATCCCATCTAGTCTAACTGTGGGTTTTATCCTTCTGCGGGCTCCTGCTCTGCAGCCAGGCAGCTTTTCTGCTCTGTGGTTACTGGGGTCAACCATGCSTCATGCTGAGGTCCTTGGTGTGTTACCCACAGTGTCCAGTCCCTCTGAAGGTGTCTCTTCTTGTGGCTGTACCAACAGTGAGTGACCAGGCTTTTTGAAGTATGTAGAGCAAAATCATTGCCATAAGGTGAGTCTTCCAGTAAAGAAAAGGATAATGTGTCTTTCTACTTTATTGTGGTTTTGGCTTTCTTCCACAGGGACAGACCTTACCAGCTGGTTTGTGTCACTGCTGTGACAGACCTTAGCCCCCTGCCCCCATCACTGTAGGCTGACAAGCACGGCCTCTTCTTCTAGCTCAGAAGTGTCCACCTCTGATTTTTCAGGGAGAGCCCCTTCAGCTCAGAGTGCTCAGACCGGTAGAATTATACATTTCATCAGAAATAAGATGTTAGGGTCCTTTTGAAGTTGATGGCTTTTCCTGTAGCCTTTCAGGTCCGTGCTGAGATGCCCTTGCCCTGTGCCATTATCTTTTTCTTTCTCTCTTCTCTCTGTCTCCTGCAGTTCCCCGCATGGATGAATGCAGAAAAGGTCTTTTCAGAAAAGGTCTGTAAAGGTCTTTTGTAAGTTGCTATTCATTAAATTCCCCTTTCTCGACCCGATTGTGTACAGTGTTAACAAGACAGCTCTCAGGACCCTTGGGCTTGGCACTGCTGTCTTTAAACCCTCCCTCACCTTGTGTCAGTGGTGCCAGCAGCGTGTTGCTGGAGTGTCACCTCTTCCCAGCTCGACTGAGACCCACATTTGAGCGGAGAGAGGTGTTCTCCAAGTCTCTGGGAGTAGCAGGGGAGTTCTGCAGGCTCTCTTAGGTGGAAGGTGTCAGGCAAAAGGAAGATAGCTGCTGCTGCGTTGCAGCACTGAGCACGTACATTATCAAGCCCTTCAGTGGCAACACTGAAGGAGGAGTTGCTTTCACACTGGGACTGACAATCCGAGCACAAAGAAGTGAGATGTAGTGTGTACATTTGCAACTCTTCCTGCCACCTCTGTTTAATCAAAGCACTGTACCCTGCAGGCTTTCCCCTGGAGTTCACCGCAGCTCCTGCCTTTTGTTTGAAGGAAATTTGTTTGGCTCAGAGTAAATATAACTTAGCCTTTCTGTGACTATAGCCAAGACGTCGTTCTGTAGTGCAAATGGAGGACACCAGCAGCAACAGCATCAGCACTGGCTACACTCTGTTCTGCTCCTGTGGTGCTTCTGTGACAATGAGGGTAAGGTGGGATGGTCTTGTCCAGAGTGCTCTACCCAAACCTAAGGAGGCTGAAAAGGTTACRTGTAGGAAGAGAGCATCTACTGCGTGGCCAGGTACAGCTCTCTGGTAGCTCAACACACCCAGCCCATCATTTTAATGCTACACTGTGAGTCAAGGCTCCCCTGGCAACCCCTCAGGCCCCAAGCTGAGTTTCTTTGGACACCTGCRCACAGATACTTGGAGAGAAGGTTTGTATATTCACAGAGAAAGGATGCTTCAGGAGCTTCAAGAGGAACAGAAGCTGGCAGTTCTGGGATTTTAAAAAGGGGCACTCTGGCTCTGCTGTTGGGCCTTGCAAAGCCACYGCTATTCCTGTGATCTGAGAGGAGTGGCAAAGAGGGAGTCCTTTCAGGCAGATGAGCAAAGGCTTTGATGGTAGGTGAGCTGTAAGTGTAGTTCTGCCATTGGCACCTTGCTTTATCATTTCAGGAGCACAGCTGTGTAATGCTCCCACGTTGTTGGCACTGCTGGGCTGGCCCCACTCCTCTGGTGCAGAAAACACTTCAGTGTCCTGGCTGGTAAGGATGGGGCTTCCTGTTGATGTAGGTGATGGGGTTTTAGGTGGTGGAGTTTCCCCCAGTAGCCCTAGTGCTGCTCTGTGGGACATCCAGCTCTTTCCTCTTCAGCCCCAGCCCCATAGTTGGGTTCCTACAGCTCCTGGATGCTCTGCTCACTGCAGCAGCTTCAGGGCAGGGAAAAATCCACATGCTTCCAGATTCACACACTGCCATTAGAGAGGCATGTGCCTCCTGAAGTGCCTTGGAACCCTCCACCCACCTCTAGGACTGGGAAACATGGTTTTGTGCATATTCCACTCAGGTTTGGTAGGAGAAAACCTCCCTACTGCAGCCACTGGTGCAGTGGGTTTTGGCAACTAGAGTTGTCATTTTCCCAGCCTAGATGTATTTAACAATTGGTTGCAGCACTGGGTGTTTAATTCTCTCGCTAACATTTCCAGGGCAGCTGTTTAATTTTATTTTTTTTAAACCCTCTTGCTTCTGGAAATCCTGTAATCGAATCCAAGCTCTGTCAATCTAATTAGTTTTGAAGTGCAGAATCTCCATAACTTAGAGACCCAAATAAGCAGCTTAATATTAAAACCTAGTTTCTCTCCCAACACGCAATACTGTTCTGTATTCCCCCCCCGAAATCCCTACTGAACAACAGCCCACTGCGACTGCTCTCCCAGCCCTCTGTTAACCTCCCTCCKCTCCTCCCCGGCCTCTGCCCCGGCTGTGTCCATCGGGAACCGAAACAACCAAGCGCATCCCTCCGCTGCTCTGCTTCAAAGAGCCTTTCATGCTGCTGCTTGCGTAAAAGATGCTGATGCTGCTTCCAATGCCAGCGCAGAGCGGTCCGGGGGCGGCGTGGAGCAGCTCCTGGTGCTGCGCAGGAGCCGAGTCGGGCAGTGGGGGCTGCACTTGGAGGCTCCAGGGTGACGTGATCAGGCCCTGCGTGTGCTGCAGAATGGCATCACCGGGATTTATGCAGGACGGGCTGCACCACCTCGGGACCAAGCCCCGCAGCCACAGAGTGTGGCCTGATGGGGTGAGAAAAGGGCAGCGGCTGAGCGTGGTGCTGTGGTGCTGCACCACTGGCTCCTTTCTGGGGTGCTGTGAGGAGCTGAGTTAACTTCCTTGGTGCAGCATCCCTCCAGGTCCCCAGCAGCGTGTTGTCTTCCTCAGCTTTCCACTGACTGAAGCAAAGGTGAGATGTCCAGTAGATTTATGTCAGAAATGCACAGCTGGCCCGAGCTGCAAAGACTGGTGGGGCTGTGGCTGTAAAGGAGTGAGGCTTTTCAGCCCTTTTGTGTGGATAAAAGATTTTTWAAAAAATTAAAAATAAGGGGATACATGCAAAATGGAAAAGCACTTTTAATTACGGCAAGATTAGGGCATGTGGTTTAGGTGTCGCTTATGTCCCGTTGGCAGAGTAGAATCAGAACAAGTGTTTTTGCCTGCTGCTGTGGCAGTGACGCAGGAATAACCCATCCCCTTTTCCTGAAGGTTTCTCTGGTTAGTTGCCTCTGCAATGCCCTGGCCAATTTTATTCTTTTCTTTTTCAGTAGAAATGATGGTGCAAACATGAGCAAACACCAGTTCAYTGGAAAAGAGCTGTGGGTGTTCTCCTTGGCTGCTTGCTACTGAGAGTGGCCAGAGTCCTCAGAAGCTGCCATTGTACAGGGCAGGTGTTTCTCTGCTTCCCAGCCAGTTCTGCTCTGAGATTTCAATTTTTATTTATTTGTTTGTGATTTTAATTATTTGTTTCAGTTGCTGTACTGTGTTGCGTTTTTTCAGTGCAAACCGACCCCAACAACCTCTCCGTGCTGCTGTGGGGTTTTGCGCRTGAAGACCCCGGCCTTGCCCTGCATTGGAGCCATGTCCCATGAGGGCCATGCAAGATTGGAGTAAAAGCAGCAAACTTTCACACCACCACGAGAAAAGGTTGTTATTTTCTTCACCTTTGCTAGTCTTCCCMTTTTTTATAGTGGCTGTCTGGTTTTCCTGGAACTGACAGGCGGTTTGGTTCCRCAGCACATCAGCGGGGAGATCTGTGTCCACCGAGATCTCGCTGGGCTCCATCAGCCCGAGGTGAAAGCCACGTGGCAGGGAGGCGAGCTCCCAGCCAAGCGAGCCTGGCTCCAGCAGGAGCTGGAGGGATTTGGGCATTTCTGCTTCGTCAGGAGGTTTCTGGCCGTGAGAGCGTGCCTGGGGGAGCGCGGCYGAGCCGCCGGCCTTGGGGAAGCCAGGCAGCAGGCCGGCTCGCTCTGTAATTGGGGGCAGTAACCAGCTGCCTTTGATGTCTGAGCCGGGCTGAGAAAACCTGATGGCAGACTTCAAAGTCTGTTGAGCCAGCTCCCCTGATTATCTGTAGGCTTCTGGCGCATCCCCCAAGACTGCCAGATTATCCCAGCTAATGCCGCGCTCTTCCCCGCGCCCCCCCCCCACCCTGCCTGGCGCCAGCCTCTTGCTTTCAAGGCTGCAACTTCCATCCCTCCCTGTCCTTCTGCCTCTCCCCAGTCACTGTGGGTATACGGCAATGGCATTTTGGGGTGGGAGACAGAGCTCCTGAGACCTGTGAGGCAAAGGCAGCATTTTTGGAGAGCTTGCCTATAGCCTGCACCCCTGGGCTGTATTCCCCCTCCCCATTCAGCCACAAGAGCAGCCTGAAACGCAGGGAGCTCTGCGCAGCTGCCCTTTGCAAGGCACGGAGGTGTTTACAGCCACGCAGGCACCACACGCYTTTCCCTGCCTTTTCCTTCTTCACAGCCTCTGGGAAGCAGGGCTCCCACCCACGCTGCCCGGGGCAGGATGCACAAGCTGATGGGGGCTGGAAGGAGAGGCCAAAGTGTTGGCTTTTTCCCCTTCAGCCTCTCTGCTGGGACCTCGCTGCCTCAGATTAGTCTCTGGCTCCTTGTGCCACCTCCACTGTGGTGCTTAGGGTTTTATTTCCTCCCAGAGCAGGCAACCTTGGCAGCGGCCRAAAACCCTTCCTGTGCAAAGCTGGATTTGCCTGTGGCACGGTTTGAGGTCTGATCTCCTTTGGATGGTGGGGTTCACTGTGACTTTTCAGTGGAAGCCAGCAATGAATGTGATGGCTGCAGGCACAGGAAACCACAGCTTCCCTAACCCTGGGCGCCCAAACGGGGTGARGGAGCTCATGGGAGCCATACAGCCGGACAGGGATCTGGGCTGCAGCCTTTCCCCTCTGCTTGCCTAATGGCTTTTGGGTCTCAGCAGACTCTTCCCCCTAAAAATCAACACTGATTACGGGGTCACCTCCTTCATCCTCAACAGCTTTCTCCACAGCATTTCTACCCTGATGTGGGGGTGATCCTACCTTATTCCCATCTCTCCCCAGGCTCCTTGCAGTGTGTAAGGTGAGTGTCTGGTCAGCACTTGTCTATCCAGGAGGCATCCAAATCACTGTRGATGTTGCTGATGGCTGCTGTGCTCTTTTAGAGTCTCCACCCTGGCTGCACTGGGCTTGGTAAAACCTTTCATGCTGCATTTTTKGTGGCGTTTTTCTGAAGAGCTTTGGCCCATAGTGGCTGAGCAGTATCCACAAAGGGTGCCTTCAAAGGGATCCAGGGAGAGGCAGGAGGAAGAACAGGAAGCATGCAATTAAAGATGGTCATCACCAGTGTGAAAGACAAAGCCAGTGGTGTGGGCAACTCAATCTCCAGCTTTATGCTCTGGAGTGGGAGATGCTGGTACCCTACTGGGCWGTGCTGAGAGGTGGCCCTGCTGCTACAGGGCTGGCAGTAGCCAGGCTGTTCCAAGGGCTAGAGGCCAAGAATGTTTAATCCCTATGGGCCTGTGCAGCCCTSCAGTTCACCAAGTGGGGTGCCTGGGCACATGCACCACCTGGCTCAGAGGAGAGAAGTCCTCTGCTCTGTGTACATACAGGCAGGGACGCTCTGGACTATCCAAAAAGCCTATTTCCCTGTCATATCCTGTCTGGTGTCACCCCCAGGAAAACAGGGCAAGGGAATCTTCTCCCCATGGGTTTGGATTCACTGATGTGGCTTCTAATGGCAATGCTGTCTTTGTAAAGAATTCTCTGATCCCCTTCCTTTACTCTGCCTTGCTGTATGTCTGGTTTCACTGATTTTCCAGGGAGGAAGAGAGTGAGCTTTAGACTGTGCAGTTCCAGGAAGAGGGAGCTGTTGGTTTTGTCCACAGAGCATCATTATTGCCAGGGATAGGGCTGGGCCAGGCAATCCTATTCTCCCCAGTTTCTCTACTGCAGATGTAAACAGCGACTCATGCATCATTAGAGTTGCAAGCTTGGAGTTAAACTGTCCCCGAGTGTGTGTTTATCTCCACACTGACTGTCGGAAGCTCACTGAGGTTGAACTCCAAGTTTCCTTTCCATTTACCCTGTCACTGTAGCAGAGATGCTTTTGATGCTTTTTCCCTCCTCCAAAGTGGTAAGTGGGTTGGCTTACTGTCAACAGRATCATCCCCCAGGGCACTGCTGGCAGTGGGCTGCTCTTGGAAAGCAAACCTCTCCATCCCTTTCCTTCTGAGATGGGAATGGTTTATCCTGCAGCAGGGAACGTGAGCCTACCACAGGCTGTGTCCTGCTGCCACAGGGCACGGGCCCTCCTCAGGGTACGGGTGGGACCCTGCAGGGACCTCTATGCCTGCTGCCAGAGCCCATCCCCCAGTCTGGATCTGGCTTTCTAGAGAGCTGCGTGGTGCCGTGGGACCTGTGTGCCCAGGCTGGTGAGGAGCTGGCTAATGGAGGGTCGAGCCCCTGCCTCCATCTCCCAGCCCCTCAGGCTGTCATATGARTTGGTTTTATAGATGGGGAAAGGAGGGGACTTTGTGTTTGTTTTGCTTCGTTACATGAATCTCATTCCTTCTGGGAGCCCCCTGGGATCAAGCAAGAGGAGTTGTTTTATGGTTGGTTTTTGCTTGTGAATCCCTGAGCTAATTAAGTCATTCAGTCAATCCCTTTGGCAGCATTGGGAGCAGCATGGCTCAGGGGTAAATGCTTTGTGCTATCAACCTTTCTGGGGAAAAACAACCCCAAAAACCCCAAAACAAAGAAAACACCCCCCACCCAAAAACACCCCCCCCAACCCCAAAAACCCAAACAAATAAATTCAGAAAGTGCCTCTGAGCCCATCTCTAGTGTTTTGGCTACATGCCTGAGAAACTGGGTTTTTCCTGCCCAGGATGTGCCCCCATCAGCCTCCCACCACGTCCCTGGCACCTGCCAGCAGGAGCAGCAGCATGTCCCAGGCAATGCAGCCACAGCTCTTGCCTCTGGGAATGGGCCGGAGCCTCTGGGACTATGCAGGAGCCTGCTGACCTCAGCCCTGCAGTGCAGCTCCCTGTGGTCTCATCGCCCCTGTGACAAGTGCTGGGCCAGGATCTCCCCCATCTGGGTGCCTGCCCATGGGATATGCATTCAGGATAGAGTTCCTGGCCAATTCCTGACTCCATGGTGATCCTTCAAGATCCGATAAGCTGGCTGGACTGGCTGTTGTGATTCTCCTGACCATGTAGTAGATGGGCTGGTGGGGGTGCTGTGGGAGAGACACCCCACTTGGGATGCCCCACTGCATCCTGAGGCAGAGCTTGATCAGCCATCTTCAAGGAGACTGTGCCACCCCAACCTGTACCTAAGGCATCATGCYGCTGTCTGCAGCCGTGGGAAATAAATAGCTGGAGGAAACTTCAGCCCTGGAAATCTGCTTCCATCCCTCCTAGGAATCCAGCCCCTTGCCCGCTCCTTGCTGTTAGCAGGGAGCAAGCTACTCCATGCAATAAAGTGGAAGGAGTGAGACAGAGGTTTAGCCCATGAGCTGCTCTTGGGCAGCAAAGCCGCAGCCAGTAGGTGCCCACAGGTGGGCATCTGGCACGGACAGAGGCAGAAGGGGCTTTGGGCACCATCACGCTGGTGCCGGCTGTCACCTCCCAGAGGGTGCTAGTTTGCTGTTGCACCCCACTTCCTAACCTSTCCCTGCCATTCTAAGTAGAGGAAACCACCACTGACAGACAGTTTCCTCCCAGCCACTTTCTAAATAGCGGAGTGACTGTCGCCATCGCCTTTGAGAAGCTACCACCGCCCCTCTGGGAGGGGATCCAAGCAGAGATGATTCCCATGGGGCTGGCACAGCAGCTGGTGGCTGCCTTCCTCTTCCTCCTCCTCCTGGGTGAGTGCCCTGCCCAGTGGTCAGAGCTTTCTTGGGAGAGTTGTGGGGAAAGCAGAGCACGGGTGGCTCAGCCAGCGCTGCTCTGGCTCAGTGGCCATGGGAAGAGGTGCATCAGCTCCTTTTGCACTGTGGTTTCACTCCAAAATGAGAGCCCAAACSCTGGCAGGGTTTTGGTGAGGGGACGTGCACATTCCTGTTGAGGGGCTGATTGGGCTGTGGAAGGGGTTACCTCACCCCCTCTTCCGTTTGGAGAGAATTTCTGAAGGTTTCCTAGGCAGTGCTGGCACCAGCTCTCTTACCTGGCCACCACGGTTGTTTTTTTGACTCAGGACCCATGTCCTGTGGGCATTTTGCTTGGTGTGCATGCTGAGCACCAGAGCAGAGTGAGTGTCCCCACTGGGAGCTATGCGGAAGGGGAGGGTCCGTGGGTGGCAATCCCCAGACCCTCTGCAAGCAGAAATGGAAGGAGCTCTTGATACCTCCCTGTGTCCCTGCCTTCAGAGGAGCTCTTGCTGGCCCTTCTCCTGTGCTCTGCCTGGTTTCTGCCTATGGAGCACCTCTGCAACATCCAGTCTGCTGCTTACCTCCACTGTCCCATGTCCCTTGGCTTCRGCATAGCATCTCCTCCTCTGGCAGTGGTCAGCTCTGTCACCTGCTCCCTTTCCCCCACAGTTTGTGCAGGACGTGGGAGCTTGGCCCTCTTAATTTTAACACACCACAAGCTTCCTCCAGTGATGTCAGCCTGGTTGCTGCTTCCTCTGCAATGCTGGCTGAGAGAGGCTCTTCAGGCACGAATAGGCTCGGCAGCCCTCTGGCCATGATGCTCTGGTCTCTGTCATGTGTCCCCCAGTGTGGTAGGAGACAAAGTTCAGGGCTCTGTTGTTACAGGGCTTGTTCTTGTAATTGCAAGGGGTGTGAAGTCCCTTCAAGGAACGGGGCTGCACAGCAATTCTTTCCAGTGCTGTGCTGTGGTCCCGTGCATGCCCAGAGCCACGGCTGTTTTGGGCGTGCAGCCCCTCGGGTAGCGCGTCCCCCTGCAAACACCACGTGTGCCGACAGGTCTGGCCAGCGGCCAGCGCGCGGTGACCGTCCAGAAGGGGCCCCTCTACCGCGTGAGGGGGTCCCACGTCACCCTGTGGTGCAAGGTGAGCGGCTACCAGGGCCCGGCGGAGCAGAACTTCCAGTGGTCCATCTACCTRCCCTCGGCCCCCGAGCGGGAGGTGCAGATCGTCAGCACCGTGGACCCCTCCTTCCCCTACGCCATCTACACCCAGCGCGTGCGCGGCCGCGGCATCTTCGTGGAGCGGGTGCAGGGCGACGCCRTCCTGCTGCACATCACCGAGCTGCAGGACCGCGACGCCGGCCAGTACGAGTGCCACACGCCCAACACCGACGAGAGGTACTTCGGGAGCTACAGCGCCAAGACCACCCTCTCAGGTGGGTCCTGAAGGAGAGCCCTGCTCCCTGCTGGGCACGTTCCTACCGCCCACGCCTTTGCACCTCATCTGTCAGAGGGGCCCGTGGGGAAAGGGGCCATTAATGGGGCTGGGATAGGTATACCCAGATATCCCCTGGCAGATTCTCCGGCTGTTGCCTCCCAGGCAGGGCAAGGGAAGAGAAAGGAAGGCTCTGCTCTCCCCTGGCCTGACTTCAGCTCCTGACACAGACACAGCGTGTCACAGCCGAGTGCTYAGGAAGGCAGGAGTTTCCAGGCTCTGGGCATTAACAGTTGGTGTCTTCTCGGGTCAGGGTATGGGAATTGACCCAAGTGGGATACCCACAGATGGAGGGAGGTAGCTGCTCTTGCAGAGCMCTGGGGGAGGGAAGGCAATGGGGTGGAGAGGCAGAGGGAAAGGCCCTACTGTGAGCCCACCAAGCCTGCGTGGTGGTATGGTACTTCCACTTGGTGTTCAGCCATGTTTCCTCCTTTATCTTGGTGTTGCACCAGTCTGCATTTGGGATAGCGAGGGGATGGATTTTAATCTCCTTGGTGTTGCCTAATTAATACTGACTGTAGTTGGACTGAAGAGAGTACTGCAAAGAGATTTACTGTTCTTTCTTTCCTCCTGAGGTTTTAGTCACTTCACACCTCAACATAAGCCCTGTCAGTCAGCTACAGAAGATATTTCTCCTGTGCCGTCAGATCCCTTAGGGCCTGGCTGTGGTTTCTTGGGGGTTGTCCTGTGCAGGGACAGGAGCTGGACTCGGCAATTCTGCTGGAACCCTTTCAACTCAGGATATTCTGTGATTCTGTGTTTCTCTCCCATGCTCAGTGATTGCAGACACCCTCTCGGCTTCCATGGCGCCCCAGGCCCTCACCCGCACCGAAGGGGATGCRGTGGAGCTCACCTGTGAGGTGTCCAAGTCCACAGCCCAGCACACACACCTCTCAGTTGGCTGGTACCTTCTTCAGGGAGCAGGAGAGCACCCTGCCGAGGAGGTCCTCACCCTCTCCAAGGACTTCATCCTGAAGCCAGGGCCCTCTTATGAGCAGAGGTTTCTGGAGGGGGATGTGCGGCTGAACAAGGTTGGGAACACCACGTACAAGCTCTTCATCGGGGGGCTGAAGCCATCTGACCAGGGACAGCTGTACTGTGAGGCAGCTGAGTGGATCGAGGATCCTGACRAGACGTGGAAGGACATCTCCCGCAAGCAAACGGAGAGGACTTCGCTGGCAGTCGTGAGCCAGGGTAAGGCCTTTGCACACTCATGTGGTGGCTCCAACTCCCTTGGGCATCCAAGGCTCTAGAGCAGCAGCTTTCAGTGCCTCTTCACCTGCCTCTGCCRCAGCCCAGGGAACCACTGGTGGTCTGGCTGGGCTGGGCTGGCCTCAGGGCCATGGCAGCCGCTGGTTCGGGAGCTGTTGGTGCTTCATGCTTTGGCTGTTCATGCAGCTGAATCTCTGATGCCAGCAGYAAGCCCACAGCCTCACAGACCACGTGAGGCGTTAGCAGAGAGCACAGTGTGTGCCCGCAGCAGCCCGGCTCCTTGGCAGTGCCGAGCTCCAGTGTGTGTGGGAAATGGTGTTGTTAGACTGCCTCGAGGGTCTCGTGGCCTTAAAAAAGTGCACCCCAGTCCAGCTGCTCGTCACGATGCCTCAGCCACAGGCACGGAGGGACACGGGGATGTGCTGCRTGTGCTGCACGGCTCTTGTTGGGGGCGGCTCGCCTGTCCCTGCTGCCACCAGCCCGCTCATTTCCAGAGCAACTGGTGCTGCTGTTCATCAGGCCATTCCTCTGAGCACCATGCCTGCCATCCCTCCTGCCACAGGCCTTTGCTGGCTGCGGTCCCTCGCCCTGCTCTTCCCCCAGATGCGTGTGAGTAGCTGCACCCAGAGGARGGGAAGTGTCTCTCTCCCACCAGCAAGTTTTACCACAAAGCAGCCAAGACAAGGCGGTGTCTAGTTGATGTCCTTCAACATATGTAGTAGTATGCAGTAAAATGGGAGCAAGTCTCCCCCTGAAAACCTGCCTGTGGAGGTGGTGTACCCTGTCCCCACACCTCAGGGCAGATGGAGAAGTTTACAGAGCACATCTGGGGCAGTGAGGGGAACTGATGTCTTGTGGGAGGGTGGTGAGTCAGAGCAAGAAACCAAAGAAGCAGATGGGTGAGAACTACGCACTCTCTGCACGGCTCAGGGGAGCAAGGTATGAGGGGGAGGGAAGTGGGGTCTCTGTCGGAGTCTGTTTCCCGAAACCTGACTGACTGGCAAAGCTTTATTCCCCTCATTGTGCACTGTTTGCAGCAAAGGCTTTCCAAGCCTGGTGCTGCCTGGGGAGCAAGGGCAGTCAATGCACTTCCCTGCATCTGCTTGTTGAAGAGGGCTTGTCGTGACCGGTAGTGTGTGGCTTCAGGCATCAGTGTCTTGGGATCGTTTAGAAACAGAGAAACCTTGTCAGCRTTTGGTATTTGCCCTGGGGTAACTGTTCAAGGTGGAAGGGAGCCATGGTGGTGAGAGGGCATTTTGGTGGCTGTATTGGAGCTGCTGGTGTTGCCATGAAGGGACAGCAGTGGGTCTACAAGCCCTCCATCCAATCTGCARGGCTGATTTCTTCCTCCAGCACCCAGTGGGGGAACCCAGGCTGCAGGACTGACCACCCCATCACACCGGGAGACAGCGACCACTCTGACCGTGGCTCACTGCTCCATTGGTTTCTATAAACTCTCCAGCAAATATTTAGGAATGCCAAACATATCTKCAGCAGCTGGGATTCCTGTTCACAAACTGTTTATGAACGAGTGTTTAAATTCACAGGGTACTCTGCTTTCAATAAATTATTCGAGCCCTTCCAGTTGTGGTCTRGGAGCTGCTCTGTTTTACTTCCAAACTACAGTATGTAACCTTTCCCTTGTTTTTAGACTCAGGGGGCACCACAGTGACCCAGGGAGGCAGAGTGGTGTGAGCCRGGCTGTCTGTCCAGGGAATCAGGGCTCAGTCCTACCTTCAGATTTTTGGCCATGCCAGGGCTCTGTGGGGCCATGGCACAGGGTTTTAGGGTGGGGTCTCTTGCCTGCAGTCCCTCTCCAGCCAGGCTGCTGCCAGGAACCAGGGGCTTTGAATGCCCAGYGAGGAATGGTGTCATAGGACCCAGAGATGGGGTCCTTACCTCAGACATGGCTGACTGCCCAAGAGGGTCTGCCAAGGGGAAGACGACTTTATGTTCCCCCTGTTGCTGCCCTCTTTGCTCAGCATGCTGATTGGTATAGGGGGCAGGATAGAGACTAGATGGCCTCTACCTCCTCTTGCTTCCCTCCTACCTCCCCATGATGTGAGAAGTCTTGACATTTCTGCTGTCTGCAGGAACTTAACCCAAATCCTCTCCAGCTTGAAGAGCATCTCTTGCCTACGATCCACAGCAGCCAGTGAGGGCTGCAGCATGTGGGACGAGCCACAGCAGATTCAGACAAACAACTTGAATGCCAGCCCTTCATGCRCCTTTTTCCACCACAAGCAGCAGAGTTAAAGCCACCACTGTGATAMAACCCTTTGTGCCCCTTTCTGGCTTACGGGATAGGAGTTCCATGAGGTAAAACATGGAACCACGAGGTGAGAAAGAGCAGCACCTGCAAAAGCTGGTGCCTCTGAGTTAGGTCAGCCTTCAGTTTGGATGCCTRGGCTGAGCGGGGCTGGGGCCAAAGGCTGTCCTGGTGGGTGCTCTGCTCTGTCAGGCTGAGCTGCTCTGAAAGGGGAGCTCAGCTCCCCAGGGCTCTGGCACTTCCTCCACCTGCTGCTAAGTGCCTGGAGCTGCTAACCGTCTCCCCAGGGACAAAGTTTTCTAATGAAAGAAGATATTTCAATAGAGAATTCCCTCCTCTTGCCCTCTGCAAGGCCACTGGTGCTGCCAGGCAGGAGGGAAGCCTGGGCAGAGCCAGCCATCACCCTCTCTGTTTTTGATTGCCCGCAGGCAGAGACCTCCCCGTGGACATCACTGCCGCTGAACGCTCCCTTTCCGAAGGGGACACCTTGCAGCTAAATTGCATGGTGGGAGTCCAGAAGAGCAGCAGCAGGCACTTTAAAGTGGTTTGGCTCCTCGATGGCGTGGAAGTGGCCACGTTTGACCCCCAYGGGGTATTGATTTTGGAGGAAGAATACGAGGAGAGAGCCAAGCTGGGGCAGCTCCGAGCATTCAAGCCAAGCAACACAGTTTATGTGCTCACCATCTCCGAGGTGGGGCTGAAGGACAAGGGTACATACCACTGCTCTGTGTCRGAAATGGAGACTCCTGGAGACCTGCACAGCATCCAAACCAATCTGTCATCAGGCATACAAGTCGATGTGAAGCCAGTAGGTTAGTAAATCCTAATGGTTGCTCTTCTGGGTAAAATCTGCAAGATCCTTGACTGGGGAATGCTTTAAGTCTGGCCTCGTCTTGACAGGGGCAGCAAGAGTGCAAATATGCCACAGTTTTTGATAGATAGTGGGAAAAGCATTTGCTCTGGCAAATACTAGCATGACAAATGCCGTAGCTGTCAACAAAGTTTAAACCTTTATCCCAGTCTCTTTGCAGTAAGTTTTGGGGCAAATAGGTAGAATTCTGARGAGTCTGGATCCTCCTGTGTCTTTGGTACTGAAAATTGTGAGCAATATCTGTTGCTACTCCTGAAAATCACAGGAAAACCCAGCAGAACAGGTACTTCTGGGGAGGGACATCACTGCCATTTCCATCAGGATACTCTTCCTGTTTTAGATGGATGACGTGAGAAACCACTCTAAGAAAGATGTGTAGGAGACTCTTGGTTTCCTTGTCATAGCTAGATGATGGCTCTTCTGATGTAGCAGCAGCTGCYTGCTGGAACTCTATTTCTTAACTATTTCTTTATGCTGCGAAATGTTTAATGTCCCAAGTAAGACATTAAAGAGAAAAAAAACCTCCACCGCAAAGCCTTCTCCAAATTTGTACGAAAAGGCTGGTTGCAAATTTCAGACAATTCCCCAATTCCTTTCCTYTTCCAATGTCAAGATTTATCTAGTCTTTCCATTTAACGCCACAGTATCTCTGGCTTTCTTTGAGGAGCACAACCGCAACGCGGTACCTGTCGTTTGCAGAGAGCCGCATGCGCCTGTCCGTGTCCACCAGCACGCCGCGGGTCACGGCGGGAGACTCCCTGGTCCTCCACTGCGAGGTGCAGGGAGCCGCCGGCCCCGTGTCCGTGCGGTGGTGGCACCTGCCACCGCAGCACCCGGGTCACAGGGTGCTGGTGGCCACCATGGGGCGGGACGGCACCCTGAGCCTGGGCAGCGCCTACCGGGACGGCGGGGCTCGGGGGAGCCTTCGGCTGGAGAGAGCGAGCTCCGGCACTTTCACCCTGGTGATGCCCAGCACGCTGGACGAGGATGACGGTGGGCAGTACCGCTGTGAGGCAACACAGTGGTCCCGAGGCCRGAACTGGACAGAGAAGGGGGAGGCAGCAGTGACAGTCAGCTCCATGGGTAAGTTCAGCCACCCCTGTTTCTGGGTTGGAGGCCAGGCTGGAGAAGGGGGTGGACACATCAGTAGGACATAATCCTGCTGTGCACTGAGCTCTGCTGCTGCTGCAGGGTGACCTAGGGATGATCACTTGGCTCTGGAGTGCTTCAGTTTCAGCATTTCTACCAGGATGCCAGAGTCCTCTATGGGGTATTTTGTGAAAGAGCAACGGGAGGCAACAGCTAAAATGCCCAGAGACCTCAGTGGCAGTATCTTGCTCAGCAGGCCTGTCTCCTTAAGCTGAAATACAAAAGATCTGTTCTAGAAGGATAATTACTTGCAGTAATTAAGTTCAACAAAGCTACTTGCTGAGTTGTCTGATGGCATTTGTCAGAGATACACCCCTGGTGCTGGCCTCTGATCACTTCTCCTGCCCCCTTGTCTGAGTGCAGAGCCACTAACTTCCCTGGTGTGCAATGCCCACGTCCTTTCTTCTYAGCTGCCTTTATGGAGAGGCAGCTTTTGGCTGTGATTTAGGGTGGTTTTCCTTTCTTGTTGCTGGCCTGGGTGCCTGAGAGCACTGGTCAGGCCACAGGAATTGTTCAGCTTTTGTGGAGAATGAAAGGAAGCAGCAAACAGGGCAGCAGCATCCGCAGAGGATCCCTGGCTCCTCTGCTGTGGGACTGGGGACCCTGGAAGAGAGGGTACTCAGAGTTTCCTGTGGAATGGGGGGTGGGAAAGGGGGAATGAGGTATGAGAGGTCCAGGGGCTGTATGGGTCGGTAAGAGCACAKTGCAGCTAAGTGGAGAGTGACACTGGCAGAGGAGCAGCAGCACTGCTGGTGCCATGGTGCTGCAGTGCCTGGGGCAGCGGGGACAGGGCTGTGTGGGAAGGGTGGTGATGGGATGGCACAGGGCAGGATTTCCGTCCCTATGCCAAGGGCTCTCTCCTCCCGAGCAGGTCTCGGTCTGCAGGCCAYGCTGAGAAGCCGAACTGCCACTGTCAGATACGGGCAGAATTTTGAACTCGTCTGCCAAGTGAATGCCAACTACACCCTCGACGAGGTGCCTGCGTCTGTGCGGTGGCTCTTCCAGCCCAGCCCGCCCACCGGTCCCTTCCATGAGCTGGTCCGGGTCTCTCCCAGTGGCACTGTGGTCTGGGGCACGGCACAGCCACGCTTCCAGGGGAAAGCCCAGCTGGGAAAGGCTGACACCTCCTTCAGGCTGCACATCCACAGTGCCTTGCCTGCCGATGAGGGGACGTACCAGTGTCAGGTGGAGGTCTGGAGGAGGAACGTCCTGCCCCTGGGGCAGCCAGCAGCCACCACCAGGTCCAACGCCGTGGGGATAAAGGTGGTGCTGCCAGGTAAGCAGAGCCTTCAGCAAAGGTCTCTCCTGCAACTTTAAATCCATCAAACATGACCAGGGGCAACCAGATCCACTGATGTCTGGGGTGTCCCCAGCAGGGTCACCTCCCAGGGCCACATGAGGTGGTGCTGCCTGTTCTGTTGCTTCTTCCTGGCAAAACCTTGGAGGCAAATTTGGTGTTGGCAAGTGGCTCTATCTATTTGTTTGCAGATTAGGCCAAGCATTCAGGGATCAGCCTTGCCACTAGGATTTTAAGCCTGGTTTCTRGAAAGAAGTAGTGCCCCCCAAGAAACCCAGCTGAATGTTGGGGGYGTGACGTACACCCCATGGTGTGGGCTTCTGGGGGGCAGTGGAGAGAGACCAGCCCCTGAAGCTGAAGTTGGGATATGTCTGTGCTCCCTGACCAGCATATTCAAGGTATGCTGAGAAAGCACCAGGGCTCTCTGCCAAGCTGGGAGCCAGCACTGAGCCTCAGGGTGCCAGGGCCTCCGTGGGGAGGTATCTCCTGCCGGGCACGGCTGGGCTGCGCAGCCAGGGGCCCTGCCCAGGGTTCCCTTTTATGGCCACCCCTGCAGGCAGTGCCTGCGCTGCCATCACTCCTGCCAGCATCCTGCTGGGAGCCTCGTCCTCTTATGGAAGAGAGATGTTGCAAACAGACCTCAGCCTGCTCTGTGCCTGCTCCCTGMMGCCCCTGGCAGCACCGCGGTGCCAGCGTGCCCTGCTCACAGCTGGGGCTGCTGCAGGAACTGAAGGGTTTGTCCTGGCCGAAGCCTCTGAGCYTGTGGAGGCAGGCGTGAGAATATGGGTTGGTTTATTTTTTGCCCTCGTGTCTGTTCTTGCTTTTTTCGTGTGTTAAGTGCTTTTTCCTCTAATCGTTGGATTTTCGGAAGCACAACCCAGTGAACTGAAATTATGTGTTTTTCATGTTTTTTTAACTGATGGGTTTGCTGTAGCRTAAGCAAATACATTTCCTTCCCTGTCTGGGCTCCTTTCTCTGTTGCTGTCTCTCCTGCTCCGCTGCTCCTCTTTCCTCACCCCYGTGGAGCTGACTGCTGGGATGCTCCGTGTAACACCTGAGCTGCAGCCCGCTGGGGCAGGGTGGCACTGAGGCTGGGGTGACACTAATCAGCATCTTTAAGCAAGCATCTCTGGTGGAAATGGCATTAAAACAAGCAGGTGTAATTGCAGAGCATCTACACAGAGGAGATGGGAGCAGCAAGAGACTGCCACATTTGGCTCCAAACGTGTTGCAGCTGGGGCTGGACACTGTGACACTGTGAAGATGGTGGGGACTGGGAGAGGGTGATGCACGGTGGGGGGTTGCTGCTGGCTCTGGTACCATCTCTCTCGGAAAGGCAGCACGAGCCAGTGAAGGATTTTTGGGAAGGTAGAGAAGTCTGGGAAGGATGCCGACTCTAGCAGCAACAGGGTGAGGCAAAGCTGCAGAAAATGAAGCTGCAAATCACGAAAATCACCAGCCTGTTTCTTCACATATAAAACTTTATAGTTGGAGCCTGCAGAGGTACTGGAGTTCTTGACTTTTGCTTCAGCGCTTTGTTTACTACTCGATGTCAGTCGGTGCTTTAGGAGTTTCCATGCTGCTGTGGATCTGGTCTATGGATCATCTTCAGACGGG
This sequence comes from Amblyornis subalaris, assembly GCA_018881555.1. Classification (NCBI taxonomy): domain Eukaryota; kingdom Metazoa; phylum Chordata; class Aves; order Passeriformes; family Ptilonorhynchidae; genus Amblyornis; species Amblyornis subalaris. The sequence continues at coordinate 4,619,756 of JACAXG010000059.1, forward strand.
AGGGACATCCATGAAAGATTATAACAGACAGGGAAGGGAGGACAGATCTTTTCCATTTCCAGTTTCTGAGGCAAGGTCCCATAATTAATGCCCCAGGAGCCTCTCAGTGCAGCCTCCTGCTGTGGCTTCCCCCACTCTGGAGTGAGCTGCAGGCGACCTTCCACCTCCTGTCCCTTGGGCCAGCTGCCCGCATGGGTCACTGCAGCAGCCGTGCCCTTCTGCATGCTCCACTGCTCCTGGGCCAGGCAGAGAGCAAGGCGTCAGCAGGCAGGGTTCACAGGGAGACGGGCAGCGAGATGCTTGGTTAATTAAATTGAAAATGAAAGGGAAAACAGCACCATGGCTTTATGTGAGAAAGGAAGAGGTAGGCAGCTGCTCTGCCCTTTCGGTAATTGATCCTTAGCAGTAGAGAGAGGAGACCTGGAGCTCAAACAAAGGGGCCTTGCAGCAAGTGCTCTGCTTCCTCTTGAGGTGATCTCCGAGAGCGTAACAGCAATTTTACTCATCAGAATCAAGCGCTCAAGGCAGCGGTTCCTGTGACTCCTCTCTGAGCTCTAGTAGCTTTTCCTGCTCTGGAGTGAGCTTTTCCTTCACCCAGTGGGTGCCAGGCCAGGCCATACTCAAGCAAGACCCCTCCTACCCCTTCTTTCCCTGGCAGTTCACCGACTGGCTGAGTGGTATCCTCGGTACTGAGCAGATGAAGTTAAGAATTAAGTGTCTTATTTTTTCCAGTGTGATCAGTTCACCTGTCACAGAAACACAGGATGGTGGAGATTGGCAGGGACCTCTGGAGGTCMCCTGGTCCAACTCCTTGTGCAAGCAAGGCCACCTAGAGCAGGCTGCCCAGGACCGTCTCCAGATGGCTTTTGAGTATCTCCAGTGTCCCCCTCTGAAGATTTGTGTTTCCACAGAGCTGGCTCTGGGAGGGGTATGCTTTTAAGTACTGAAGTTGGAAGACATCAACTTGAATGTAGTTCCTAGCTGTGCTCAGGTCTGTGTGATCTCTGCGTGGTGGATCTGATGAATTTGCACGGCTTCCTAATTAGGGGGATTGCCGTCCTCTCTCTGCTGCTTTTTGCCTGTACCTGTTTCTCCAGAGCAGCAAATGTGCAGTGTAAAATGCAGGCCAGCACTTTGTTGATCCCTTGGGCGTGGTCACCTCCCAGACCTCCCTGTGAGYGTTGCTGTGGACAGACATTCTCACCACTGAAGCGAGGCAGTAAGTGGATACCGGGACTTGTGCAAGTCCCTCTGTGGAGGAAACTGTCAAGCTTTTGGTGAAAACGTGTTTGTCTGCAGAGAGAAGGAGGAGCAACAGGGTACAAAGAGAAAAGASCAGCCAAAGCAGGGAGATTTTGCTAGCAGATTTGACACAGAGGCAGAGGCAATATACAGGGACATAAAGAGCCATCAGCTGGGATATTTTGCTCTGACCAGTCTCAAGAGGGGCAGTGAAGGCCTCTGAAGTGGACTGCTTGAGCTTTGAGAAGAAATGCTTGAAGGAAGGGGAAATGTGCAAGCTTTCTCCTGCAGYGTCCCTCTTCCCCATCAGCCCTTGTGGGAGAACCCGCAGCTCCCTCCTGTTCCTACACCCTCTCCACRACCCGCTGCCATCACAGCCCTTGGGAGAGTGCTGTGGAGGAGAGCGCCCTGCTGAGCCTCAGGCCAAGGGCAGGGGTCTGAGATACTGAGGGAGCATCTCAGTGTGTCCTCTGCTGCCTGTCCCCAAACMGGCACCCAGGGGCTGAGCTTAAGGGAGCTCAGTTGTCCCCAGCCTCTGTGGCAGAGGGTGTCCTGCTGCTCAGCTCACATGCAAGGGAAGTGCTAAGACTGGAGACTCAGCCTGCAGTCCCTTAAAACCCTGGTGGTGTCTCATGCTGAGTAATTTCTGCCTACCCAAGGGYAGATACCTGTATGCACTCCTTCCCCTGGTTCCATGTGACAGAGGTGGTTTCTCAGCATGGAGGGGAGCATGCAGGGGAAATGCAGGTGCTTGGAGTTGGAGGACCTTTAAAGACACGGATTCGCAGCCTTTTCACAGCTGGAGGAGAGGTTCCAGCAGCAGGTGATGTGCTGTGGGAAGAGGGTCCCTCAGACCAGGAGCAGCACAGGCACATGGGGACCAGCAGTGCCCACCGCCAGGGGCAGAGCTGCAGGCAGGACCACAATCTCCTCCCCAAAWCTGCACAGCACTGAATGATCAGTGGGTGTCATCACAGCAGATCTGCAGGACTCTGTCATGTGGTTTTGGATTACTAACCACAGCAAACACCTGAGATGGCAACTGTTAGCAAAACGCACACAGGCTCTGTAGGCTCTYGTCAATAAAAGACATTTTTTCACAGTCTCCAAAGCTGTGGGCTGGTTTTGCCACATATGTGTGAGCCTGCTGATGGAAGCAGTGGTAGACAGACACATTTGCTTCAGGCAGAGGCTTTGCCTCCAAGCTGCAACACAATGGCTGCCTCCGTCCCCCATTCCTGCTCTGTGATCTCCAAGGCACCCCCTCTGCTACTCTCCTGCCCAGTAACACCCAGCTGTGATTCCCTGCTATTGTTCAAACGAGGGTGTGTGGATTTGCTCTTTCCCTCCTTCCTCCATCTCTCTGCTCCAGCATCCCCTGATGAGTCTTTGTCCTCTGTGCAAGCTTTTCCTCCCTCCTCTTTCAGTGGGTTTCTCTCAGGACAGTTTTATTCCTCTCCTTGCCAGCATCCCTGTGTTGGCAGCTGCATCTGGCATGATTGTTTCATTTCTCCATTTCAGAAAGCAAGCTTCAGGTTGCTACGAAAGACAGCTCTGTGGAAATTGCCAGCGGTAACACAGCCATTGAGTGCAGGATTGTGTCTGCCCAGAATAATTCACAGTTTGCTGTTACCTGGTACTTCCTGCCTCCTCCGCCAGATGCAACACCCCTGCAAATTGTCAGGGCCAACTACAGCAGCATACTGGAATATGGGTCTGAATTCAGCTCTCCTGCACAAAAGTCACGGTTCCTGAGCCAGAGGGTGTCCAGCAACGTATTCTGGCTGCAGATTCTGTCTGCAAACCGTGGGGACCAGGGCGGGTACTACTGTGTGGTAGAGGAATGGCTCTGGCTGGTGGACGGCTGGTACAAACTCGGAGAGGGAACGTCGGGAAGGACCACGCTGAAGCTCAAACTCCCAGGTGAGCAGGTGGTTATCCCTTGTATGGGTGCTGCTGGTGAAGGTTGGATCAACTTACGACAGGCCCCTGCCAGGCCTCTCCTAAGCTGGCAGGGCTTAGGAAAAGCAGCAGCTCCTGCATTGGATCTGAGGCTTAGGGGAATGCAGGAGTTGTCAGTGCCTCTCAAAGGGAAATAGGGAATTAGGAAGATTTACCACATCCACCAAAACCAACAGAGCTGCTATTTTTGCCAGTGGCAGATGTAGTCGAATGCTTCGTAACAAAGTGAATTGTGGCCTTTTTCTTTTCCCTCCAACACCTGGTGCACTTGGTTGGTTGTACAATGCTGTGAATAGAGAAGCTGCCCTTTCCTGGTGCTCCTGAGCATCCTGAAGCAAAGCACTTGGTTTTCCTTACCCTGTAGCACATTGCTGCTAAGAAACAAGACTGAAGGTTCAGCTGCTCTCACCTTGATCACTGCACCACTGGGGCGCATGGTGGGTCTCCCTGGCTCAGTTCTTCCCCCTCCTAGCCTCACTTGGCTTATGGGTTGCAGCCCTAAATAAAGTGGATCAGAGAATTCCAGCTTCCTAAATAACTTTTGGTCCAAAGGATGCCTTTATCACCTGTTTGGAGGGCGGAGGAAGTATTACAGCACAGGGGTGTGAACAGGGGGCAGAGATGATGGGGAAGGTGGGGACACCCCAGGGACAATGAATCACAGGAGCAAGGGGCCTGTGGGTGCCCTGCAGAGGCTCTTGCAAGAGGCCGTTCCAATCTCACACCCTTTGCTCCAAAAGGTTTCCATCAGCCTCTAGACGCAGGCAGAAGTATTTCTGCAGCAGTGTCAACACCACATCTCTTTCTGCTTGCACCCTACCCCCCAGACAGCAAGCTGCAGATGGAGAAAACCAACCACAGCATCTCGGCGAGGGAGGGCGAGGAGGTGACGCTGCCCTGCCTGCTGCAGGGTGCCCGCCTGCCCGGCACACGCCTCTCGGCCACCTGGTTCCAGGTGAGGAGCGGCGGCCGCGACAGCGCCCTGCTGTCCCTGCGCCGCRGCGGCACCCTGGAGTACCCGCGGGAGCGCATCGCGGGCAGGCTCTACCTGCGCCGCCCCTCCGCCGCCGACTTCAGCCTCACCCTGAGCCCCGTGGAGAGAGGGGATGCCGGGGAATATTACTGCCAGCTGGAGGAGTGGCAGCAGCACGGCGGGGAGGAGGACTGGGCTCTGCGAGCCTCGGCGCTCTCGGGGTACACCCAGCTCACCACCATCCCCGCAGGTAACGCCGCTGGGGGCGAGGGGCTGCTCGCCCTGAAATGGTTCATCTCCCCATGCTGGGGCCGGAACGCTCAATGTTTTGTCGGGGGGAAAATCCTTGGTGTGAGTTTTCTGGCAAGTTTGTCTCCAGTGAGGTCTCTCAAACCAGCCCCTGTTCTTTTTGGGGTGAGCTGGGGTGCGTGCTGAGTGCAAGGATAGAACAGGATTCGGCATGCAGAAGTTTAAATAAATAAAAGCGAAGGTTTCAGGCAGGTGCACACAGTTAAGGAAGGTAATAGGCAGGAATTTTTGCTGCTCTGGGAAAATAGGAGGCTCGGGTGACCCATGTGGAGGAAAAGGTATAAACTCTGAAAGCAACCATGCCGCACCCAGCTGAGAGGATCTYGCAGTTGTGCTCATGCCTTCAGCTCTGGAGCTGCCATGCCTGAAGCCAGCCTGGCTGCCCACATGGGTTATAGCTCCTGCAGCAATTCCCAGTGCTGACCAGCATGGAAAGGGTGACCCTCCGGAGCCTTCCCCGTGCCTGCTACTCCCACAGCCAGGCACGGAGCCTGCTCTCATGACTCTGTACCTACAGCAGAGCTAATCTGGATTTAATTGCACAGGCAGGGACTGACAGCACTTCATCCCCCCTGCTGTTGTGTTACTGCTGTTGTCCATCACAGCTCCCTGCAGCACTCAGATTTCTCCTTCATCAGTTCCCTCTGTCTCTTGTTACCCATTACTGGTGGAGTAACCATTGCTAAAATTGCTCAGCAACTGCTAGTAAATTCTCCTGCAATTTTTGAATCAGTGTTTTTGCCAAGTGGTTTTCATGGTTTTCACGGTTTTCACAAAAAGCAAAAGATTAGCTGGGTGTTTTTTCTTTCTTTCTCTCTTTTTAAAATTTTTTTTTCCTTTTGGAGGCATGGCTGTGTGTGTGCATGTGTGTTCCTTCAGTGATGCAGGTATCTTTGAAGTACCCAGCAATATTACCTGGTTTCTCTCCCCCTTCTCCTCAGGTAGCCTGTATGAATTCTTAAAAATTGGTAGCTGTTGAAGATTGAGGGAAAAGTGTTAAGAAAATAGAACTTAGAGAAACAGTAGGAGAGAGAAACTCAAACTAGCTTGGGGCCTCACCTTTTCTTTCTTTTTCCTTCAGAGTCAACTGTTATGTCTAGGATCTGCTCATCCCCATCACTGCTGAACTTCATCTTATACTTACCACTGGTTCTGATCCTTCTGATCCTTCTCCTGGCCCTTGGTGTCTTCTACTGGTACTGCAAATTCAGGAAAAGCAAGAAGGGCAACATCACGGGAAGCCAGCTGATGGAACTGGAAGGGAATGGAGAGGTCAAGAAAACTTAGCTGGTCTACAGAGGCAGATGTAACTCGAAGGAGCAGAGCTGGACAGCTGAGGAGGACTGAGTACTTGCAGAAGGGCTTTTAATTGTTTTCTAGTAGCTCTTACAATAAATCCTTGAAATTGTGTGTTTGCTTTTGATGGAATGAAGCAGCTTTGGAATTACTAAGCAAATAGGGTTTTCATAACAAGTGTTCCTGTCTTTTAGGTTAGGTACTCACCCATTTCCCACTCTGTTTGTTGTGCTATATTTGAGATCCTAGCAGTATGTTTCTCTCACTGTGGATGGAAGTGGTGTTATTCCTCTGCAGGAATAAGAGAAAAAAACAGTTCTTTCTGCACTGTGACACAAAAGTACCAGATTTCTACTCATTTGACAAAATCTATGTGGTATGCAGGCTAAAAACCGGTGGTAGAGCTGGAAATGGAATATTGGTGTCCCATTTAAGTCATCACACTTGCCTTTGCTGGGGAAGCTTTTCTGGGGAAGTTCTCGGACGCTGCTGTTTTCACAATCTGAGAGTGCCTGTGCACAAAGAGCATCTTCTCCAAAATGAAACGGGTCCTCTTCATCAAACCTGTCACAGGAACAGGGGGACTAAGCAAGGCTGGCTGGGCCTGGAGAAATTCCAGAGCAGGGGAACCACAGCCATCCACCAAAAACCAAATCCTGTTGACCTAGTAAAAGACTCCCGTGGAGTCTTGGATCCCAGAAGGAAGACGTGGACACCAAGCCATCTCGGAGATGAGTGTATAAACTTTCCAGCTCCTTCCTTTGCCGGGACTGCTGTAGGAGACAGCATCCAGCTCCTTGTGCCTGGGCTGTCTGTGGGTCAGGAAGCTGCACAGTTGGGACCTGGTATTAGACACATCCAGGTTATTCCATGTACTAAAAAACCCCATGTGTGTGCTTGTGGGGCAGCTCCTCTATACTCTGGAATCCAGCTCGCGCTCACCTTTTCAAGGCCGAGGAGCTCTGCTACCTGAACACCTCCTGGCTGCTGCATTAGAGGAAAGGAGATTTTTATCCAGTCCCTGTAAGCCGAGGGATACTCAGCCCCTAATTCTGCAAAAGTGGGATGTGGTCCCGGCAAGTTGTAAGGTCAGGTGTCAGGGCAGCACTCAAAGCACTGTTGTCAGACAAAAGTAGCTGTATAGAAACCACAGCAGACATTTATGAACCTGCTTCCTTTGACCACAGAGAGGTTTGGAGACACCACAGCCCCTCTAGATGATCTGTTCATGTCCTTTACTTGCTTTACAATTAGGAAAGCTGCCTGGCTTTATCCTGAGGAACTGGTAGGTGCTTCAGTCCCTTGAAAAATGCACTTTTAGCACACGTTTGAAGGCTACTGCTCCTGTTTCCCTGTTCAACCACCTCTCCGTCTGTACTGGCTGGTTCCAGCTTGCTCAGTCTTTCCCCGCGGGATGTTTCCTGGACCCCGTGCAGCTTTTCCCTTTGCTGCCCTGACCCCAGCTGCCTCTCCCACAGCGTGAGTGCTCAGAGCTGCCCGTGGGGCTCTCTGCAGAGGTCTCCCCCCTGCCTCGTGGGTTGTGTCCCGTTTACACATCGCGGTAGGATGTTTGATTTTCTCTGTGCGTGCGACGGCGCGGCACTGTTTGCGCTTGGCTCGTGATCGTCAGGCTCCTCTCCTGCAGATTTGCTGTCTAGCAAGTTGTGTCTCCTCTGTGTGCTCAGGCTGTTGACTTTCCCTGTCTAATTGGAGCCCCGTTTGCGTGGGGCTGTCGAACAGCTTTCTGCACCAGTTTGTGGGAGATCCTGCTGCCTGTCTCAGCCCTGTCTCGAAAATGCTTTAACTCACGGGCCAGTTTCAGTCTGTTTGACAGAGAACCAGATGCTCCCAGGATATTAAACTCCTACAAGTTTCATGGAAAGCGGTAGGTGGATGAAGCGGGGGGAGGCAGGCGAGTTGTCCCACTGAGGGAAGGCTGCAGTGTGAGCTGGCTGCCTGGCTTGCGTTTAGGGGACATGGAAAGGAGATGAAAGTGTGCTAGGAAAGGAAAAAAGGARCTGCTTTTGACTATCAACTACTAACAATAAATCTATGCACGTAGTTTATCTGCCAGTTTTGTGCTGTTCCTCCAGGTTTCCGTTTGGATTGTTTCCTTAGCTGGCCCAAGAATACCTTGGAGCATACTCCACAAACCTTGGTAAAGTCAAGAATACATGATGCCTGCTGCTTATCCCTTTCCACAAGGCTTTCAGTCTTCTTGAAGAAGAGATAGGTAGGTCTGACATGTTCTGATTTTGTTTAAAACAAACAAAAAAGTTGTGGGTTTTTTTCTTGCATTCTTCTAGGTACTTTTAAGTACTTTGTCCCTGTATCTCCCTGAGGATTGCAGTTAAGAAGATGAGGGTGTTCAGTTTCCCCTTCTTTTTAAACATCATTTTGCCCTAGTCTCCTCACTTGGTGTCTCACACCTCCTCAGATATTACCACAGCAAACCACCAACAGATGGCTTGACAGCCCGCTCTTTACATGGCTTAGGATGAACCAAATCAAGACCATCTTTCTAGTCAAAAATCTGAATTTAGGTTGCTGAGGACAGCCCCTACCTTGCTGTAGCTGTCACATGTGTAGGTCAGTCTCCAAAACCTGTGTGAGCTCTCTGAGTCTGGGTTTGGTGCATCCTCCAAGCTCGTGCTGTCCCCCTTGTTCAGCCACATCAGCACTCCATTGCAGGTCAGTGGAGGGATCTTTTCTGCCATCTGATCTGAACATRAAAAGCTGCAGACTGCTGCAACATGAGATTTTTCTGTCTGGTGGACTGGGGGAGGAAGGTGAGCACAGAGAGAGAGGTTTCTCCATCAATAGGGCATTTTCTTCTTCTGTCTCGTTTTTGCTCAGTTAACCAGAGACCCGTGTAAGCAGCAACTTTCTATTCATACAGGTTTAGAGGTTTTAATTTAGGTTTGTAAGTGTGCCTAGGGCCTTGATGAAAGGGTCTGCAAGAAGAATGTGTGTTTTTGCAGTGGTGGGGCTTTTTCCTCTTTATTTTTTTTCCTGGCTTTGCTGGGTCACTGCCAAGCCTTTCAGCTATATTTTTAACATATATTTTTTTTTCCATGAGTGAACTTGGAAAGAGTCGTAACTTACCACAGCGAAAGCTTCAAAACATTCCTATTTTTAAAGAGAACAATTCTGTCAGCTGAGGTAAATGTATGAGAGGGAGAGAGATGTGTGTGCTTGGTGGGTCAGGGGGAGGGTGTTGATTTTGCTGCTGGGGCTCTTGACCACATTCACCCACCACCATCACCACTTTTTGTTCAAATCCAGCCTTTGATGTAACTTAGAACAGCTGATAAAATATATATTTAGCTGTTATAGCCCCTCGGGAGAAAACAGTGCAGCAGCACAGCAGTGCCCCTCTTGCACCCTGTCCCCCAGATGTGCCCTTGCCCGGGGAATGAACGACCTGTGCGAGGGCAGCACGTGGCAGGGAGCTCCAGGGGCCTTTCACAGCTTCTAAAACAGTTTAAAAGGGTTTAAAGGGCAACGCAGAGCTTGGTCCATGAGGAATTAATCCATTGGGAAGGGCTTGCATGGGGCTGTAAAAACACAAGTGGTGTGATGTGTGTGGAAGGTTTCCATAGGAAGGTCTGGAAGCTGTAATGGAAGGGGAGAGCAGCACACCCCTGCAGCTTGGATGGATGATGTGAGGGTGGGATGGATGGAATATAACCCCTGCGTTGTGYGGCCTTCCTGGAATGCTCCTTTGGGCAGGAGCAAGGCCAGTGCTCAGTGACTCATCCAACGTGCAATGAGACAAAGGATCATGCCAGTGACTCTGGGGACCTGAGGACCTTTCTTGGCAAGGAGGGAGGGTGGGTGATGAGCTGGTTGCTGTGCAGGAGTTCTGGGAAGTGGTTTGCAAGCAAAGAAACTGTTTGTGGCTGATGGCTCCGGGTTTCCTGGCCTGCCTTGCTCCCCTGCAGCAAAGGGCACAGGAGCAGCGTGCTGTCCTCTACCGCCAGGGCTGCTGAGGAAGGTTGCCAAAATTTCAGTAAATTATTCCAAACTAATGACTTGGAGTTCTCCTGGGGCGTCCCTTCTCAAGCAGCATCTCTTCATTACTCCCTATTAACTCTGAGTTGGTTTTGAAATTTGACATTCAGTTTTCTTCCTGTGATGAAATATTTAAAAACTGGAAATAAAAGAAGCRGTTTTGATATGTGCTTTGGTCTCACTTGATGCCGTTTTGCATCCCAGCTGGTTCCTGCAGCCCCTGCTTGTTTTGCGTGTCCTTTGGCCTTGGCCTTTGGCACCTTAGACAAAGCAGAACCACTCCTAGAACGCTGAACCTTCCTTAATCATTAAGAAACTGCTGCATTGGATCTGCCTACTGCTGGCTTTTTTGGTCTTTCTTGAATGATCTGCTCCTCCCTCTTTTCTTCCAGCAGATAATGTGGCATTACAGTTATAATTATTGTTATAGTTGCAGTTACACATAATTGCAGCTGCACAGAGCAGGAAAAGGCAGCCCTTGCCCTATAGTAATGCTTTCCAAGGCAGAAGCAGTACAGCTGTGAGGCTCGAGGTGGGAAGGATGTATGAGAGGTGGTGGTGTGGTATCTGGCTCAYTTTGCTGCCACAGCAAGCAGGAGGGACCAGCTCAGTGTCTTTTTAGCCAGCTGCACTCACCAGAAAAGATTCTGGTTGTGGTGGTGTGGGACTGACAAGATTATTGGTCTCCTTGGGTATTTAAAAAAAAACAAATAAAAATCCTTTCATGGGCATTGTTTAAACCAAACACAGGARTATTTCCCTAGCAGCTCCTTTTTGGAAATGCAAACTGGAAAGAAAGTTCCTTGCTTCTGGAATCTGGACAGGAACCAGAATACCACAAGCCACAAATTCAAGCATGTGCTCRTCTGGGCTTCCTTACTTTTATTCATTCATTACATTTTTTTCCTGTGTGTTTCTAAGCGAAATTGTCTGTTTATAAGTGATGCTGGCAGGGAGCTGAACCTTCCAGTGCCAGTGAGCTCTCCAGGGATGAGTGGGTGCGAGCCCSCTCCTGCCATGGCAAACCACTCACCTCCATCAGCAGCTTTATTTAACCAGAACGACCCGACCAGAGGGTATTTGATCTTTTAAGTGACACTGATCTCCTTCTCCCTGCAGGTGCTGGGTACAGGCCCAGTTCCTGGGTTACTGGGGAAAGGGATGGAGCTGCTCCTTCTGCACCCCCAAAGCCCGCCCTCCCCATGGGCGCTGTCCTCAGACCTCCTTGGGGGCCATCCTGAAGGCAAAGCACGGTGCTGTGAAACACAGGGTGGCTTGGTCTCTATCCTTTCATGTGCTGTACCTGCTCCTTGTAGGGGTGAGAGGAACATTTGTTTCTAGGGCTGTCGACTAAGTGTGAAAATCGACCGGCTGGGGGGAGAACACTGGTTTTATCATTATTTTAAGCGCGAGGGAATTAATAGGTGAGTGCTGGGAGCAGTACGACATACCAGGATGGGCTGTGACTCCTCCCAGCCCCCTCGTGGGATGCTAATAGGGAGGAGAGGTCCACTGTCCCATTTGAAAGAGAAGGGCCGTGACCAATCGATGCTCAATGTGGCAGGAATGCCTCACGCGGTGGCCGCGGGATAAAAGGCAGAGGCAGCCTGAACTGTGAAGACATTTCATTTCSCTGGTAATGAGGGAGACACACTGTGGCAGTGAAACCGGGGAGAGGGAGACTGCGAGATGCTAATTTCTGCTCCTGCTGCCGCTGCTGCTTTGATCTGAAGCAAATGCCCGTTTTAAATTGCAAACGGATGCGAGTCAGATACCATCCAGCCAGTGGCTTACAGGCTTAATGAAGTGGGACGCACGCTTCTGCCTGGTAATGTTGGAGAGGCAGGCAATTCGGGGAGGGATTGCTGAAGGTCTAAAGAGACAGGGAGGAAGRACGGGGGGGGGTGTCACGGGCTGACTCTCAGAGTGGCACAGTGACCGCTGCTTTCTGTCCTTGGGAAGCTGTGCCTGTGGCTAAGCCCCCTCCAGCCCCTCTGTGCCTGGGGGGAAAGCTTCAGGAGACTGTCCTGGTGTCACAGGCCCACGTTTTGAGGCACACAYCCTGTACAAGGTCATCCTGCTCTTTGGTCTCAGAGCGTGAACGTCAATTTGGTGCATTCCCCAGGTGAGGCAAAGGTATGGGAGGTTAGGTGTGGCTCATTTTGTGCTATCATTTTGGCATTTAATTGAATTTGAGCAAGACAGCTGATCCAGAGGCTCCTGAGGATGGAGTCATTAATCCAGAAGCAGTGACCTGGGAGCCTGGTAGCTGATACTGGACAATGGCAGCKTCTTGAGACTCCTTTGGGCAAAGATCTGACCTGTCTTGAAGAATGAATGTCTAAAGGGATATTTGTTATACTCCTCACTAACACAAGGCTTTTGGGTGCTGGGATGAGGCTGGAGTTTGCTGTATGCCTCGTGTGGGTATTCAGAGGTTTGGATGTCTCTGCAAGCTGCTGTGCTTGACCAGGCAGACATGAGAAGGCAGAGAGACCTGCAGGCACCTGGGAGGATTCACCTCTGCACTAAGCAAGGAAAAAATGGTCTGGCTATTGAAAAAGGCAGGCATGGCTCTCAAATCTGTTAGGTTCTTTGAAGGAATCCATCATATGGATGGGAAAAATATCATAGTTGTAGTCTACGTGGAGCCAAAAGAGACTCCACAATGTCCATGGTTATTACAGAAACTAAGTAACAATAGGATAAAACTGGCAGCTCCTCGCAGGGCTAAGCTATTTGTTAAAAATACCAGGCAGAAAAGAAAGTAAGTGGTTCTGACAGAAAAGGGAGGTCACCAGCGATGAGACCTGTGCTGCTCAACGAACACAGAAATGGTCTGGAAAAGAGGATGATTGCTAAACAAAGAAAGATAATATTGAGTTAGTCAAGGCATTAGCAGCAAGGGAGGAGATTTCTCTGAGGAAAGGCACAGGGTGTTATGAGACTGGGTGGCTGGGTAATGAAGCAGGAGATGGCATTYGTGTAGGTGACTGTAAAGTGAGATGTGGTGGCAAAAAATAATCAGTCTCAGCTTCCTGTACSAAACGGTGGGCTCTGAGCTGAGCACTGTCATTCACAAGCAAGACCTTGATGTGAGAACAGCCAGGTGTACGTAACATCTGCACGACGATCAGAGCAGCCAAGACAGCAAAAAAAAAGAAGTGAATGATCAGGAAACAAAACAAAAGGAAGGAAAAGAAGCAGGGTTTTCACGGAACATGAAGTGGGAAAGCTCCTTGTTACGGGATGCTGTGCTGGAATTCTGTGTCTTGCAGGAGAAAACAATCAATGAAGGAAGCTACTGAGCACTGCTAACTGTGAAAGAGGCATTCTGGTAAGTCCTTGAGGGTTGGTAGAGGCTTGGGGAAGTAGCACATATGCCTGCTCTGGTTTTGTCTTCTGCTTTAGGCCTGTGCTTTTGACCCTTGCTCAGACAAGGTGAAGAGTTAGATAGTCTGATGATGAACACTTTTTAATGTTTTTGTTCCATGTTTACTCTGATGATACAAAAAAGGCTCATAGCCACTGAAATGTTCACATTTTCCTTATACTCTCCCTAACAGTTCTGAGTTTTTTCATAAAAATGCTTCTAAAAGCATTAGAATCCCCTTTCAGTACAGTAAGACGTTAATCTGTAGGCCACTAGGCAAGATGGAGCTTTTAGATTATCCATTATCCTTTCTTTTTCTACAGCATCTTCTATTCAAGGACTTCACACTATCACAATAAGATAGTTGAGAATATTTTCTTCTTAACAAATGAGGGAACTTAGACATAGTGGTTTGCTGTGAAACAGGCAAAGAAATCGGAAATCTGGTTTTTTAGAACATCTCTGGAGRAAGAGACAAGAGAAAAGACTGACTCTAATAGTGAGAATCAAAGSRAAAAATCTCTCTGCTGGATCCAAAATAAGTTTCCATAGAAACAGATTTTTCTGAGAATGAATTGCTGCAGTATGAAATTAAGATTGTGGATCTAATTCTGCAAAATATTTAAGCATGTTCTTTGCTTATCCCTATTCAGCTCAAGATGCAAGCATGTGATTTCCATGGAGGCTTAGGTGCTTTATTTGATGGAGGTAGAAATAAGGATAAGCTGCGTTGAAGTGGGATCCAGGCTTTMTTGTGCTTCCTTGTCACTGGCAAACTTGCAACTTATTTTTTATGGCAGGATGTGTTGCTTTGCTGCCAAAAGTATAGGCCCCAGTGCCTCAATTTGAGCATTCAGCACAAAGTTCCATCAGACTCTTGCCACTGCTGGAGAGTGGAGTCAGCAGAGTTTTTACATTCCTGGGTATTTTATTGTTTTGTTAATTAACTTTTTTCCTATTTACGTGCAGGTTTAATTTTACATGGGATACTTATTCGGTAAATGAATGCCATGGTGATTATCAGATAATTAATTTGAGAATGGATGGTATAAGAGGTTCAGATTTGCTCATAATCTGTCTTTTATGCACCTCTATTTGTGGCCCATAGATATTTTAAAGACAGGATAGGTTCTTAATATTTTGCATGCTAATTGCTTTTATTGTGACTGTGTTCTGGTAAATGATTGGTTCTAGTTTAAGCTATTTTAGACTGTTTTGTAAATCTTTTTTCCCCTTCTCTGTTGTGACTTTATGCTCAGCTGAATTAATAGGACAAATAAGGTTTGACTCAGAGTTTTATTTCCATTTACTGTACTTGGAATAGATGAAGCCCTTGTGTAGCCAAGCTGCAGCTACTCTTCTTCAGGCAAACTTTCCATGCTCTTATTCCCTCTTTATTTCACATTGTCTTCCAGCTTTTTACTCGGGGAGATGTGTATTTGTAGACCCCCCTCCAAGCMTATCCCAGCATTTCCCAGAGCCCAAAAAATGAACTTAAGCCTAGTGATAATAGTGCTTTGGGACTCTGTGGAGACAATGAAGAACAAATAATCCTCATGGAAATTGTACCTCATTTTCTTGTTCCCTCCTCTGAGCCCTGGTGCTTGGCCCAGCCAAAATAAACTCTCCAGGCATTTCAACAATCCATCTTCACATAATGTTAATGTTCCATCTCAACATGGAAGGTGTTGACTTGCTTGGGTCCAGATGAACTGTCTTCCCCTGCTTGTCACCCACCARGCCACCAGTGCTGTGGCTGCAGGGGGTTCTTGCCTGCCCCGGGCTGGTGATGGTCACTGATGGTGAAGCTGGTGCTGGAGCCCAAGTCCTTTGTCGGCGGGGGCAGCAGCTGGAACTGTCCCCTTGCATTTCTGGGCTTCAGTTTTCCCTTACAGCTGGAAACTATTCTGTCTCAAAATTTCCTGTGACAGGGAGATGGAAGGCACACTTCATCTCCTGGAGATTCAGTTGTTCCCTGTGCTTGCTGAGAGCCACACTCTCTTTCCAGGCATCCTCCCTCCTCCTCCCTGCTTTGGGGCAGATTTTTTGTTTTGTCAGKGCCTGCCATGCTGTCACCATCACAAGGGCACCTTAGTGATGGCTGAAGTTATGTCTCTCCTCTGGTGGTGGTTCTCAGCTCCAAGCTTTTCCCGGTGTGAGGAAAGGACRCTGTCAAAGGATATTATGTTCCTGCAGCAAAACCAGTGAGGGGAGCCTAATGGACAGTCTTACTTCTCAGATGATTTCAAATCCCTGAGGAGGCCGTGACCTATGTCAGAGTACAAAGTGTTGAACAGAGTTGCGYGGGAAAAGCAACTTTTGCCACCCTTTTGCTGCCTCCTTGGACCTCTGGTCCCACATGCCCAGCAGTGATGAGCACCCAGTGCAGAAGCTGACCCTGCCCACTCCYCAGCCATGTGCCCCCTGGGAGGCATCCCAAGCCCAGGAAACAAGCTGTGGAGCTGCACACACCTTCCTCTGTGCTTCAGACCCGAGCCAGGTGAGCCCATCCCCACACAGAGCAGCTCTGCTGGCCCCCCAAGCCAGGCACATTTCCCCTCTGAGCTTGCAAAGCCTGCACTTTGCATGCCCAGTTGAAGCAATGAGAATGGATAAAAACAATCTATTTTTAATCCAGTGCGAGATCTCTTACTCTCGGCTGTTTTTTTCATAATTGGTTCTGTTTTCTGCTAATGATCTGAAATTTAGCATCTATTTCTGCCTTGGATATTTTGATAACTGGTGTTGAGGAAGAAGATTCAGAGTGTTGTTAGCAGTGAAGGCTGCAGGACATATGGATGCTGCAGACCTGTTAGTGATAGACAGAAAGTTGTTTGGAGGCAACGGGACAGATTGTCTGGGATGCCTGGCTTGGTACCAATGAAAGGCTGATGAGGTAAGTAGTGCTGGGAAAATCCTGTTAGGGAGGGAAAAGAGCAGGCTGGAACTGAGACATCACTGGACGTGCTGTATTGAATATGCAGTTTCTCTACAAAATTGAATTCACTTTTGGCACAAAAACAGGATTCATATTTCTCTCCCTGCTGCACTTGATTCATTAGCAGGCTTGTAAGGCACTCTGAACTTTTCCAGCTTTTAGTGGTGGATTAAGACCAAAAACTTGTTCTGAACCTTTGAGGCAGTTGGTTTGGGTTTGGATCAGACATTTCCACCTCCATCCCATTTGCAGATGGCATAGTGTGGGATGAAGGATCCAGAGCAATATCCCCAGATCTGTGGATATGACRGAGGTCAGAAGCTGCAGTGTAGAAATGTTCCCGGCTGAGCTGGAGGGGAGTTATTCCCAAATTCAGGCAGGGCAGTATGGGCAGTAGGAATGTGAACACACGCATATGGTGAAACCACTGGGTAACCACCAMCACCATCACTCCAGCCCTGGGCGCTGCCCTGCAGACACAGGCTGTGTTTCCATGTTGGGAATGGTTAGCAGTGCTTTTTCTAAAGCCCTTCCCTGACTCCCTTTGGTCAACGGGTGATTTGTGCCCATTCCTCTACAATAAGTAGATGAGCTGTGATTTATTTGGGCTGCACAGGGGTCAGGAAGGTGCAAGGACCTAGAGAGAGGCTGAGGTCTGGAGATGGGACCAGTCTCACAAGCACAGAACAGTCCAGGTTGGAAGAGACCTTGAAAGATCATCTGGTTCAACCTTTCGTGGGAAAGAGAGAGGAGATGAAATTCCCTGGCACCCTGTCCAGTCACATYTTGCAAACTTTCAGTGAGGAGGGCTGCACCACATCCCTGGGGAGGTTGTTCCAGTGATTGATTGTTCTCTCTGGAAAAAATATCTTTGTTATATCAAGATGAAATCTCTCCTCCTGCAACTTGTACACATCGACCTTCTCCATGTGGTTCCTTGTGAAGAGAGAACCTCTGTCTAATTTGTATCGACCCTTTAGGTACTGGAAAACTGTGATGAGGTTCCTCCTAGAGCCTTCTCCAGGGAGAAAAGACCTAACTGCTTCAGTTTTTCCTCATATGGCAGGATCTCCAGCCCTTTGAGCATCTTTATGGCTCTCCTTTTGTCCCTTTCCACTCTGTCCACATCTTGTTTTGCATTGTGGGGACCAGAACTGGATACAGTATGCTAGATGTGACCTGAAGGGCGCTGAGGAGAGTGGGACAATCACATTTGTATTTCTGCTGGGAGTGTCCCTGTGGATGCAGCCCCTGGTCCAGTTTGCCTATGTTAATGCAGTGGTACTCTCCCAATTCGTGTTCAGCCTGTCCATCGGGACCCCCTGGCTCTGAAGTCAAAGCCAGGAGAGCCCCAGGGAGCAGCTGCTTTGTGTGCAGGGTTTGTGTCCCTGTGGGGCCCTGCTGAGCTGGGCACTGCCACCCTGCAGGCCTGGACATCGCCCCACAGAGAGGGGACCTGGTGGTTTGCACGCTGAGGGTGGACAGAGCAATTGCAACATTGGTCAGGAAGATTTTGATGCAACAGGAAACCCAAGGCTCTGTGCTGTCACCTCCCAGCCCCGCAGAGAAACAGCTTCTCCTTTCCCATGGGAAGTGGGGGGGCTGGGGGAGGCCAACAATACCCACACTGTGGCTTCTGCCTTCCAGATCTGCTGCAGACCCTGTGCACGCACATCTTCAGGCAAGGCTCTGTCCAGCTGGCATGGGCCTTCGGAAAACATTTTCCTGATGCTTGTGAAATGCCACGTTTCTTTTCAAAATCCTCATCTTCCACATCTCTGAGCTGCCGAGCTGACCCTCGGCATCCTGAATCTCCATATGGAACCATCACTTTCCTGCCTGCCTGGCTGTTTCTTAGCTTTCCGTGCATCACGGGAGCGAGTGGAGCAAGAGCCTTCCTGTCTCCCTCGCTGCAACTCAGCACCCTGCCAGCCACAGCAAACCTGCAAGAGCCTTGTCAACTTCTTGCTACTCTTGACAAAACCCTGTGCAAATCGAGCACCTGCACGAGCTGTGGACTCAGCAAGGTGAGCAACATCTGGCAAGAGATAAATTTGGCTGGAAAGACAACATGGGAAATGGGGAGGGCCTTACAGYGCTGTGGGAACACAGGCACGTCTCACAGCATCCAGCAGGTTGTGGTCAAATGGGGAGCTATCCCTCTCCTCTTCTGCAGGCAGGAGGGAAGCAGAGTCCATTGGACACCTRTCACCTGATGCAAGCAATGCTTGGACTCTGCAGCTAGATTTTGGGGAATGTAACTTGTGCCATCCTTTCCACAAAAAGGTAGGATGGTGGGCAGGGAGGAATGCCAGACTTTCACCTGAAGTCCAGTTGCTCTTATCAGCCGAGTTGGCTCTTGAATCCCATCTTATCCTTTGAAATGAAAGAGGATGAGCCTCTGTTTTTGAACCTTGTTCAGGAGGAATTGGAGAAGGGTGGCTTGGAGACCTGTGACAGTGGCCCCAGAGCCATGACCCACAGAGCAGTAAGGAGCAATCCAAGGAAGTGAGGGCCCTTRTGGGGTGTCTGGTTAAGAAACGGACAGGAAGGCTGCAGGGAGATCTACAAGAAAGTCAAATGGAAACAAACCGTGGTTTGTTGCTTCCAAATGTGGTGGGACTTGCAGCTGCTGCCTGACAGACAGCTCAGCGTTGTGGTTCTTTCCACAGCCCATGACCAGGCCACATGTCACGTCTSTCTTAGTCACCTCTTAAAAGCTTCAACAAGGGGCTTGCAGCTTTTTGGTCTTGGTTAGCCCTGCCTGCACACCATCTGGCCACTGATAAGGGACCTCTTGTGCTGGGATGGTGGCAAGGGACACCTTGCCTACTCCTCTTCAGTTCCTTACGGATGTGGAATCAGCAAGGCCTCCAGCATGTTTTGGCTTTTCACTTGGATACCTCATGTTAGGTCTCAATAATGTTGCAGTGATGAAGAAGTTAAGATGGAGAGACTCCAGCTCTCCTCTTGGAGTGAGCTACAGTGGATAATTACCTTCCCAGCTAAGAGCACGTGGCTTTTCTGACTCTAACTTTCAGTCACTGAATCTTCTTTTACCTTTCTCCACTGAATTCTTAGACTATTGTGAAACCACTTGCTCAGAGCGTCTCACAAGTGGATTTGGACAACTCAAGCTCCTCATGCTCTTCACTGGACAACATTTTTCCCGGTCTTAGAAGATCAAAATAAGTTTAAGCATGCAGAAACCTAGTGGTGTACAAGCATTGATCTCCCAAGTAACCCACACTGGGAAGTCTGCTTAAATATTTGAGGATTGAGTCACCTGTACTTAAAAGAGAGCAATTAAGGAAACTAAATATGTTCTTGAAGGGCTGAATAATTCCTTCACATCGGTCTCCACTACAAAGATGGCTCTGGAGGTGCTTACGCAGATCTTGCCCTTTTCYGCACCAAGAGCAAATAGCATCAGAGACTGAGAGGGGAGGAGCTGGAACAACCAGTAAGTATCATTAAGCTCCCAGGTCGTGATGGTGTACAGCCAAGAGGTCTTGGGGAACACGAGGATGAAAGGGCCACATCTCAAAAAGAAATATTTCTCTCATTGAAGAAAAAAAGAGCCCCACACGTAGCAAAAGAAAAAAAAAAAAAAGGAAGAAGAAAAAGAAAAAGCAGTGTTTGATAAGGATGGAGAATGTTTTACTCACATTTGTATCAGCTCTTGGGCTGATCTGGAGAATTACAGGCCTGCTTGACATGCATGCAAATGAATGCAATGCCTAGCAAATTAGGGGAATTGGCCATGAAGCTTCCACGGGTATGACTGCTCGGATGTGCAACCTGCAGAGATTCTGCAAAAGGAAACCACATGTCCTGCATTCTTGCGAGTCTTTGAACAAACCAGTGAATCAGCTGAAAAAGAACCGCCTGACATAACTTGGTTACCTTTTTTGGCAGGCTTTTYGCAAGTACATGTTCAAGATGTGGCTGCAGACATCTGGCTAACAGTGGAGGAAGTGGCTTATCCCTGTGGCTCTGACACTGGCTAGGACATGGGCGAGCAGGTGGTCAGTGCTGGCGTGGAATGATGTGCCTTGATCAGCCACGGTAACCTCTGGGGACAGGGAGAAACATGCCAAAGCTGCAATGAAGCTCAAGAAGGTCACTCAAGAAAGAGGGAGAGGTAGGTGGAAGACCTGAAGGAGGAACCAATGGATTCAAAGGGGTACCTGTGCCCCGGATGGTGCCATAAAGGGGTACTGAGGGGTGAAAGTCGTTGTCTCCTCAGCATTGTGTGTTTATGTCCCTGGTGCTGCAGATCTGGGGGTGTGGGACACCAGCAGGCTGGCAGCAGGGACAAAGCTGCTTTGCCAGGCAATTTCAGGGGTCTGTGTTAGACCACTCCCAGGGGAAATGCTGAAAGAAATCCAAAATAGGAGATGACCCAAAAAAGCAGTATGTAGGGGGAAGAGAGTGCCCCCTTCTTGGTAACATCTGAGTCGATAACCTCCAGGCAGAGAGGACCAGGCTCTTGCTGAGCCRCTGAAGCACATCTGATCAATAACTCAAAGTCCCGACTTGCACATTAGCAGAGTCAATTATCAGCTCTGCCCTCTGCTTCCTTGATTATTATTTCAGCATGTAGCAGCTGCTTCACAAGCGTTATGGCCCATCACACTCTGAAGGGACTGAGTTAAATGCAGATTATTGACCGATGAGGCCATAAGAATGTACTGTAAAATATACAGTCATGTTCGCCCATAAATCCCCAGCGAGAGTGCTTTCCAAAGCAATTCCTCTTGTGGTGGGACTCTGGGTCACTGTCAAGGCCATGAAAAATGTTTTTTCCACCTCATTCCTGCCATCTCTGCTGTGGTGGTGGTGTTGTCTCTCTTGGCTCTGCACCTGTATGTGTGTGTGGTTCTCCCTCGAGCTGCTCATGGGGACCCCTGAGCTTCTGCAGGGACCCTTGGGGTATGGCTGATTCTGCAAGGGGCAGGGTGAACTGTATGTAATGTTTCTGTTCTGGCCCCAGGTTTCCTGCTGCTCCCGAGTTTCCCAAGTTCCTCCAAGTTTTGGCTGAGGTTGTGGGTTTATGATTTGCAGCAGCGTGAATTCAGGCAAGCACAAGCAAGTTAAATCATGAGCTGTTTGGATATCAGGTAATGACAGCCTTCACTCCTCTGCCAGTCTGATATACTGCTGGCCATCAGCCACGTCCTTCACAGAGGCAGGCAGCAGTGCCCAGGTTGTTTGGGTTTGCAAATCTCCTCAGCTTCAGGATCCAAACCTATTTCAAGGGAAGGGATGTGTGTTTATGGTTGTGAGCTGGGAATGCTGTGTGCTTATACAGAAAAACCTCTTTCCATTGAAGACACTGGTACTGATGAGGTGCTCAAAACCTGAGAGGAGCCTGGGCTCATCCTGGGCAGGTTGGTGGTCATGGCAAGCATAGCATGCACTGACAGCTCACGACCCTCTCCTGGGCTCCAGAGAACATCACTCATTTTGACCAGTGCCCCCAGGCTGAGAGACCTGCTGGTTTACCCCAGGCGGTGAAGTTTCGTGCCCTTGAAGGTAGATCCCTGCTGCTGGCAGCCTGCTGAGGCTTCCTTAGTGCTTCTAAGGATTTCTTGATCTGCTTCTCCCTGGGGTGCTCCCCTCCCAAGGACAGGAGAGGATTTCACATGCTTACAGCTGGAGAGACGGCTAATTTGGAGCTTGATGTGCTAGAAAAGTTTGGGGGTTTTTAATATAGTTTTGACACTAGGATGGTTTTTTTCTGAAGCTTTCTCAAGTGCAGCATCCTAGCCACGGTTCTGGCTGCAAGTGTTTCTAAAACCTTTCGCTGTTGGAGCCACTCAGATCCTCAGGCCATCAGGAGTTCCCAGGGAGGCCTGAATCCACCAGGATGGTGCCAGCAGATGTAGGGGGTCCTACTGGCCACAACTCCTGGAACCTGGTGCTGAGACCCAGTTACTGCAGCACCTTCAYGTCACACAGATAAAAGCACTACAAGAAGCAAGGGGACAGAAGGTGTTCCCTGTTATGGCAGGTTTGTCCCAGCAAGGCCGTGCACAGCAGCACACAGATGGTGGAGCAGTTGCAGTAGGATCACACCACGTCTTTGAGTGCTGTGAACTCCCTGGTGTTTATATTCTTTAGCTCGCTTTTCATCTCATTTTGTGTTCCTGTTTGTCTGTTAACGCACAGGCTTGCCTTCAGTTGTGTCGTGCACATTTACTTTTCCCTGCCAGGGCAAATCTCTCATACCAGCCCTGCACAAACACCTCTCCTTGCCYCTGCTTCTCTTCCACGCCCTGCATACACTTGAAACACCTTTGTTTAAATAGCAGCCTGGAAAAAGAGGTTTCCTCGTCATAGAGTTGTCTCCTTATCAAGGATACCATCACAGCAGGGCTGAACTCATCAAGGAGGGACAAAAACTTTTGAAGACTGTCCAGGAAAGGATCACTGTGAAGTGACCTCTGTCCTTTCAAAGGCCTGAGGTGTGGGGAAAAGCCAACAAGCTGCTGATTTTTTTTCTTGCCTGTCATTGTTGTAGAAGTCTAGCCAGCTCAGAGTTTCATAATTGCCTCATGTAACCCATCTGGAGATCCAGACAATASCTCCAGCATGTTGTGTGTGCACTAATGTTCTTTACTGCCTTTGCCTGCTCTAGAAATGTCAGGCTGCATGTGATGAGAGCCCCGTGGTGTGCTCTGAAACCTCTACGCAAACTGTGAGCAACTGAAACCACACTGCACCAGCACAAGCTGCTCATGCGACACCTCCAGTCCTGCAGCAGTGTTCAGAGTGGCTTTCTCACTTCTGTTACAACCTTCTGTGTCCCCACAGAGACTCACGTGCCAGACCTGTAGCTGTCACCTGGTTAACGCTGATGGGGGCATGCCAGACCTACACCAGTTTATGCAGTGATCTTCAGGCCGAGTCCTCTCCCAGCTCCACGGATGTGTCTCATGGGTCACCTTGGACATATGCTTGTCTTCAGCCTGGGGCAATTACCTGAATACCAAGGCACAGGTATGGA
This sequence comes from Amblyornis subalaris, assembly GCA_018881555.1. Lineage (NCBI taxonomy): Eukaryota > Metazoa > Chordata > Aves > Passeriformes > Ptilonorhynchidae > Amblyornis > Amblyornis subalaris. The sequence continues at coordinate 4,642,875 of JACAXG010000059.1, forward strand.
ATWGGATATGGTTATGTCGGCACTTTTAGGGATGCAGGTTAGGCTCCCATAACCCTGTGTCCTTTGAAGCCTGAGGGATGTGAAAATACTTCAGTTTTTGAAGAGGAGGAGGCTGCCAGGGAATACAAACGAGGTTTGCTAAACCACAGAGGCAGCGAACAGGGAGTTGTTGTTCACCCAACCCTGCAGCACAGCCACTCCCTGCAACTCCTACACCTCTTTGGAAGAAGCTGCAAGAGGAAGCACATCTTCATGCAGCAGGTCCTGGACACCTGGCCCTCTGCTCCTCAGAGGCAGGCAGCCCCAGCAGGCTCGGGCAGGGTGAGAGGCATTTGAGGACAACAGGCTCAGGACTGGCATACTCAAAGGGATGGGAGGTGCCCACTCACACCCTTGGCTTTGAGAGGATGGGAGCTGTGGGAGGATGATGGGGACAGAACCCAGGACTGGTTGACCGTGTGTGCTGTTTCCCCTGGCCACAGTGGGAGATCAGGCTAGACAGCCTATCAGTGTGACCTGGACAGGCATTTCCTAGGAACCAAATCCCAAGATTTAAAGCCTTGAAAGAAATCTCCCTCTCTATGAGCAAAACTGAGGATTTGGAAGCTGAGAGGTAATACAGATGAGGGAATTATCAGGAGGTTAAATATGTGAAATCACACTGGTGTCCTCAATTTTTCTGCTCCCGATTTCTCCGCCCTGGCAACGCTCAAGCTCGAGCATGTCCTGCTGGGTGATGTCTCACCTTTTCTCACTGCAGCAGGGAGGTCGTGGTTTGTGGTTGAGGGCCCCACTGGTGGCAGTGACCCAGAGAGAAAGGAACAAGCTGAAGCCTCTGATTAAAAATGCCCCTGTGGGGAGGGAGGACATACTTAACCATGCCCTGGAGAGCTGTAACTGCCCAGTGGCAGCTGAGCAAAGGCCAGCATGATAGTGGGGGTCTCAATCCCCTATCTGCTTACCCACATTTCTGGAAATATAGGATATAAGTCAGGGAGACCTTAATATAGCYGAGACTGCAACCCTTTCAATCAAATTTCGTCACCACTTGAAGAAAGGGCAGAGAGAACACATCCATGGGGATGGGCAAAACGCTCTCTCAGCCTCCTTACTGATGAAACCAGCCTGGAAATAACCCTGGTCTGGAGTGAGGCTTCATCCAGGGCTGCTTTTGAGGCTGGCAGCTGCAGGSTGGCTGCTAACATCTCCCAGTGCTGCTGGGGGGACACTGCCTGCCTCTGTCAGCCAGGCTGGGCACTGCACTGACACACAAATGCACCCAGGCTGCAGCTGCAGATGTGTCAGCCAGGAGGGGCTGGAGGGGAGGGAGAAACCCCAGCCGTGGGGCAGAGAGCCTCAGCAGCCAGAGGCACCACTGGCCCAGCCTCAGGGTTGTTTATAAAGCAAGGCTGAAGCACCTGCATTCCCCCAAATAGGCAGGGAATTATGGCTGCTCGTGCCTGTAGATTGCAAGGCAGGGAAGAGGGAAGGTGGCTGCATCCTGGGGTCGAGGGTGGAGGGGCTGGGGACACAGAGCTGAGTTGCCTGCTGGAGGAGAGGGTGGGGATGGTGCTGTTTGGGAGAGAGTACAGAGAGAAGAGGGGGGCACAGCTCCTGTGTGAGTGAGAGGGCTGGGGCTGTTGTGCTCCTTGGCCATTCAGGCAGCAGCAGCTTGGTTGTCAGACTGGGGAAGGTTTTCAGCCTGGAAGAGCCAGCTGCTCCAGCTGACAGGCTTGGGAAAAGAGGGGAGAGCAGGATTCGGTGGTACAATTCCCTGGATGAGCACCTGGACTGGAGGGGAAGGTGAGGGCACTTGCTGGGGAAAGCAAAGATGGGCAGGCAGCTCTGCCAGACAGGTCCCACCTTCAGGCTCCAGCACTAAGTCCCCTCCTGGAGCACTGGCTCTCGGTGCCAATCCTGCTCTCCAGGGGTCTCTGCTCACTCAGCTCTCCCAGGCTCCTGGTCACAGGGGCATGCCTGGAACAGTGGTGTCATGGTTTTAATAACACGTGGGTGAGCTCAGCTGTTGGGTGTAGATAAGGAGTGGGTGGGCTCTCTGATCTGACTTAAAAGCTGATTTTTGTTTAGCTGTGACTTCATCACCACCAGCTGGGAGCACCAAAGCCCTGTTGATGCTCGAGGTCAGCAGTTTTCCGTCCSTGGTATGCGGTTCCCTGGGGATACCTGTCCTGATCTTCGGGGGCTGAGGCTGGTGAGTTTGCTGCCTGCTGGCAGTCCTGCTGGAGCAGTGCTGGCTATGGAGTTATCCCCTCTGGCTGGCCCTGAAACACCCCTGTGTGGCTTCCCAGGCAGGTGGTCCTAGAGATGACACAGCTTCCTGCATCTTCACCAACCTCTGGCACAGTCCTGCTCACAGAGAGGTTTGGGAGAGCATCACTGCTCTGGGAGCCCCAGGCACGTGTGGAAAGCCCAGGAAGCGCCGTGGTCAGCAGGAAGGGCCTGTTGTCCCCGTGCCTGAGCACAGGGGAAAGTCTGCACCGCTTCAGCAATGAAACTCTCCCTCTCCCTCCTCTGGTGCTCCTCTGCTGGYATTTGACATGGAAATGATCCTGATTTATTCTGGAATAATAGGATGAAATGGCGCAAAGGAAAATTTTACACTGAGGATGGAGATAAATTGCCCAAAGCAAAGTCAGCCAAGAGAAGGGAGGGGGGAACTGCATTGCTTTGGTCACTCCGAGAAGCAAACCTCGCAGTGGAAAATAAAAACGTTGGAAACAAGGAGTTGCTGGCCAAGGAGCGCTGGCTGAACTAAAGGGGGTGGATGCCGRCCTTCTCACAGCCGCCGGGGATTTACTGCCGCTTGGTGCGGGACCTCCCAAAATCTCGCACCCCTGCTCGCCCCCACAGCCCCGCTGCCAGGCAGGGACGGCGGGCGGCAGCTCCCGGCGGAGCCGGGCCGGGCTCCCGGAGGGTTTCTGACAGTCTGGCACCATCTGCTGGGGCTTCCCGGGACACGGAGCAGGCTCCGGGAGCGGCGGCGCCCCGGGACGGGAGCGCTGGGGCAGTGAGGCAGTGGCGGCTCCTTTGGCAGTGCCCGTGCTGGCTCTGCCGGGGATCCCAGAATCACGGAATCCTTCAGGACGGAAAGGGCCGATAAGGTCACCGAGCCCAGCCGCTGACCCAGCACCACCGTGCTCACCCCTAAACCGAGTGCCACATCCACACGCCTTTCGAACGCCTCCCGGGATGGTGGTTCTGTGATKCCCGGGGCAGCCCGTTCCAAAGCCTAACCACCCTTCCAGGGAAGAAAGTTTTCCTGGTACCCATTSCGGGCGGGGCCGCTGCGGGAGGCCGGGCACAGCTGGAGGCCAGTGGGGCAGCCGGGCTGGGCGCTCAGGGGCTGCTCCCGGGCCGGTCCCAGCTCCGCTCGCCCGGTTCCTGATGCCAGGGAAGGGCCCGAACACAACTGGGGCACCAGCGGCCAACCGAGCCATGGCAACACAGCGATGGCTCCGTTACTGCCGCGTGCTTGGTGAGGGATCGACGGCTGATCGGCGATTGATCAAGGCATGATCGATATGCGATAGTCGTGTGAYTGCCATGCGATCAATGCGTGATGGGGGCATGATCGTTGCATGACCGTGTGATCGTCTGGTGATCATCACGTGAATGGCACATGATCGGCACGTGATGGGTGAGTGATCAGTGATTGGCACCTGCTCTGCCCATGACTGGCTTGTGATCTTCACGTGATCGRCTCGTGATCATCACGTGGTCGATGAGCTTCTGATTAGCGCGTGATCACCATGCCACGGTGACATTATTGTGGTGTGATGGGCGTGAGATTGGCCTGGCACAGACACCTTCCCTGGGGCTTGCCACGTTTTGTGCCTGGCTTTGTCCACAGTGTGAATTCACCTGTCTTAACCAGGCTTTTCCTTGCCACCCAGGTAAGTCTTTTTAGCCTTCCTGACTCTCTCGCTAAAGCTCCCCACACACAACTTGAGGCCATTTCATCTTCTCCTRCCGTTTGTTACTTCACCCTCTCCTCCTCCTCCCAGTCACTGCCTTGCAGTCAGTGTGTCCTTGGTGGCATGGTGGCAAAGGTGACTGATGGCCCATCTTTACAGACCCAGGGTCAACCTGGTGACCCCACATTGGTTCACCTGGTTTAGCCAAGGGGCTGGGGCCATTCACGGTTCCTTGGCTTTGGAGAAGGTGCCTGCCTTCCCTTGCTGCTGAGTTTCCCTCGGATCCTTTCCCTTTCTCCTTGCCCAAAGGTGGTGGTCACTGCTGTCACAGTCCCTGGTTTGCTGCCCAAGGACTCTTGATCTGTGCTCCAAAGCTGTGTTAACTGGAAGCCACTGGAATAGGGARGGTCTTAGGAATGATGGAGTGAACTGAGGCAAGTGCTTCCTCTGCCAGATGGGCCCTTGCTGGGAGGGTGGGTCTCCTGGGACTTGAATTGCTTTCTCAGAGAGGGCTGGCAAGGAGCAGCAAGGTGAGCACACGCTGAACAACACATCCCTRCCTGCGGGATCTGGCAGCAGGGGCTGGGCACGGCTGTGTCTGCAGAAACCACCAGCACCCTTACTGCCTGTACCCTGAGGTAGAGGGGCAGCAAAAGCAGCTCCCACTTGCAGCTACACTGCCCCTTCCCAAATTTGTCCACGTCTGCTGGGTGAAGCTGTGCCTGGCCCCAGCCCTTGCCCCGCACCAGCAGCAGACGAGAGACGTCCCGGATTCACACGCACTTGTCCTTATTAAAGGCTCCAGCGAAGCAGGGAGGGAGGGAGATGGAGAAAGGCAGAAGTCTGCCTCCAGCAAGACGGTCTGCACAAATGGACTGGCTTATAAATGAATTTATAAGTTGAAATTGGCCTATAATGAGAGAGTTACTGAGAAAAAAGAACTGTGCACTGCAAACCACTTAGGAATCGGAGATCTCGGTGCATTAGGCGGAGCCAGGGGGGAAATGCTGGGTCCTGTGAGCAAAGGCATCACAGATTGCTGTGAGCAGTGACAGGCAAGCTAAGGCCAGTTATGCTGCCTACCCTGGAGTCCTTCACTGGCCCTGGATGCCTTTCCCAAAATGCATTCCCCTCTGATAAAACTGCAGGAGTACTGGGCTCTTGAAACTGCTGCTAAATGGCATCATTAGAAACGGTTTTATTTCAAGGCAKCTTTTCCTAGTAATGGTTCTAGAGTTAGTTCTCCTGAGGAATATGGTTGTTTTAAGTGGGGTTTTTTTCTAAAAATAAAGCAGTCTCCCAAGCCCACTGCTGCGGTTGAGCTTTGTGCTTACAGGCTTCTGTCGACAGCTTACTTGATGAATGAAGATGTGAGGGAAGAAGAGCTTTTCAATGAGGAGGCTGTGTGCTTCCCAGGGCTGGAATGGTAAACAAGACGTAAGCAGTGATTGCAAAATACGGCAACTTGCACTATGCAGAGTCAATTTCACCTTTTGAATTCCTTGGAACCAGAGAAGAAGTTGGTGTGTCTCCATGCATGTAACCCGTGAGTTATCTGATTGGGAAGTGTGTGAAGATTCAGATTTGTCTGAATTACGTGCAGCCAGGAGGTGTGGGGAAAGTTCAGCCTACAATTTTCCTCCTCCCAACAGCCACCTGACCCCCAAAGCGGTCCAGAAACCCCTTGCTTGATTTCATCCTCCCCCAGCAGCTAACCTCCACCTCAGTGCTGCCTTTCTGAGGTGCAGGCAATAAGAATTTCTCTCCTTTGAGTCTGAAATGATGTCAGGTGCCACCCCCAGCTGTGCACATGAGGTGTTCACACTGTCCTGTCACCGATTGTGTCTCACTCCAGTGCCTACAACCAAGAGGGATGAGACCAAGCAAGCTCACCAGGAGGGTCTGTTGTTCCCTCGTGCCTCCACACTCATTCCATGGTAAATCCACACTTTGCACGAAGGAAAGCCACACTTTTCTTGAAAGCCCAGCAAGCCTGGCCSTTTTTTAGCCAGGTGTGCCACTGGCATGGTGGTGACCTGCTCTCCTTGCCTGTGCAAAAGCTGCTTCTCCTTGCGGGGCTGCTGCCTCAGGGAAGCTGCTGCCTTTCCCACAGCCTGACCTGCCATTTCTCTTCCCGTGTTGGGAATGTATTAGCATATTTTCTCTCCTTACTGTCACATGCAGCTATAAAATCTGCTCTCAAACAATTGGCCTGGGAGCTTCCAGAGACCACTAATAGAAAGAGAAAAACAGCATCTATATAAAGAAAATCAGCCTCAATATTCAGCTGGCATTGCTCTAAGCTGAAGGGCTTCAAACCTCCCTCTGCAAGGGAAGTCTTGGGCAATGGGAGGAAATGCAAAGCAAGGAGTAAGAGCCAGGAGCCAGGAGCAGCAGCAAACCTCCTGGGATGCCTGCTGGGTCCCGTTTTCCCAGGGGGTACAGAGTGCAGACAGACATCAGCTTTCTGGAGTCGTTTTTAAATGAGTTCTCCCATCAGAAGTGGTTCTCCAGCTCCTGCAGGATGAAAGGGGACCTGGAGGATGTTGGTGTGCATTGATCCAAAAGTGCACATCAAAGAGGCTGATTTRGTATCAGCCAGAAACCCAACAGAAACGTCTCTGTGGGCGCAAACCTCCTGTGGATAGACTCAAACAACCAAATTTCCCTGGCTGTAACCTCTCCTGGGAATAGCTAAGATAACACAGAGGTGTGATTTTTCCTTTAAAGTGCAGCGCAGCCGTGTTTTCTGCTGAGGTCAATTAGAGCTGTGGGAGATCAGAGSCTGATGAAAAATGAGTGCCTTGCTATTGTCTTACCTCCTGAAGCAGTGATTCTTTGTTTTCTGTGTTATAGTGAAGCACTTACCTGGGAGTCACGTGAAGAACTCCTGCCTGCTCCTGCCTCTTCCCCAGGGCACGGAGGCAACCAGCTGAAGGAAGACAACAGGATGGCAGCTGGTTTGGTTGGCCACCTTTCCTCCACCCCATTCCCTACGCAGCAGCACGTCCTAGAGGCCGCGATCCCGTCGGTTTGTGGGACTTGCTTGCCTCGGGGGTGCTCGCCCCTTGCCTCCTGGTTTCTTAGCATCTGCAGATGCCACGGGAGGCCCTCGGCCTCGCAGGATGCCCTGGTGCAGGRAGCACTGGTGCTGCTCTGGTATTTCCACAATTTTTTTGGTAGAGGAGCTGATGCCCAGGCTGCCCTCAGCAGCTCACTCTGCCATTAAGCGGTGTGACCCCCGCGATTGCTGCCTGTGTCTCTCCTGGCTGCTCTCACAAGGGCTGCCTCGCTCTCCGCACAGCTCCTCAGTGCCGTGGTGGGGAGGAGGGAGGGAGGGAGGGAGGGAGGGAGCTGCCTCACCACTGATGTGAACTTTGCTCTTGGACATTCAGCAGGGGGTACAGCAGCACCTGGAAGAGCACAGTGCTCCCCCCAACCACCAAGGAGCAGGCAACTCTTGTTGCTTGGCTCACGCTGCATCCTCCTGCTCCCTGTGCCAAGGCTGCTGTGTTTTTGTCACTGGGGGAGAGCCAGGCAGCTGTTTGCTGTACGACACTGCCTGGCTGACATCCCAAGTGTTTTGCTGCTTGCTTTCCTCTCCTGACAGACACATGAGTGGGATTATTTGGCTGAAGGAGGTTTTCTCTAGCACCAGCCTCTCTGGTGGCAGCCTTAGAAAGGGGTCATCCATTTGGCAGTGAAGGAAGGGCGCTGCCTTCCCTAACACTGACACATCTGACACGGCACTCCCTTGGCTGGCATCAACCTCCTGAATTCCACCAAAATTGGAGAGACCCCTGGATTGATGCCGAGTTGGGAGCTGCCACCTTTCTACTCAAGGATGCATGCAGAGATGCCCTGCCAGTTCTAGAACCCAGAACTTCTGGGGCACCTGGGAGAGGCAGGCCCCCTGCTGCTGTGCTTGGGCTCTCCCTGGGATCAGGAATCAAGGATCGCTCAAACCTCGATGGGAAGGGGGTCCCCAACATGCCAGAGTCAACTGTGGAGAAACTTAACACTTGCATTTCTGAGAAGTTCCTCTACTTGTTACCATGCAAGGAAAAATTCTGGAGGTCTGGCTTTGGCTAGAGCCATGTATGGAAATCTGGAGCTGTGGCTGCTACTGTCRAACCTAAGAGACAGGAGAGAATGTSTGTGTGGTTTGGGAGCATTTTAGGCAGGTTTTATCCTGTTCTGTCCACAGGTTTAGTAACTGTGGTATCTGCAAGCATGGAMGGAGGGCAAAACCCTTTTCCTGCACGCACAGCCCTGGGGGGAACTGTGCTCTTCATCACTGGCCCTGTGATGTGTGCCCCRGGGAGAAAGGGGCCCTGCAAGTCCGGGAAGAGCTGACTGCATCTGTGAGCCATCGTGGGGAATGCCAGCAGGAAATTTGACTAATGACTCTGCCCTGAGCTGGCTTGTGTCACCTCAGCCTCGTGGCACAGGGCACTGGCACCTCCCTCCTGCTCTTGCTTGCAATGGCTGGAGGATGGTGCCAGCGTGTTACAAGCTGATCCAAATGGCCACAGACTGGACAGGCTTTCACACATGTTTTTAATGCTTTGTAAAGCCTCCCCTTCCCCATGCTCTGGCCACAGCTGCCTGAGAGACTTCCCTTCTACAGCTCCACAGAGACTCGCCCATCTCGTGTTCGCCCGAGGAGCCCAAAGCACGTGAGTAGAACAAGGAGCAGAACAGCCCAGTGGTTTTRGTCTCAAATGCAAGTGGAAAGCAGCAATACTATTACCAGCAGGCTGACTCTCTGCAGCTTAGCTCCCCCTCACAACCCTCCAGCTGATGCATGAGACAAGCCTCTGATGTGGAATGCTGGAGGTTGGACACCRGTTTGGCCCAGCTGCCGCCTTTCCCTTGCACCACTGCTCCGTGGCCGGCACCCARAAACGGCCATAAAATTGGATAGGGTGTGTTGCTTCTCTGCTTGGAGCAAGAGGCAGGGCCCTTTCCAGGGAGCACGTGGCACGGTGTGTCACATGTGTCTGGCTGCCCGTGCCGTGCTGAGTGTCAGCCTGGCTTCCCCCTGCGTGACAGTGCTCAGGCAGCAGAAATCCAGAGAATTTCACCCRCTGGCAGGGTCTTTCTGGAGATTTTGCACAGGGTTTAGGAGCTGTACCTGCTCCTGACTGGCCAGGGAGCCTGTTAATCCCTGGAGATATGTCCCCTTTTGCTGTGTCCTGGTGGCACAGCGTGGCTGGGCTGTGCTGTGGGGTAAGGGCAGTGCTTTGTGTTTGCAGCTGGGGTAAGAGCAGGAGAAGGGGAGAACCCCAGCTCTCATGAAATACTGACTGGCCAAGGATAGTGAATCTCTACCTCCCCTGTGGGTGCTGGGTGTGGCAGTACYGACAGGTGAGAGTACTAATCAATGTGAAGCTTTTGATCAATATTAAGGGCATGCGGACGTGTTGCCTTATTGGGAGTAAAGCTTATGCCTTCTAGRGGTTCAGAGCTGTGACAGGGAAAGTTTAGGGCATTGGGAAGCATTTCATTACAAAGGGGGCAGTCAAGCACTGGAATAGGCTCCTTAGAGTGGTTGATGCCCCATCCCTGTCGGTGTTCAAGAGGCRTTTGGACAATGCCCTGGATAATATGCTTTAACCTTTGGTGAGGCCTGAAGTGGTCAGGCAGTTGGACTAGGTGATGCTTTTATGTCTCTTACAACTGAAATACTCTATTCTAACGTGCTCCTGAGCAGAGAGAGCAGTGGCTCCCTCCTGGCAGAAGACAAAAATTTTCTGCAGTGGTCTGGTGTGCCTGATAATCAAAATAGCACCCCTGGGCTGGAGCAAGGATTTGCTTGCTGGCCATCCCACATGGCATCCACCCCTCTCCGTGGGACAATGCCTGAGCTGGAGCTGGAGCAGAAGCAGGGCTGTGACAAGGCAAATCGTGTGGGTGGTGGTGCCTTTGTAGGCTGTTCGTGTTCAGGTGCTGGAGAAAGTAAAGCTGGGGAGGAAAGAGACAGGAATAGGAAACACTGCCCTGGACTAGCAACAAACCAGCCCTGAGGCAGCTTCCAATTCAGGGTCTGCCTTCTTTGCCAAACCACAGCAGGGAATGTCCCCCTGGAAAACGGAGCGGTGTGGTGGGAAAGGAGTGTTTGCCAACTGGAGGTTACACTGYAGTAGAAGCAGAGAGCAAAAGCTTTGGGGAAGGGATGGATGAAGTTAAAGGATGGCTGCTGGCATTGCTTTTGGCTGGGCAGTGGTGGAGCTCATCCTCTCCCACTTTTGTTGATAGGCACTGTCATTGTCACAYGCCTGTTGTGGGTGCTGGGAAAGGTGCCTTGCTCACTCCAGCAGGTCTGGAGTGAGGGGGAAGATGCTCAAGGGAGAGAAAGAAAGTTTTAGATGGTCAAGTGGGTCTGCCCTAAAAAAAGAGCAGATATTCTTTGAATACCACACAACGGGGGTCAGCAGGGTGAGGGTGGGAAAAGGACTTTTCTTACCCGTGTCGTTTGGGTATTATAAATGTTTCTTACTGCCSTGTGGCTCAGGGAGAGAGTCATGGATGGAGAGAATCATGGGATGCTCTAAGCAGGGCAGTGTACTGCCTGCCCTCCTTGTGCTAGGTGAGCTGCTTGTCAGCCCCAGCTACTTCTTATCCTTCTTGTTTTGCTCTTTCTTCCCCACCTCTTTTCTTTTGAAGCAGACCAGAATCAAGGGTAGGGTTTATCACAGCCTGCCTTTAGGAACGGTGGAGTTGTAGGACGAAGACTCCTTGTGCTCTCAAAGGCAATCACACCTAAACAGGGAAAGAAGCAGCTTTAGTTCTTGCCAGCAGGGTGAGGTCTAGCAGAGCTGACAGCCTGGGGAGAGAAAGGTGTGGAAAGGAAGAGATGGCTCCTGGAGGGAGGAATGGCCTCCTGTCTGTTTCTGCATGGTTGTTATGCTAATATAGAAAAGCAGCCCTCAGGCCCTGGAGTCCTAAATCTTGAGCTCGTTATTAAACCCTAATGTACACAGCAMTGCACAAACTAAGGATGCCTAGGCTGCGTTGTCAGGGATGGGTTTTGGGAGGCTCCCGTAATGCTGCTCCCAGGGGAGGGGTGTGTCTGTGCTTCTCTTTGCCCCTGTCACCTGCTGAGCCCCAGGAAAAGAATCCTCCAGCAGTGGGGGAAGGCTTTTTTGCAACCATCCTTATCCGTGGGGACTAGGATTGAGCTGCAGTACTCCACGACTCATTTACCACACTCCACCAAACAGCCTTTGGTTGGTAATAATTTTCACTCACTGCAGTTTTGTGTTTGGAGAATTAATTGCTTTAATAAGGAGCTTAATTAGAAGTGCAAAAGTAGAATAAGCAGCAGAAATGTTGGATAAGTGCTGGAAACCATTTTCATAAAGAGAAATGCTGCCCTCCTGGTAGGAAGGGGTCTTGGATCAAGGGATTGCCTCACTGTGCCCTGTAGCTGGGCTTCACACCTCGCTGCTACTTCTCCTACCAAAAGCCCCCCAGCAATGGTGTGGTRCAGGGGCCTGTGCCAAGGGGAGCTCTGAGCTACTCTGTTTGGAAACAATGCTCTTTTTGCAGCCCTTGTGGCCAAACAGCATCTCCAGGCTGCCAGAAGCTTTCCCAACAGGTCCCTCTGTGCAGTCCTAAATTTGTTAATGTCCTGGGATGTCAGGATACCAGAGCAGAAGCAGGGACTGCAGCCTTCCTCGTGCCAAAGCGTAGAGAAATGCACTTTTGCCACCCCTCGCCTCCAGGCTGTTTGCACAGCCTGGTCATCCCCACAGTGAGGATGAACATTTCTGACTCCAGCTGAGTTAAAGAGCTTCAAGAACAAATGAACTCCAAGGCAGAAATAGGCAATTTTCCCTCCACCCCCCTGAAGCAGCTATCAGCAAGGAAAAAACCCCTCAATTTTCAGGGCAACTGAATCCATTTGCAAATGCATGTCAAGTTCGACAAATAGTTTGGGTTTAAATAATGGAGGGTGGCTTTTTTTCAATCTAAATGTTTTATTCCCACAGTTCCTAAACAAAACATTTCCCTTTTTCATTTTGAAATAATGTTCTGTTTTGAAATATGACTTTTTTTTTTTTTTTCAAAAAAGGATAAAACAAAACACAAGCCCTGAAAATGAAGTAAATGGCACTGAATTTTTGTGTCAAATGCAAGGATTTAGCCAACCCACTGTGTTTATTTTTTCCATGGTAGGTGTCAGCAAGCAAACTGGAAAATCTGCATTTCTGGACAACCTGAAATTATTCTTCTTTTCCACTCCTAGCAGAGAGCTCAGAAATCAATTTTCACGGGCTCATTTTCTGAGCAATCTCATCGCCGCTGTCAAAATGATCTCTCTGCTCTTATTTGTACCCAAAACGGACAGATAAAGAAGATTCTTGAAGCAGAGGTGCAATTCCTCTTCCTGTGTCAGTCAAGCCCATTGGCATTGCTCTGATCTAAATAAGATGAATCTTTTTTTCCCCCCCTTCCCCCCCAGGGCAGCTCACGTTGCAGGTGGTGGTCACAGGATCAGTGCCATCACCTCGTTCTCCCGTAGCACCTGAACTTCCCAGGGCCTCATTGTTTAATTAAGCCTTGCAATGGTGCCGTGAGATTCACGTAGCACACRCTGTGATTGCTGCCAAAATCCTCATCTGTCAATGTGCAGTCTTTTCTCTGGGTATTTTTTTTTTTTTTGGTGTTTTTTTTCCTCTCTCAGCCTCACTTTGCACTTGGGCTTTTCCAGCCATCGCTGCCTGGCTCCTTTCTGACTCTGATGGCATATCTATCCCGTGCAGTCAGACAAATCACACTGCTGCAAACTATTTATGGTCCCCTMAGCATTGCTTGATTAACTTCCTTGGCTGGCACGCAGGGCTGTCTTGCCAGCTGACAGAGGGAGCCGATGACACAAGGTGCTTTCATCTGTTGTATCCCTTGCAAGCCTGGGGTAGCCGCAGTGGAATGCCCAGGAAAAATCACAAATGGAAGCCCAGCCACCAGTGAGCTGCTGTGCAGCTCTCGAGCCAGGGGCTGGCATGTCCCAGGCCAGGGGTTTGCTTGGGCAGCCTGGAGTTTTAATGGTAGCCTGCAGACTGTTCCGGGGGGTACCTGTCAGCCRGTACCACGGTGCATCAGCTCTGCTTTACGGGGGAAGTAGCTTAGGAAACCTTTCCCTGATTTCAGAGAAGAGTTCCCCGTTTCTTGGTGTTTCCCTCAGAGGCTCCTGAGCCAGCAGTGAGGGTCTAGCCCTTCGCTGTCAAACACTCCCTGAACAGCTCCTCTGCCTGGTGCGGGTGGGTGTGTGGTGTCCTGCGTGCTGTAGTGGTGCAAATGTCCTGTTCCACACGCACAGCAGGGAAAAATGCAGGTCCATGTCCTCCTTGTTGCTGATATTACCCAACAGCCGCCCCACATCTTTTCACCTTGCTAACTGGTCTCATATTTGTTTCTGTGCTTCCCCGTGGCCCTCGCCGCTGGTCCCGGTCGGCATCCCCGGCCGTCTCTCGCTGCAAAAGCCGGAGGAGCGAGGCTGGAAACGCAAATGCAGCTGCCGAGAGATGGCGCAGAGGCACTGTCGCTGGCGAGGCGCGCTGGGGACCAGCCCGAGGGGCTCCGCCGACCGGCACAGGGGCAGAGCTGCTCCCGCACGCGGGGCTGTGGGTTCTGCCCCTCGTTTCTGCTTGTAGGCACGGGGAAAAATCCGGTGCTTTTGTGAATGCTCTGCTGCAGCATCCCACCTGCGCGCCTGCCCACCTGTGCCTGGAATGATGGGGAAGCACACGCTCTGTTTCTCCATACCTCCCAAACATACATGGACGCTCCCTGCGTGTATGTGGAGMAGGCTGCTCGTGGAAGGGCTGTAAGAGTGGTTATCATCCCGTGCTCCCTGGTGGCTTTCTTACCCTTGSGGGGAGAGTGCAGGAGTGGAGTTTGGGGAAAACAGACCCAGTGCGTAGGCTGATGATGCCAGGGCAGGGCTCTCCTTGCCTTTTTCTCCTCCAGCCTCAGAGAGAGGATATGTCTGTGTCCTAAACTGCCCTCTGGCCGTGAGCCGTGGCAGTGAATGTCCAAACCAGCTTCCTCTCTTTGGAGGTGAGCCCTGTGCCAGCTCCACCTGCACGTCCAAGGGGGAAGTCAGGGGCTGTCCCCAGCCAAAGTGCCCATCCACCTTCTAGGCTTGCATCAGCCACGCTGGTGTTGCTCCCTGATGGAGCAAAGCAGCCGAGTGCTCTTTAAGCAGCTATCTGCACCACTGAGATGAGCAGCAACATTTATAGAAATGTATATATTATTTAAGGTGAAGCCAGGGTCAGTGTGTACCTCGGAGGAGAATCTCAGCCAAAGCGTGAAAAGGATCTTGTGTTGATTTCTGAAACCTTTTACTGTCTTTTCCTTGAGAGAGGCACTGCATTTGAAAGTGAATGTTCRAGAGCAGAAAGCGAGGCTTTGCATTTGGGAAAAACCAACACAGAGTTTGCAACACCAACTCGTTCTGCATCCTCCAGAAAGCCACTGAGCTTGAGGGCACTGAACTCTGGGGGCTCTGCTCTCCCCTTTGGTGAGGGGTGACATTAATAGTGACCTGTGTGCTGGGGAAGAATGGTAGAGCAGGCAGATCTCTTGGTTCGGTCTAGAGGCAGTGTTATGGCAACACAATTTCAAGTGCTGGAACAAGGAATTTATGTTGGAAAAACTGTTCTGAGCTCATTCTTTGGATATAAGCACTTACTGGCTTGTAAGTGGTTTTTGACAGTGGCTTGATGTTCCTTGTGTTTGAGTGGCAGCATCTGGATGTACRTGTGCCAGGTGAAAATTCACTGCTTTGATTTTAGGCCTGGGCTTTACACTTGGAAGGTGCATGTGGGATGGAGGGAGAGAAATGTGAGCTAGACCAGTGCAATGAGGAAGGAGTCAAAGAACCAAGGCAGCTGTATTTGTTGCAAAGAAAACGGATGGAGGCTGCGGAAGGCAATCACTGTTGGGAGCAGGAGAGTGATGGTATCCCATCAGGAGACGAGGAAAGAGTTCATTTCAGAGCAGTAACTGGTGTTAGCTCCCCGTTAACAGTAATAATAACTATATCCTGGAGTGATGGCTGAGTTCATTTGGACCAGATACAATTATTGCTTTGTGTGCAACAAGCACCCTCAATTTGCTGTGCAATATCAGGCTGGAGTCAGCTCCCCTACAGGCTCTGGTTTCCAGAGGCTGGGCTGCTAACAAAGTGCCCTCTTGCTTTCACACGCCGTCGCTCACCGCACGTTCACACACATCTATATTCTCTGATAAAATCAGGGTCTCTGCAGCTAAATACCAGGTAGTATTTCTTTCAGAAAAATCCCTGTCTTCCTGGCAGGAGCCTGGGAGTCCCTCGTTGTAGACTCAGAGCGCTCCGTGCTTTGGAAAAAAGCAGCCTGCCTGTCCAGTCCACAATTCCTTGCTTCCCAGTTTGGGACYGGGACATTTGGGCTCTGTTGCAAGCACATTTTGGGGGGAGAGTCTGGGAAAGCATCGTGCAGGGCACTCGCCCACCATYGGGAATGCTCTCATTAACCTTGGCAGCCTTGGTGTTTCCCCTGCCAAACTCCACAGAAGCCCTTGGGAATAATAAGACTGCCACACCCCAAGCTTAAACTTGGACAAGCTTTTTAATACCCAGATGAGGAGATTACAGGAATGACCTACTTGTTTATGTGTGGTGGATCTGTGAAGAGTGCAGGAGGTTTTCCTCGTTAGGAGAGGTCTGCAGGGTGGAGTTGCCCCACCAGCACCAGGGCTGCAGCCAAGCAGCAGATTAGAGGGTGCCTCTGAGGAGCTGGGCTCTTTCATGTCCTTGGAAATTCCCCACACCACCCCTAATTCTTAGACAAAATGCTTTGTGTTGTGAGGCAGGGGTGGCTAATCCCAGCCTCTAAGGCCACCAGAGTTTTCCAAGTGTTCCAGGCTCATCTGCAAGGCCASTGCCACCTTGTGCAGTGGGCCTGGGATGTGCAGGCAGGGCAGTGGCATGCTGTGCCCTACAAGCCCAAGAAGGTTTTGTGAGTGCCAAGGCATGCCATGGTATTATCTGGGATCCACTACTCCAGCATCCTGATCTTCCATATTGGCATTAATTAAAAGCATTTTGTTCACATGTGACATCCTCTTTTTTCCACAGTAACTTCCATGTGCCCTGACTGATGCCCAAGATGCTCGATTTCTGGATGATTGAATTCCTGCCTATCACATGGCTCTTTGGGAGACTGGAAAATGCAAACTGGCACAAAAGCAGTTTCCTTAAGAGAAGAGATTTTTTTCTGCTGACAGAAAGTACAAAGACCTCACGAGCATTACTGCTACCCAGGGACTTACTCTGATCTGRATTTTGAGGACTTTCTGAAATGGGATCCACTGAAGGAGCTGGAACACGTGTTATGGCTTGATAAATGCAATAACTTGGGTTTTCTGTGTGATGATCAACCTCTCCCACAGCATGCCAGCCTAGGAGGTGCAGGAAAAAGGCTTCTGTGGCTCAGATGATGGGAGAAGGTTTTCCAGCTTATCCTCTGGGAGCCTTGAACACCCAGAGCCTCTTTGATGGGCAGAGTCAGAGGTTTGACTTCCTGTACATTCACCATTTGGTGGGGTGCTCCAAAATGCTGCTGCAGCAACTCTCAAACACCTCATGGTTTCGTGACTGTAAGGAAGATGGACACATAGAGCTGAGATGTCTCTGGAGACATCAGTGTTGAGCTTGGTGAGTCTCTCAGCAGGGAAGGACGATCAGTGGGAACTTTTCAGGCTGTTAATCACCCAAAGCACACAAACATCTGCACTACTACACTGGCAGACTTGGTCTTGGTGTGATCCAGGACATGACTCCTGTGCTGTTCCCATTTGGGGCAGCCTGAGCCCAAATCCCTCTGTGCCTGCTGCCTGCCAGGGAGGGACTCCAGGCTGATCCCACTGTGTGGGAAGACAGGACAGGCCTGCTGGGGTATAGGTGGCACCTACAAGGGTTCCTCCACCCTTGCTGCTCCTCCTGCATCCCAGCCAAGTGAACCCCAAGCCACCCTGGCCAGCACTTAGCAGGCAGGCAGGCAGCACGGGCAGCCACAACCCAGGGGTCACGGCACTGCGGGCGCAGCCACCGAGTCCTTGGGCCAGCGACAAGGAGAAAAAGTGTGTTGTTATAAATCTACAGCCTGCTCTTAATAGCTTTGGGCTACAGGCACATAGATTAAATTTCAGTCCTGTATTTCACAGAAGTCACACGGTGGCATGTCAAGGTGCTGCGAGTGGGCAGCCCTTGGATGKTGCGTTGGACGTCTGGGAGGGGATGAACTGGAGCAATGAAATAAAGCATAACAACATGTAGCCTGAAGAATGGGAKAATTTCATAGTGGTGAGATCAGGGCTGTGAAATAGCTTATTGGGGAACGGATGGAAGCTTCTCCATGATTGGGTTGTTTAAAAAAAARAAAAAATTGGACAAATGTTAGATGGTGTATATTAGCCTAGTGGTGTGAAAATCATGGCAATTTTGTCAGGAAAAGGATGACAGAAGGCTATGCTGTTCCATTTTCAGCAGCGTTACTCTGAACGCTGTTTACTTTTCTTTGGAGAGTTAGGAAGCAGGTTTCATTATTTTTTGTTTGGGAGGAGGAAGTTTCTTTAGCTGTCAATCTTACAGAAAAAAAAAGATATTTTAATTATGAAGTCTTTTGCTTGTGCACTTTCTTGTGGATTTGAGAGGGACTGGAGGAAGGTAACTTGCACCCCACTGGGACAACCTTCCCCAGCAGAGGTTTAGACATGCTCTGTGCTGGTTGTACCAGAGGATGCCTCTTGCAGCTGTCAGGGGCAGGAATGGGAGGGGGAGACAGGCACGGATTGGATACCCATCAGCTGGTGCATGGCACAAGAGTGGTACCACCTTGCTGGACGCTGCTCTGTGGCAGCTTCCTTTTGGGCTGGCCAGTTTTCTCTGTGCATGGACATACAGGAAAGCTGCAGCACAGTGGAGAAGGAARGCAGCAACCCTGTGGTTTCCCAGCCTTGTTCCCTTGTGAAGCCATCCCTGAACACATCCTTACCTTTCCTAGCTGTCCCTATTTCTCAGATAGTCCCAGCATGGCTTTTCCCAGCCTGTGCATGCTGCTGCCAGCTGGTGTCAGCTCAGCTAGGAGGAGAGGCCAGCAGGAAGCATTTGGCCAGCAAAGGCAGCCTTTACTCTAGKGCTGGAAATGAAAGGTCTTGCTCTCCAGCAATAGCCTCCTTCAGCCCACAGGCAGTTCCTGACTCTCCTGCCTGTGTGCCAGCAGCAAGCCCCTGTATCTTTGGACACCCTGACACCAGCAGCCAGCTCCACCAAACCCAGCAGTGATGCTGTGCCCTCTGCGGGCTGCAGGGACCAGCCCCTGACCCTATGTGCCTCTTTGCACCTTGACATCAGTGGTGGCACCTGAGACCTGTGCACTGGCAGCTGGTCAGGAAGGGGCCGGAGTCTGACAGGGCATGCACATCCAGTGCAGTTTTGTCCCTCTCTTTTGGACCAATGCCTTTTTCCTCCCTGCGAATCCAAAGGTACCATCCCAGGGAGTGCCCGTGGGGCCATGGCAGAGCAGAGCAGGGTGCCCCTCACCCCAGGACGTCTGTCTGGATGTGGACGTTGTGGGGAGCTCAGTCCTCGGTACAAAGTGACGAGCTGGTAATAAATATTCAAATTATTTAGAATTGCAAATACCAGGGGAAGCAAACCAGTAAACAAAAGAGGCCTCAATCGGCATCCTGGCTAAAAGTCTGGAATGCTGGACTGCAGTGATGGATACGGGAGGAACAGAAGGCAGCGAGTGGTCAGCCAGGCCTCTGTGCTAGCAATTAAAACAAATTCAAGTCTGAGAAAGCAGAAACTCAAAAGGAAGCTGCTTAAGTTAGGCTCTTCTTAATGAGAGACAAATACAGCAGAAAATATTGCCTGCTAACAGTATTCATAAGCTGCTCCCAAGATGTTTTGATTAAACCGCACTTGTCTTTCTAGTGTACTAATGGTTTTTAATCTCTCTTGATGCCTAGGGGCGAAGGGGTCTACTGATTCACAGCAGCTTGGTGAGCTGAAACTTGTCCCCGGTGAATGCATCTCTCATGCCAGAATCACGGCTTTTAATTTTTAAAAATGTAAGTTTTTAGCGAAGGGAGAACCCTTAGCATGTGAGCAGGGCGTAAGTGCCGCGTGCCTGGGTACGAAAGGAGCTCCTCTGGGAGAAGAGACACGTGCTTCTCCCCCTTCTCCCTGGGGTGCACTGAATTACAATTCTGGCACCATTTCACTGCTGGACAAAATCTAATTGCACTTTCCTGCCTGGCTGGTGTGGAGGGGGGGAGCACAGTGCCGTGGATCCTGCAGCTGCCATGCTGGCCTGCCAGCTGGGCCATGAACCACAGGGGTTGCACATGGCAGCTGGCCAGGGAAGGCCAAGCCTCCTCTCMGGGGGCTTCACACTTCTCCAACAGCCACAGGGAGTGATGCTGGGGTGGTGGGTGATGCTGGGGGACTGCCAATACCTCTTTCTTCATGTGAGGAAGAGTGGAGGGGGTCTGCCGTGTTTGCCAAAGCATTGGAGGCAGAGGCACCACATGGGGAAGTGTGAGAACACAGCCATACCTCAGCCAGAATTGCTGTGGGAGTGAACTACAGGTGTTCAGCACAGAGGCTTTGTGCCAATCCCTCCCCTTTATGCTTCCCTTCCTGCTGGCAGCTACGGGATGGCCCCGAGCCTCAACAGGGCTTCTCATGTCTTGGAAATTTGGCTTCATCTTCCCTGTGAGTATCATCTGGTTGTGCCACCCAGCTGGTTCATGGGCAGTGTTCTGACTATAGAAATTTTGAGTTAGGGGATGGGACAYGAGAGTGTTGATTTCTGGTGTTTGGTGGCCCCCATGTCACACAGGAATGCTGGGAGATGAGGGCAGTGAGTTGGGCTTGATTCCTGGGGAATTSCTGTCTTTGAGATGGGAAAGCAACTCTTTTCGTGCCCTAAAGCCATGCTCTGGGCTTATCCCAAATTGGAAGCACACCTACCTGCCTCCCAGCAGGCTGTGTCTTTTTGGTGCTCAGCCTCCTACAGAGGTGTCCACCACTCCATCCTTTTTACAGCCCCCCTGTTTCCATTCAGCACACGTGGCCACCCTCCCTGACACGTGACTCTGCTGATGGTGGCAGCCAGGGGTCACCACCAGCCATGACCCCTCCCTTTCCCAACTCATCCCAAAGCCCACAGCCGGCAACCCATTCCCCTTCCGTGCACCTTTGCCTCCTCAGTTTCTTCTCCCAGCCTCATGTTAGTGGCTTTCACAGAAAAACMTCTGGGAAGGGAGGAAAGGTTTTTCTGTCAGCAGGTATGAGGGGAAAGCTCTGCCTGCCAGGGGCTTGCACGGCACAGGGCGTGGGCTTGCCTCCCACCTCCTGTCTGGTCTGGGCACCAGGGAGCATCCCTGATGAGAGCAGACAGTTCCTCTGTCCTCTGGGTACAGTAGCTGCTTGTTGCTCACGGAGAATGAAAACATATTAAAGTACAAAACTGCTGCACTAGTCATTTTCCAATTCCCCACTTGGAGAACTGGCTTCCCTGGAAAATAGGTCACTTACATAAAAAGCACCTTATTATCACACCACAGCAGTGAAGGAAAGAGATGGCTCAAGAGACACTTTCATTTCAAGCCCCTGTTCCTGGGTACTTAGATATTTCTGGAAAATTGACCCTTTGGGCTGCAATTTCTCATGCTCGTTTCCAGCCCATAAGGTGAATTTCAGGACCTCGTTCCCACCAGTGAGCTAGATGAAGCTGGGGAAGGAAATGTGATACATCTTAACCCTTGGGAGAGCAGTGCATCTGAACTCACTGCTCTCCATGGGGCTTGGGGTGAGCTGTTATCCCTGATTTTTGTATCAAGGGTGAGGGAGACCTTCCCTTGATAAAAGAGGAAGGACCACGTGTGTCCTTCCACTTCCTCCTGCAGTAACCCCCTGCCTCCCACCCTTCCCAGAGGTTCATTTGCCTTTCTCCTCTACCCCCATAGTTCCTACTGAGTCTGGGGGCACTTGAGATGTGGAAGGGGGCAAAGTGACTCCGGGAACACACCCTTGTGAGGAAGGTAGAAGTTATCTAGCTTTCATTAAAAGCACCAGAGCTGAAAGAGGGAAAATGGGTGGGTGGAGGAAATGGAAGGACTCAGTGAGGTCCTGTGTGGTTGGCCTTGGAGTCAGGTCTTCTYGAGAGGGAAAGGGGAGGTCTCTGTTGAACAGCTTTGGCTTGGCTCACTTCAAAGCAGTGACATTGGCAAAGTGCTCAGTTCTATTTCTCCAAAGAAAGAAGCTCTGACTTTGGCAAACAGGCTGCCTGAGAGACTCCAAAAGGCAACATTCACCTCCTCGGTGCTGGGCTGGGTGCTGTGTTCTGTCCCCATTTCCACTGGGAGATTCAAGTGCTGTAAACCTGCCAAGAGACAGCAGGGAGGGTTTCCTCAGCCTCTCCGTTCTAATGTTGTTGGCTCCAGCCTTGGCCAGCATCCATTTCCCCCCACTGTGCTGGTCAGGCTGTGGAAGAAGGTGCCTTTCTGTCAGCCCTGTACCCAGCTGGGCAGGCAGAAAGGGGCCAGGGCGGGAGGGAGCCCCTAGAAGGAGACGATGAGGAGCAGGAAGTGGAAGGAGGAGTGGGAAATGGGAAGGAGACATTGCAGTAATGTGGACAGGCAGGATGGGAGGTCTGAGGGTGACAGCACAGTGAGAAGGCTGTGGAGAAACTTGGAAGCCAGGGAGGGCAGATGGAGAATGGGCCAACCAAAGAGCAAGGTGCCAGCCTGCCACCCTTTCCAGCGCAGCTGTCCCATCCCGAGGAGGAGTGGGGAACATCCCTGCCACCAGCACCTCTGCGGGAGCGGGGCACAAGGCCTGGTGTCTTGGCACGGAGGAGGTGCTTCCAAAAAGTATCAGCAATTACCTCGGCAGCAGCGGCAGCCAGCGAGCAGGAGCAATTTGCATAGTGAGAGCTGGGAGATAGATGGCTCTTTAAACCAGATCTGTCATTCCCAGCTCTCTCCCCGTCTCTGACGCTTTGATGTTCCTCTTTGAAGAGCTCTCCTCGCTCGCTATTCCSCGCTCCCTTGGTGCCGCTCCAGCTCTCCCAATGCCTTTCCCCGTCTCTCAGCCTGTGTGCCTCGGCTGCTGCGCCGGCTGCTGCGGCTGCATCCCGGCAGGAAGGATGCGGAGCGGGCGGCAGCTGGCGCCCTGAACGCCGGCGCTGGCAGGGGGGCTGTGGGCAGGGGGCCGTGGGCAGGGGGCTGTGGGCAGGGGGAGCAGCTTCGGCAGGCACCCAGGCCTTGGTTCTGCACGAGGTCTGATGCACCAGCAAAGGGGCAACGTGGAACAACAGCAGCAGTGATGCCGAGCAGCTTCCAGTCACTGTGTTGCCACCTGATGGGGGATCCAAGKGTTCAGCCCAAAGGTATAAAAAGATGAAGGTGAGTGCGGGGCTAGAGCYCAGGGATTCCTGGTTCTCCAACCCAGCACTGTGGGCTTCCCAGTATTCCAGCGTGTATGGCATCTCTCACTTCACCTGTGTCTCTGCTAGATTCAAGTCTCTGGGAAAGGAAGGGGAAAGGAAGAATAGATTCATGTGAGAAATRTGCTTTGGGGTGGGTGAAGTTTTAGGACAGTCAGTGAAACAAGCCAGAGGCTCTTGTGAGCAGCAGCAGCAGCAATCAAGAAGCCTCTCACAGCAGCAGGGACCAGATCAGAGGACTCTGTGTGAAGGAGGCATAGGGAAACAGGGAGGGGAAGATGGGTTAGAGGAGGTAAATCTGCAGACAGATTCTCAAACTGGAGGCT
Source organism: Amblyornis subalaris (assembly GCA_018881555.1). Classification (NCBI taxonomy): domain Eukaryota; kingdom Metazoa; phylum Chordata; class Aves; order Passeriformes; family Ptilonorhynchidae; genus Amblyornis; species Amblyornis subalaris. The sequence goes on from JACAXG010000059.1 coordinate 4,665,651, forward strand.
GAGTATGACATGGGAAAACACACAGCTGGAGAGGATAAGCTGAAAYGAAGGCCTTGGCTCTGTGCAGTAGTTTTAACAGATCCTAAGGTGTAGCTACACAGGTGGGTGCTTACCCTGCTGCAACCCACCTCCTGCCCTGAGCTCTTCCATCCTGGGGTGCCAGTGGTGGCTTGGGTTTCTTCACGAGCTGCATAAGCTACATAATGAAAAAAAGGCACTCCAATACCAGAATTAGTCTCTCTTCAAGTTCTTAGTAAGGGATAAAAGCTGAAAGACATAAAAGCAGTGCTTAGTTTCACCACTTCCATTGGTGAAGGGGTAAAGGGGCCTCAATATAACTCTTTATACATAAAGGACATGCCTTATGGGTGAACTTCATAGCCCAATGGTTTGTTACATGTGAGGATCAGCTAATAGGTAAAGCTGGAGAGCAAACTCCTATCGCTGAGGCATGGGCACACAAATGTCCTGCTGCTGGATATCTCAGTTGTAAGATATTTTGAAAGGTCTGTGCTTYTGAAGTAAAAGTCATCACGGTGTCTGCACTGTGCATGCAGAAATCCTAATTCTCTCTACTGCTTTTAGAGGTACTTAGGACTATGTTGCCCTTGAGAGCTGCACYTGAATTTTGGCTGAAGGTCCCGGGGCCAAGAGGTGTGAAGCAGATGTTTTGACTGCAGGCACTAAGCAAGAGTTTCTATTTCTGGTGCCAATCGGATGGCGCCAGTTCAGCCCAAATACCCACCTGCCTGGGAGARCGTGTGTCCCCTTGCATGCCTGTGAAGAGGCTCAGCCTTTTTTGGCAATGCAGCCCAAATTTCCAAAAGTGAGCTCTGTCTTTSTAGGGCCACTCTGAACTGCCCTAAAGATCTGAGTTGTTTTAGTTTCCGAGACATGAGAGAGAGCTGTTTTGTAGCTCTCAGAAAATTCCTCTGCATCCCTTGCAAATGAATTGCCCTGACCTGCAGACTGCCTTTGGAAACACTGGGCAGCATCAGGAAATGTTGTGTACAGCCTGTAGTTTATAAGCAAGGATCTCAGCCCTGTGCAGGGGACTTGGGAACACAGATCCTTCATTGTGAACAGAGCCAGGTGGAGACACTCCATGTCTCATCTCCCTCCCCATGACTCTTGCAAGCAGGATTTTTGCTTCTGCTCTCTGCTGTAAGCAGCTTCTCTGGTTTCAGCACCCTCCAGAGTTCACCAGCTTGATGGGATAAAACCCCAGCTGCTCTCTGGATGCTCTGGCTGCATTCCCTGCTGTTAGCCATGCTGCAGGGTGCCACTGCTATTTCTCAACCCCAGGCTGGTGTAGTTTGCTGGCCAAGCTGTGCTCACAAATGCAGCAGAAGGGCTGATTCCCCTTCTGAACTGTTCTTCTGGCACAAAAAGGTGCTGCTTGACCACACGTGGTTAGGCACAGCAGAGCCAGTCACTGTGGAGGTCAGACACAGGGGTGGGTGGGGAGCACAGGCACCAGCAATCAGCAGGCTTTGAGCTCTTCAGGTCTCATTTTTATTTTCTACATAAGGATTGTTGCAAGAAAAGGGGGTGGCACTTGTTCAGGTGTGTGGCTGTCACCATTAGCACAAAACCCAGCCATGCTCAGAGACTGCTTTAATGAAAAGCCGTGTCAGGTTTCACCTCTGGGGTAGGGACCCTCCGTCTGCTGCCAGCACTGCAAGTGAACTCCAGCCTGTCCCCCCAGGTCACCTGCTTTCCAGCAGGACAGGGATCTGCATGGCAGGGCAGCCAGGAGCAGGGGAGGCAGACCTTGACTTTTCTTGCACAACCCAGTAGTCTCAGGAGCTTGACCTTGCTCTGTTGTGGTCTTGGGGCATGGTGAGGGCAGTTCTGGCCTTGGAGAACAAAGGCAAGCACCATAACACAGCACCTCTTGTTCCTACCATGATGCCTCAGGGCCAAATGACACCATCGGTGTGCAGGTTTGTGTTGGGGCAGTGCYTCAGGGGGGACCTCGGGGACACCGTTTCTCACARATGCCRCCTCGGTGGCCTGGCAAGGGTCTCCCCGGAGAGGGGTTTGTGGCAGCGTGTCCAASGAGATTGAGGCATYAGGAGGGAGCCACAAWGCTGCTGCCTCCTTGCTTTTCTTATGATTTTACTGTGGCTCATCCTCTCTTTCTTTTGGGTTCCGGAAGATTGGGAAGTTGTGCCCTCACAGGAAATGAACCTCTGTGTCCTGGACCCCTGGTGTCACCTGTGCAGCAGGATTGTCCCTTCCTGACGTGTGTCCGACACTTCTTGAGGCCACAGTCACTCGAGCTGAGGTTAAGGAAGGGAAATGGCTTGCTATAAACAGGTTGGTGGAGATGAAAAAGGATTATACTTCCTCTTGTGAGTGSTAGTGAACAAACAGGCAGTGAGCACTCCCAAGAAAATCTATAATTTGTTGAAAAACGAGCACTCAGACATTGTCACCTCACTTTAATCTTCTCTTGCCTTCAGTGATTATTTTCTCCTCGGCCACTGCAGACTATCTGACTAGCAATAAGTACAGCTTACTCTACTGCTCTGGTTCAACATTAACTGTTAATGATGTCAAGCTGTATTAAGCCTGAGCTACTCTGATCATCTCATTCAAAACATCCCTTGAATGCCACGAAACAATTTCTCTGTAAGAAGCTGTTGGTCAGTGGATTCATGCCTGCTTTGTCTTGCTGTTCTTGTCTTGAGAGGAATTTTTTGTGCTAAAAACCGTAGCAGGGTATGTGTTGCAGGAACAGAAAACACCTGAGATGCACACTGACCTTCACTACACAAAGTGTTTTTACAAAGCTTCACAAACCTGGTCTTTAGGGGTCATCCTGTATTTTCAGCAAGGATAGAGGGCCAGGACCTCAGCTGGTGTAAATCAGTGTAGCCTGCCTGAGAAGGGCTGAACTCTTCAGCTGAGAATTTGCTGAACAGTTTTTGCTAGGGGCCTAGAAACTCAGGAACAGCACAAGCAAGAGGGCAAGCAAGGAACACCATTGCCTAGTGGATGTCCTAAAAGAATAAAGGGGCACCAGCTGAAGCTGGCATGCTGGATTGTTCAAAACAACAGGGAGAGATTCCCAATATGAGGCACTGATCATCTGGAGACTCCTTGCCACGGAATGCTATGGGTTTATGTTTACATGGAAAAAAAGTCTCCCAGGGCTATTAAACACCAGAACATACCTTCTTGCTCAGAAAGGTATTTCAGCTCAGGGCTTTCTGAGCTGCAGGTTATGAGAAACCAGGGAGGAGTACATTACAGGGGGCTTCTTGGGCTAGCTAGAGCTCAGAAAAGCAGGTTAGAAAAACCAGTGAGGGYCTTTTAGTGTGTGGCTGAAGGGGATATAGGAGAATGACCTCCCTGCTCATCCAAATTTTAGGCTGATTTCGAGGAGACAGTGGCACAGCACAACTAAAGCAGACGTGAATTTCTCTCCCACTACCTGAGATGGGTTGCTCAGGCAAAGACCAGCCATGCTATCAGGTTCTAGTTTGYCACCACAGAGCTGGGAGAGCATTTCTGGCCACAGCCAAGGTGTCTTGCAGGCTTGCTGAGGAGGAGATGAGGTTCAATCCACCCAGACTCCCCCACGTCCTTCTGGGAGAGGACAGCAGRAAAGAGTGTTGGTACAACAGTGGAGGAGAGAGGAAGGCAACCAGTGCAACGATAAGGGGAAGTCCTCCCAGGCAGGGACAGCAAGCAGGAATGAGCTTCTGGCCAACCTCAGTCTTCTCCTGAGTGAGGTGTTGAGAAATTTTAGCACCTAGAGGGCTGGAAAGCAGCAGCCTGATGTTAAGGGGTGAAGAGGAAGGGCTATGTGAAAGGACAGGCTGTACCCTGTCATGAACTATCCAGAAATGAAACTTCTCCTGGGGCGAAAGAAAGGTGAGAAAACAGAGGTGTTCTCCCTTCCTGAGCAAGTCTGACAGCCATATGGTGGTAAGAATTGTTGTCATCATAATTAATTCCTTTTTGACATTGCTCTGGCAGATGTCCACAGGTCTGCAGGAGCAGGGCTGTCTTCTTAGCAGCTGCAAAGAAGYGGAGTAAGAAATAAGTGGCAAGGGGGGGTTCCTTTTATTTTGCAGGCTAGCTGGGCTTGCATGAGGAAGGATCATCTCTGAGGCTGAATGGATTCTTSTGTCTCTGGCCCTGCAGGCTATCTGAGGGACAGGGACTCCCTTTTCTCACACTGTCACTACACCAACACTGCTGAAGTTGACACTTTAATATAAAGCAACTTGTGCATTGYAGCAAGGAAACGAAGCAGATCACAGCACCTATCTGGTGTAAACATAACCTTCACGTCCAGCAGTCATTTGACACTGTCTGCTAAAACAACTCTACCTGCAATTAAAATCTTCTGAAGTGAGGGGTTTTGAACTGCTGGGCACTAAGATTACAGCTCCAGAGGGACTAGTAAATGCATGTGGTTTTCCCCTCTTGCTGCCTTTTGCGTCCCCCATAAAGAAGGGTTCTGCATGAGTTTGAAGGAAGGGGGAAAAGGCACTTTTAGATAGTTTAACCTTTCTGTTTCTGTTGTATCAGAGCCATTAATCCCCATCTCTGGGTTTCTGTGTACTGCCACGGTCCTTGCTCCCTGTTGTGTAGTAAAGGGGAGCCAGGGAGGCACACGGGCTGTGACATTCCTGCTGTACTTTCCACGGCTCTGCTGTGTCCTGGGGGCGTGTCCTGTAATTATGTGCTGGKTTGGGGTTGGTTTCAGCTACAACCCAGACTTTTGATGCAATTGCTATAGGCCTGGAAATCCTGAGTGCACATGGAGAACTCACCCCTTCAGGGCACACACAGGGGACCAAGAGCAGTCTTGCCTTGGCTGAGCTACCATTACATACAATTTTAAAGAAATTATAGAAGAGATGAATTACTGATGATTTTTAAAAAATGGCTGGTTCTTCGAAAGAGTACAGGTTTCTACCTTTTATACAGAGGATTTCCCTTTTGTGACTTGAAGTAGGGATTTTATTTTCCCTTCCCTTCGTGTAATTCCTGTTTATTTTACAGCCTCTCCTTATTGACGTAGTATCTTTAGCTTATGCATCATTTATTGTTATCTGAACAGTTACTGGAAAGTGTTCCTGGGTAAGCTCTAGGGAGGCACAGCTGCCTCACTAATGGAGGAAAAGCCTAACTACTTCCTAAATCAATTAGCCCAAAGGCCAGAAGACACGTCCAGGCTGCTCTCCCCACGTGCTCGYGCTCACGTTCGCACACCGCAGTGGTCTGGGCTGTGGTGGCGGCACGGCACCCACAGACACACTCAGTGCTCCCCACGTGGTCCCAGCCACGCTGACACTCTGCTGGATGAGATTTCCTCCTCAGAAATGTATATTCCTAYGTATACATTCATCCCATGCATCCCKGCTGCAGGGATGTGCRCTCGTAACTCACGGCCCAGCAGCTGCCGGCTCCCCGCCTGCCGCTGACCCCCGGGGGACGTGTGCCTGTTCTCCAGCAGGCAGCCCAGCTCTCAGGCCTGAGCCATAAAAATTCATGTTGTTTGACTCTAGAAGTCCTCAAGGCAACGGTCACCTCGTGTGCACACATATCCATATAATGCCTCTTTGTTCCCACTCACTGCATGCAGGAAGAGGCTTGCCTGCCTGCTGACAGGCATCTCTGGCCGGGAAAGTGAAAGGGAATTTGGCAGAAGTCATTAGTGCTGATGATTGGCATTCATCCTGGGGTGAGACAGGGGTGCTGGACTGCAGGGGAGCACACCTGAACGCAGTGCTGCCCTCAGCAAGCCCCGAGAGCCTCCAGCACTGAGCACAGAGGCCAGCAGAGCACCTCCTGTGGGGAAGGACAGAGCACATTTGTCCCCCAGGGCTTCTGTCCATCCTGGGAGGGGAGAGAGAGCATGGATGCAGTGGTGGAAGGGGTTGAGGAATGCCAGCAGACTGCAAATGAAGAAGATGCAAGAGAGACAATGGACTGGGAAGGGTCGTGACGTACAGAGGAAGGTTTCAGAGCATGGGTGTGGACAAATGTGCAGGGAGAAGGTGCAGGCATCAAGTGGAAAGGCAGGAGAAAGGGCTGAGCAGAGAGCAGGTGGGATAGAAGGTGACAAAATGAAGCCAAGACAAAATGCTCATCCAGAAAGCATGAAGACAAGCAGGGATTACTGATAGGAGCTGGACCGCCTGCACACGCTTTATCCAGGAGAGCGTCAACACTGGGACTCCAAAGCTGGAATACCTGGAAGCTGGTGAATGAAAGGAACAAAGACTTGGTGGCACAAGAATTTCTCTGTTCAAGAGGATGAACGTTGCTTGGAAAGACGGAAAGAAAGGAGTAGGGCAAGACTTGGCTGGTGGCAGACGGGGGTTTGGCAGATGTTTCTTCCATAGACCATGCCGAGTTGGTGGGAAAGGGGACATGGTTAACTGGGTGTGGTTAAGCTGGGGATAAGGGTGTGAGGTCTGTGCAGCAGGGAGCAGAAGTGTAAAAGCCAAAAGAGGACCAGGGCAGGGCAGAGAGTGAAAGTGTCAGAGAGCAGCCATGGGCTTCAGGGGGACAAGAAGGATATTTCCTTTGAGCTCAGCAGTTGTGCTGCTAAGAAGGAAATGGAGGCTGTGACCTGTGTGTAACCTACAGAGTTTGTGTTTTCAGGCCCAGGCATCAGCTTTGGGTGAGTCCCATCCCTGAAACAGCCAGCGTAGGAGGGGCAGGGCAGGGATGGGAAGAGAAGGACAGGGAAGGGAACGTCAGGGATGGGAAGATAAAGGGTAAGGAAGGAAGCACTGTGACTCCAGCCGGCACATCCCCTGGCACTTCCCAGGCCCTTCATTTCAAACACCCCCAGTAAATCCACRTGTATATGCCTGGCAAGGAATAACAGGCTCTGGATGAGGTGCATGGGGTCCCATGGCTGCACAGTGGTCCATGGCCAACCCCAGGAGCTCCTGGGGAAGTTCCTCTCCTTGCCACCTGTGACAGGAGGAAGATCCCCAGCCTCACGGTGCAAGGAGGTTGCTGCAGCCCAGGCTGAGGAAACCAGCAAACTCTGCATCCAGGGTTGTGCCACTGACTCTTGGCAGACACGAAAGGAAGCTGAATCACCGTATTATAATTTCAAGCTCCATTAAAGAAACATGGGGATAGTGGAGGGAAGGAGAGGGCAGGGAGGGATGAAGAGAAAATTGAACAGAGCAGAGTAGCACTTGAAGGGGAAAGAAATGTTGCTCATAGGCTCAGAAGGGGGAATTGCAAACAGAGATGAGATTAAAAGGGAACCCTTGAGACTGTCTCTTTAAATACAGAAAGATTCACTTACTCCATGCTGAGCCAGGCTTGTTGAATGCTGGAGGCACAGTCCCACTGAGATTTGCCAGCTGATCGAGCAGGGGAAATCTGTCTCTCCCAGCACACCACCAAGTTGCCCTCTTCCACCTRTGTTGTCTAGGAAGTCCCATTGCTAATAAATTTACTGTGGAGTGAGCCCACAGTAGTGGGGGGAGCTTTTTACTTGACTACCCATCAGCTCTGAACATGTTAAATGATCTTTGTATCCAGAGGCATACAGGCACGTCAGACTTGGTGCCATGTGTCTGTGAGTGCAGTGTGGGGTATCTGGGTGCAGCTTCTCTTGTGTGGGGAGTGTTCCCTTGCTGGTCCTAAAGGCAGGGAGGAGACCTACAGGTGGAAGAGGAAAAAGCAGAATCTGAAAGCATTGCCCATGGCAGATACCATGGAAGATTCCTTTCAAATCCAGGGGACAGGGTGCTTTGGTGCAGAGAGAGGTGAGGTGTCCAACCCCTCTAGCTAGACTCCTGACCATTCAGCTCGAGGGCAGCTGCAGGATGTTCACAGTGCAAATGCTGCTCTGACTGTGACTTTGGACCAGTCTGGAAAGTCTTTGCCTGGTTTGGCCTCTTACCTCCCACAGGCATAATTTCAGCATGTTTTTTTAAAGCTCACAGGGGCTGGCCAGGCACAGCGTTTGGGTGAGAGGCAGACACTGGGTTACTCGTTGCTGTGGTTGTCCCACGGGGGCTACAGGCTTCTTTTTCCTGCTCTGTACCCAGCTGAGGTCCCTGTGAGGAGTGGCGGTGCTGCTGACCACATGAAGGGTGTRGTGGTGTACAGAAACGATGAACCAAATGAGATCTGGTCACCAGAGATGGTCTTGTCGCCCTCCAAAGCACAGTGGTGTCCAGCCTGATGTCCTGGTTAGGTTGAACGTGTATAGTGACACTCATGTCACACCAAATCTCCTCACCCCCTCAGCTGGGATTTCAGCTCTTATCCTCACGTCCCACGCCTTGGATTTTTATGGCTTTGACAATTGAAAGAGGCTGAATTCCTGGGGACAGTAACTGGTTTCCATTTGCGCTGACAAACRCTAATGGGGCTAAATGAATAGCAAAAAGTGGCCATAATGGAACAGGGTGCTCATTACTGCATTTCCTAAGCTGTTGCCTGGTGCTGCTGTGTGCCATTAGGTATTTGCTAAATTATTTCTTAGGAGCTCCTGGGTCTTTGGGGTGTTTGCTTTGCAGAAATGAGCGCAGCTGCCAAGCTCTCCTGGCTGCGCTTTTGTCCGTACAGCTCACGTGGAGGCTCGGGAGACGGGCAGCAGCCAGCACGGATCGTGTTCCTGCCACGCTGCTCTCCATCCCCACGGCCACRCTGAGAGTTTGGGCAGGAGCTCGGGGGCTGACCTGCAAGGGCAGAGCTGTTCCCCACCAGCCATGCCCTCCACCTTCCTTTGGGGTGCCAGGGCAGCGGGGGGCTGCCCACCCAAACACAGGTGAGGCTCTTCTTTGTGCTTGGTGGACTTTGTGATGTGTCTTCTTGGTTTCTGGACTGACTTTTCATCTTGTGGGTGGTGAGGGAATGGCCAGGACCCTCCATTAATCAGAAATGAAAGCAGTCCTGCTTGGCCTCCAAGCCTTTCCAAAGGCTGGTGGATCTCAGAAGGAGCAGTGTTCAGAAGTGGTAGCGTTAAGGCAGTGGGAAAGACTAAAACCCACTGGGCTAGAGACTCTTTTGTATGCACAACAATGCTTTTCCAAGGGAGTTTAAGCACACACCTTGTTCCCAGCTGCGAGTCTCCAGCTAAATATCCTCTGCACCCAGGACAACTGCATCCTAATCCTAACAGAGGCCCCAGGGCRCTATTGTAATGCAAATAATGATAAATAACAGTAATAATAAAACTCCACCAGCACTTGCACCGGCTCCGTAGCAATCCCAAACCACCCACAGCAAGCTTCATATTACCCAGGTTATGTAAAGGAGCATGAGCAATGTGACTGGAGCTGTCAGGGAGACCAATTAACTGGGGTAGCTGCCTCCTGCAGGCAGCAAATCTGCCCTTGGTAGATGTGGGTTGCCACTGAGGCCAGGATGTGTTCAGGCACAGGGCTCCTCCACTGGCTCCCAGGGCTGCTCTGCAGGTGCAGGGTGGTAGCTCAGCCCAGTGCTCAGGACTGTGTTTGAAAGGATGCCCCCCACCACCGCGGGGAGGGAAGCCTGGGGACAGCATGGGGGGTATTTTTGTGACAGCCAGCTCTGCGTGAGCAATGTGAAGGAGGCTGCTGAACGCAGCAAGGGCTGGCAGAGGTGGCTGGAGGGTGTGGGAGAGCAGAGGGGGCCTCCCTGGTGCTGCTGTGGAGGCTGGAGGCAGCAGRCAGCCTGGCACGGGAGCTGTAGGTGCTGTGACCTGTGCTGCACAGCCAGGCTGTCCCTGGGCTGGGGACAAGCACTGCTGCCAGACCTTGGGCTCTCTGTTGGGCTGGCTGCACCTGCAGAAGGAAGGTTAGGGCAGCAGCTGACTGAGGTTGGAGGTGATGCGAGAGCCACCTCCCAGGTGTTTTCAGGAGTTCATGACTCTCCCTGGAAGCATCCCCCTGTGAYGCTTTCTCTTCCTTGGAATCACAAACCCTGATCCTCTGCTCTTCACACCCAGCCTTTTACACTGAACCCATGGGTGTACAGAGGTGAGTGTTTTTATTTGGTAGCATTGTTCTATTCTTCTTATCTCTGTTGCTTTTAGCAGTTGCTCTGTCTTGGCTGTCAAGTAGAATGTAACAAGAAATCATGCTCTGGTGTCTGGGTGCTTCCCACAGGAGTTTCTCTCCTTGAGAGAAACAGTTCATTAAGAGAAATCAGCGTTCTAAAATTTTGTAAGAGAGGGCTCCAGGCAGAGGGAAGGAGCAGCACAAGAGGGCAGGGGGACTGTACTGATSACCATGGTGTGCAATAGCCTCGGCACAGCAGCAGCCCGGGGCTTGGGAAGTGTTCTGCAGCCCTCAGATGTGCTGTAGCAGGGATTCAGAGGAGAAGGGGGAGGCAGTTTTTTCAGATGTTTATGGGAAGTCTTCTCCAGTGYGAGGGACAACAAGGCAGAAAGCACYAGTGAGCGTGTCTGGAAATGTGACACGTGAGCTGTAGGAGTTGGCACCTCTCTGGTGAAGGAGATGAGACAGAGGAGCAGAGGAGGTGTAGATTCCCTCTTATCTCAGACACCCAGGGGAGAGTTTTTTGGAAACTGTGTGGATGTAAGCGTTTTCCCCCCCCTGGAAAAGAACCAAGTGCTCTGGGGAGTGGATAGGAGAGAACTAGAAAATCAAATTGCACCTCCTTCCACCACCACCCAAAGCCACACATCGAGGCCTCCCAGCAAAGGTGAGTAGGTGTCCTCTGTATTTAATTGTTCACAATTAAAGGGGACCCTTTAAGTCTGAAATCAGGTTGAGKTGTGAAGCTCATTTAGATAAACCACAAAGGAGGCCTCTCATTTTGAGCAACCACATGGCGGGGCCGGGGCACTGCAGTGGTGTCAGGCAGGTTAAGGCTGGATGTCTGGGAAGGCAGGGAGAGGTGTGAGCTGGGTGCACCTCCCGGGACTCGGCTGACACCCRCTCCCGGTGGGGCTGCTCTGACTCAGCCCCAGCCCAAACCTCAGGCACGGCTTCTTTTGAGGTCTTCTCTTGCCCCCGGGCTGGGGATTTCTGTCCTGGGACCTGCCTGTCGGTGCCATCAGCAACCATAAAGTAGYGTGATGGGTAAAACCTATCTCAGCCATCTTCCCACTCGAATGGAGACACCAGCAAACCCTCCGAGAGATCTGCTGTAACCAAGACGCCTGGAGACAAGGTCTCCTTGCTCCGAGCACGGTAATCAAGATGGGGAGGGCTGGGTCTCTCAGAGGCACTGGGGAGAAGGCTTTGAAGCCTATTCTTTGTGTTTCCTCCCTATAAGGGCAGCCCCACTCACGGTGCTTGGCTCTAGCACAGGCTGAGCAGTAGCTGTGCCTTTGGGATAAGGTAAGAGAAGGCTGCTGGGATGGTTCAGCGTGGTAGCCCAGGGCTGCCCACAGAGCACACGCAGCAGAGACCCTGGGGCTCTTCGGTCCCCTTGTCCCTGTTTCCTAACAGTATTGTTTAATTCTTCCTGGGGGCTAAAGTCCCTCTGCTAAATAGGTCAGCCTTGCAAGGAATGCAAGTACTCAAAATACACCTTTTATAACATCATTCCCAGAATTTTTGTTGTCTTATTTACCCTGGCGAAACAATTCAGGCCCCAGACAGGTGCCACTCCGTTCCCACATCTTTGCATTGCCTCCCAGGCCTCCTTTTTCTGAAACAGCATTTGGGGTCCCACTGGACCAGCAYGACTTGTGGAGACCTCATGAGCTTATGGGCTTTGTGCCTGGAAAGCTGTCAACCCTGGTGAGGGTCCTGGAAGCTATGGAGGCCCTGGGATGCCCAGGAGAGCTCCCATGCTCCCTGCCAGATGCAGAGAGGAGTGGGCAGCCCCGCAGTCGTGGGGCTCCTGTCACACGCTGAAGCTAAAGTGCCCGGAAGGACAACTTAGCTGTACCTTTTCTTTATCCTTTTTCTTTCTTTTTCCTTTGCCACACTTCAGATAATTTGATGTTGAATATTAAGGACTGCTTTGTTGTCTTCAGTTCACCTCATCTGACCTCGCAATCTCCAGGCTAATGGCAGAYGATGATGAGGGTGATAATACTCTGCTGTTTTACAGCGCCACTTTCTGAGGCTCCGTGAGCCCTTCAGCAACATTTACTTGTTAAGGCCTGCAAGCCATCTAAAATAGGTTAATTTATTATTCCTGCTCTGTGGATCGTGAGAAGTTGTGACCTGTTCAAGTGAGCTGGGAGGGCTCGAACCATGGGGCCGGAAAGACCCTGTGAGCTCTCAGCGTGTAGCGTGGCTCGTACAGCTCTGTGTCCCAAGGAAGGGCTCTTCCTGGAGCAATTGGCGTGAGGGAGTGCAGGAGGTTAGTCCAGCCAGAGMGGAGGGAAGGTCTCTGAGGAGCTGAGCAAAAAAGCTACACGTGTAAAAGYAGCTAACAAGCTCCCAGACTTTATCAACTGGAGATTTGTGTCGACTGCTGCGAAAAGGATGGTGATGGAGTAGTGTATGGATGAGAGATGAGGGTGGCAAGGAGGAGGCTGGGTGAGCTACCAGGGCTCCCATATTGGGGGGGGAAAAATCCTCCATTCCTGAAATTAAAGAGGTCTTCCAGTTGCCAGCCTGCCCACCCCTCCAGTGCAGCTCAGCTCTGAGGCTACAAACCCTCGACCCCAAGAGCCCCATCTCTGCGTGGGGTAGAGAGGCAGGGTGAAAGGAATGACGAGGCTGTGGGAAGAGGGCAAGTCACTCATCTTTTCTCTGGGATGCTGGAGGCAAGAGGCACTGTGGATGGGAAGGGAAGAGCAGCGAAATGGATCCTGTGCCGGAGTGTGGAGCGCTCGGTGTCTGCCCCAGCTGCCTGGCAGTGCTGCCTGTGCAGAGGCTGCTGGTGGGGATGGGGGGGCTGCCAGCCATGTGGCTCTCCGGGGGGCTGTATACTTGTTTTTCTTCTCTGTGACATTACATAATGCGAGGTAGAAATGTTTGCACGGTAGCTGTATCGGTCCTTGGGGCGAGGGGAGAAAGGAAGGAGGCGGCGGATAATTTGAGGCTCTTTATTAGACCAATAAATCATTTATAATGCACCAGCTTTCAGGCTGGGCTCTTATTGCTCATGTCAGCCAAAGGATGCTACCTGGTGACTGAAGCAGGCAGAGCATGTGCTGGCTCCCCTGAATCAGAGGGGCAGAGCTGAGCTGCACGAGGTGGGCATGGTGAGGGCTCACCGTGCTGGGGCAGGGGAGAGGGGACAGCTTGTCCTTCACAGGCCTTAAAACCCCGTGCAGATGGTGACAGGCACTTGGCCTTGCATGAAGCGTGTTGCAGCCAGAGTGAGGACAAAGCATCAGGAGCAAATCATAACTGAGGGATCAAGTAGTGGCTGTGGGCACCTGAGGGCAGGGAGGTCACCTACCCTCCCCACATGACCTGCAAGAAGAGATAGCTGCAGATATAGGGGTGATCCACCCTGATGCCCCCGAGCCTTGGCTGGTGGGGAGCAGAGGGCAGGACAGGTGTTACTGGAGCATCCCGTGCCTCTTATCTTTGTATTTTGGGGTTTTGGCGAGGCTTAGTGGAGCCTGAGGCTTGTCGGGCAAATCTCTCTTGGATTTCTTCTGTGCTCTGGTTGCCAGCGAGGTTGCTGAGGGGGAATGTCACCCATCTGGGAAGAGCTGCACTCGCCTAGTCGTAAGGTTGTGGTTTGCCACGTTTCACAGTTGTGTCTTGTTCAGGTTGAAACCATCAAGTTCTGCAAAACTATACCTTTCAATAGCCTGCCTGCATTCCCAAATGCTTCAGACAGCATCAGTTGGCCTAATGTTTTGACAAATGATCCCCATATTGATTTCCCTCCTCCTCCTCCTCCTCCTTTCCTCCTCTCCCTCCTTCCACAGCAAAGAAACCACTTTTGATAACTAATCTCTGGAGCTAGGCAAACAGAGAAGAGGAGACAGATGAACTCTCCTTTCAGGTGAGTTCACACCAGGGTGGGCTCCCAGGTCATCTGAACAAACATCCTTCCCTGCTAAGCAGCCAAATGCTTTGGAAAGAGGGACCACTGAAYTGGCGGAGCATGTGCTCCTGCTGCTGTGCTGGGATTTGAAACACCCCCAAAAAATGCTGAGCTGCTTCAAAGGAACCTAAAGAGGTTCCTAATGGGGAGCAGTAAATGTAAAAAACCSTAATAAATACCATTCCCTCTTACGAAACACGCGTTTGGTGTGGGGGGGACTTGCATGGCACGCCTGTTTCTGTGGGATCTGATTTAACTGCAAGCTCTTTAATATGTTCCTTGTGTCCTCATGGGCAGCCTGATGGAAGCAGCAGCTAAAAGCAAATCATAGGGTGAGAAGGTGAGTCTTGCTGGTGAGAATTAGCAGTGTCAGGAGAGAAATATCACACACCTCACCGACTGAATTATGCATTATGCTGCAAAATCCCTGATGTCAATACACAAATGCTATTCCTGTTGTTTTGCCTGTGATGATTGGCAGCAAAGGAATTCAAATCACATCCACACAGCAATTGTCCTTCTGTAACTAAGTCTCTCCTATTCAGGAGGGTGTGATTCTGCAGGCAGAATCTGTGCAGCAGAGTGGGTGCCTTAGGAAGAGGTTTGAAAAAGGGTGGTGAAAACATTTTCATACATTTAACAATACAAAATGTTGTCAGGTTAGCATGTACTGGATGTGGCACCTTCTCTTTTTTCTCATGGCCACTACAGACTAGATATTACCTCAGACCTTGGGAGGAATAGGAGAAGAAGTCCAAAGCCAGGCATTGAAAGGGATTTGAGGCACATGCGTCCATGGAAGGACTTTCCTTTCACCCAAAAAGATAGGAGGATGGGAGGCAGAGCCAACCAAGATGTCATCCCMAATAAAAGCAGTAGTGGGGTCATCAGTGTCCCCTCTCCATGTGGCAGGACTAAAAGCAGTGTGAAATTACGTGTAACAAATGGCAAGAAAATGATTATTTTAATGAAAGCAAGACTGTTAAAATTCCCTGCTATTAGATCTTGCTAGTGTGTTTGAAGAAGAGCAGATAACAAAGCTAGAAAACAGAATCTGCTTTTATTTGCTGCTTAAGTTGCTCTTGCCCTGCTACCAGAAGACATAAATCAATTACTAATTGCATTTCTAGTTTGAGGTGCTGTGAGCATTCATATGTTTAATCTGTCCCGGGTGCTTTTAGAAACAATTGCACTAAGGTGAGGATGTGAGTTGCACAGAATTTTCTTGCTCCTGTTAATATCTTACCTTTCACAGAACAAGGCTGTGTGAAAATCTGTGGGTTATTTTTTTTCTGCTTGGTGACAAAATGAAAAATTTGGAATGAAGAGAAACGGACAGCTGAGTTCTAAAATAACATTTTGTTTGCATTCTTTGGATGACTCTCTCTTGCAGAACATAACTTCATCTTGAACCACCACTTCAAGATATTTTGGAAACAACTAAACAAATCAGAAAATATTTTACCAATAACCTGCTGCATTAGAATAGTTGCTGCTAAATGGAATTTTATTGCCTCCCCCACCCTCTCCAAGTGGAATAACCCATCTGCCTAAGGAATGTAGCCCTTCCCAGGTTATGAGCTCCGTAAGGGATTGTGTGATAGAAAAGAAAACATGGATTTGATTAGATGGGGAGTGAGACCTCAGCCCCCTGTGGCACCACCACTGCCTGGCTCCCTGGCCACCGAGCAAGAGGGGACAGGCAGGCAGGGGCTCAGCAGGGAGCGGGGAGAAAACGTGCCAGGCTTTGTTTTTGGGGCTGCTGYGTCTGCCTGCTGTCGTCCCCATGGGGCTGGCAGGACCCTCTGTCCCTCCGACCTGCCTCGGGGTCAGCCCTGCTCCTCATGGAGGGTGTGGCTGCTGGGAGGGGGCGTGAGCTGGCCCCTGGTGGGGGAGTAGGGTGTAGGCACGTGGGAGAGGGGGAAAGGTGAGGGAAAGGAGAACTGTAGGTCTGAAGATTAAACTAAATTAGAAGGACAGGCAGAGTGGAAAAGACACCTTTTTGTACCCATCTGGAAGTGCTGGGGAGCCAAGCTAACATAGGACAGGAGGGGCTGTGTGCCTTCTAGGAGAGACTGGATACCCTTAGCACTGACACACAGACCACTTAAAATGAGCCTTCTGTTGAGAAGAAAGAGTTAAAACAATTTTGAGCCTTGCAAGACTCCCAATCTCAAACTGTGACTGTTGAAGACCAGCAGCCGAGGATCGTGAAGATGAGAGCAGGAGTAACACACAAGAAGGAGCTGGTGGAGGATCAGACCACAGAGCACTAATGAGGACTTCTCACAGGGCAAAAAAAGTGGGATGTAATCCCTGGTCCAAGGAGCATGGAAAAACATTCCCAACACCTTTCCTTGGACAGGGACCATCGTCAGGTTCCTTTCCCCTTGTAGCTGTGAGTGTCAGGCGTTGGGATGACGCTGGAGCTGGGAGAAGCCCCTTGAGGGGTTAACCACCCTGGTGTTGGGCAGTAGGTCACTGTGGGCACTGCCCGGGGTGGGCACTGCCCGGCGTGGGCACTGCCCGGCGTGCCAGCAGCTGCGACCCCACAATCTCCCCCATGCCCATGTGCTCCTCAGCTGCTCCAGGTCAGAGCTGTCTCCTCTCATTTCAGCTGCTTCGCTGCACGTCAGGCACACTGAGGAGCCAGGAAAAGATGGGGTAATCCAGGTTCACCTACTGGTTTTCCACCCCAAACGCTCTCGCCGGTCCTCAGCCGTCACTGCTTCTGCAAGCGCTCTGCCATGTCCCTGTCACCTGGCTGTCCTGGGGCTACCTGAGGGGTCCTGCTGGCCAGCAGGTCCTGCAAGTSGGCAGTGATGAGCTGAGGGCACCCTTCAGGTCTGTGTTGTAAGCAGGAGCCCTGGACATGGTTGTTCCAGGGCAAGGAGACTGAGCTAGTTTCTTCCAAAAGTGCCGGCGCTGCTGGTGTGCCACTGCAGCCTTCCCAGCTCTTTGTATCCTTATTTCTTGAACTGTACCCTACCTCCACCTTTTGCAAGGCAGTTTTTGACTCTGGCAGCAACCTGACCTCTGTAAAGATTTGTGCAAGGAGTCCTGTGGCTCAGATAGACCCGGAAAAATGATGGATTACGTTCATCCAGTCTATTTCGGGATGATTTCTGCTGCTAAAAGCTAAGGGAGTATGTGGACATTCACACGGCTCAGCAAGAGACTTGTCAGGCTTCTCTCACAATCTGGACTGACTTTCCTGCACCTTTCAGACACGACATTAAMGACTCCATTATGGAAAGGCTGGAAGATGGCTGCGAGCAGAGGCCAATCTGCAGGTCTCCCACAGTTGCAGTAAGGTGGAATTGCTTGGCATTTCCCCAGGATCTGATAAGTTTGTGATTTTGATAGCACCTGCAAAGTAAAGGAAAGCCAGAGTCAGGCCTGTGCTCATAGGCAAAGGAAGAAACAACCAGAGCTGGGTTTTGGGCAGTTCAAGGACGGAGAAGGGATGAGTGGCATAAGCTGCCCTCTGCTGCAGGCTGACACGCTCACACAAGCTATTCCACCTCCAAGCTGCTGGGGACTTGGCCCCTTGTTTTCTCACCAGGAGAGACAAGCCCAAAGGGATTGAGGCTTGCGAAATGTGGGCTGCTGTTAACAGTGGAGACTTGTGAAGTCTGCTGAGTCTGGGCAAGGCAGAGGGCAGGCACTCCGGAAAGAGGGTGCCTCATCCCTACATCATTCATCAGGAACATCAGGGGGTTTGTTCTCCAGCCCTGGGGCTTTCGAGCAAGCTTAGGGCAGCAGGCATTTACCCCTCTGTTGCCTACTGTGTCCTAGTGCGGAGAGAATATGTCAAAATCGTGGGGCAATCCACAGATTTCTGACTCCATTGCTCCTTGACAGAAGCACTGTCACTCCAGTCACAGTCACTCCTGGGACAGTCACATTGCATCCAGAAATGCACGTGGTGTAGATGAGTCAGGGTCATGGTAAATGCTGGAAGGGGCAACGTGGATGTGCTTGGGAAAAGCTGGAAAGACCAGAACTGTGGACATAGCTGGGATGCTTTGATCCAGGTCCTCGGTGGAACAGCCCTCGGGGACCATCACACAGAATAGCCCAGCACACAGATGCCTATMGAGAGCCTTTTCCAGCAATCCCTTTAGGGAAAGGCCAAAACCATAAAATACTTCTCTGTGACTGTGATCTTGCARCAAGGATTTGCTCTTCACCACTTCCCTTTTGCAATGTGCTTTTTTTGTCTTCACAAAAGGCTTCCTTGGCAAAAAGGAGCTGCCAGCTGGCCAGATCTGGCCAAGRGGCTAACAAAAGTATTCAGCTCTACACAGTTAATGCCAGCAAAATTGTCTATTCAAAGAAAAGTCATAGTTTTGACTCTGTTTTTTCATCAGGGTTTATTACTCCAGGACCACTGCCAATATAATTTATTTTTTTAGCTAAAATGAAAAAAAAATTCCTAGCATGTTGAAGCCATACACTTTGGAAGCATCCCTCATCCTGGCTGATACCACTGCTGATTCCCATCTATGCTCTTTTTGATCCAAGTGGTCAATGCCTTCGCAGTGCCACTTTCCTTCTTTCATCCCAGGAGCGGAGAGAAAKGGTGACTTACCCCATTTCATTAAATTCTTACTTTTAAATGATAAAAACAATTTAATTGCTGATGGCTATAATAACATCCCTGCCTCCCTTCCCCTTTCCCTTTTTATACTACCTCGAAACCTTGGGGATGGAACTGGCTGACAGGATTCCTTTAATTATCCTCACTCCCAACACTCGTCTCTTCCACGGTGCCTTCAAGGGACACCACTATGAGAGGTTCTACACACACAAGCACTACATCCAAAYGGAAGCAGAGAACAAAAACGAAATGTCAGAAAAGCCACCCTGAAAGAAATTAATAACAAACACAAGCAGGCACATTCCATCCGCCCCATTAGTCAGTAGCGCTCAGATACCATGGTGATGAGCCTCCCTATAAATATTTCCACAGCAGCAAAACTGCCTTAAAGGGGCCGCACAGCCTCTCCCGTGCACCTGGACAGGGCCCTTCTCCAGAGGCACCGTGGTCCTTTCCAGACCGCGTGGCTGGCACCCGAGCCACGTGCCCGAGGAGGAAGCCAGCACCAGTCTGCTTTTCCTTCTCCCTGTCGCAAGCAGCGGGAGCGGCACAGCTCTGGCTCCACGCCCGTGGCTCTGCAGTTCGACCCCAGCGCATCGCTGGGGAGGAGGGTGGTCTGCACTTGGCTGCTCAGCKCTTTCTCCAAAGCCAAGGAGCCAGGCGGGCACAGCACCCCTTCTCCGCACATCCCGGGCATCTCCCAGCCTGAGCCTGCCCCCAGCACAACCACAGACAGCGGCTGGAAGGATGGAGCCAGACAGATGCCTGTTTATCCTCCCAGAGGCAAGTGTTTGTGCCGGCAGAACAACACACCTGATCAGGTTGTCAGGTGCTTGGGAGCGCCTGTTCACAGATCCTCCAGAACAAAAAAGAGCCAAGCAAGAGGGGCAGGGAGGGGAGGGGAAAGAAACACATGCTCAGATGTTTAGGTTGCTGCAGCCAACTTCTGCCCACACTGCAGGAGAGCTTTGAGTTTCTTGCCCTTGATGTAACCACCACCAGAAGTTTGTTTTCACAAAGCCTTCTTGTATTGAAAGCTACAACTCACACCTCAGCAYCTCATCTGAGAAGAAATGAGTAACCCTGTTATTAAGCTGTGGGCAGCATCACCTGGAGGGTGATTCTTCACACACCTGCCGCTGTTCAGAAATAGATGGGAAACTTTGCACTGCAAAATAATTTTCAAAGGACAGCAGCTCCAGCGGAATATGGGGCATAAAAACAGAGAGAAACGATCGTGTGAAAGAAAGCTGACCTAGACTTGATGCTGAGGGCCCAGATCATGATTGTTCTGAGTGCCTGGAYAAACGAGGTAGAACCACTTGGAGCTGCTGACTGACACGTGATCCCTGTAGAAAGGCTAGGAGTAGAAAGAAAAAAAGAAAAGCAATATCTTTCCTAGAACTTAGAGAATCCCTTACAGCAATGGGAAGGGATGGGAACCTAAGCTGATTGGGCTTGTGCCCTCTTTGGGCCCCCTCCCATGACAGCTGTAGGCAGTCACAAGGTATGATAGAGCAGGGCAAGGTAAAGGCTGTGTATAAAGGCCTTGGTGCCCATGCTGAGCTTTCTGGTGTAATCCTACAGGAGCGCTCGGGGGTGAGGACTGAACTCTTTTGGTAAAAACATGACATTAACTGGTTGGACTGACTGCAGCGTGGGAGGAGATGAAGAAACCTACAGTCCTAACCAAGAAACTGCTGCTCACTCACTCCATTGATACAGGCAAGTCTTCTCCTTCCCCTCTTTCCCCCCCCCACTGCATCTTGCACTCTTCCTGGCTTTCTAGCCTGGTGTTTGTACAGTAGTTCCCAAGCACATCCTGGATGTATTTTGTTTCCCTTAATTGCACTTTTAAAACGATACCTGGAGGTCCTCAGTAAGGAGTGGCTGAGTGTGCAAGCAGTATGGGAACACAGTGCTAACCCCCAGGTGCTGGGSTATGTTGTTGAGTTTCTTGTCTGCCCTATTTACATGGAGTCTAATCAGCTCTCCATGGAATTTCTGTTTGATCCTTTGGCCTGTCTCAAGGGAAGCGCAACACTAACTGACAAAATATGTATATTTTGGCTTTCAAAAACTATTACACTTTGCAAATGTCACCCAGACATTGAGCTTTGTGGTTGCCAGGGAAACATCATGGGAGATAACCTGATCGCAGCTGTGAACTGCATCCTTTCCTCTCCCGGTGTGAAACCCGCACTTCCAGAAATGCCCGCTCTCGTCTCGGGGTATTTCATCTTTAGAAAGYGCAGGCTTGAAAAAAATAAGGTTATTTGCAGTCCAGAAGGTATTTCCTTCTGCAATGGGGCAATCTGGGAGGGCTTGCTCCTTGGGCTCACAGCACACGTGAGGCAGTGGCTCAGCAGCAAARGGTTTGTTGTGCTCCGATAATATCGGTGTCTGCTGGAACAGCCCCAGCCCCGTTCACATAATGGGATGGAGTCAATGGGGGGTTTGTACAGTGTCAGCCTGGGGACTGAAAAACTCGGTCTCCCCAGAGCTACCAGCTCAGAGAATSGCAGGCTGGAGCTCCAGATAAGATAGATGGAGCCTCCCGTCCGTGACCTGGCATAAAAAGGGCTGTGCYGAGTTGTCCCAGAGGCTGTCAGAGATCGAGTGCCCCTTGCAATGAGGGAACCTCATGCTGCTGTTCTCGTCAGAAATGTTTCTGTTCTCCCCTTACATATTTTGCTATGTGCTGTGACGTGGAGGTGGGATGTCAGGGAATCTACTTCGACTTTCGCTCTGTGCCAGGCACTGCCAAGCGAGTAAGGAAGGGAAAACCACATCCTGCCTTGTAAGCAATGATAGCACCAGGAATCTCTGCCCGTTCCTCCTTTCCCTGAAGAGGTGCCGCACCCCTGGACACAGATGRTGGCGAGCTCTGGGTTGGGGCTGGGGGCACAGGGGCCATGGGCCTGCCGTGTGTGCCGGCAGCAGCTCTGGTGAGGGAGAAGGGSGGAACAGGCACGTGGCCCCAGGGAAGCCTGATGCGTGTCTTCCCTTTCTGGTGTGGCAGAACGGCGCTTTAAAGACGTGAGATGCAGCTCTTTTTCCTGACACTCAAAGAGCCAGTTGACAAGCTGCTGTCAGGGAAATGTTGTCTAACTCCCTTTCCCCCAATAATTTCCCTGGTAAAACTGCAGTGCGGTGGAATCAAATGGTGACAGAAACCGATGGGGGAATAGATGTGTTTTCTTTCTTTCTCTCTTTCTTTCTTTTTTTTTCCCTCCAACTGTGCATCTGTATTGGGAGCCATGTGCACATCGGTAAATCTCGCCAGTTCAAAGAAATGTTTTTAGTGTTCAAATTCAAACTTTAGTGCTTYCCCCTCTGCTAAAGAAACAACAAAGCCTTGAAGATGCTCCCAGCTTGCATGGGATTAAAAAGACATCTTGGCTGAAGTGGAAAATAGCATCTCATGTTTTTCYTTTGGGTTACATGTGCAGAAAGCCCCTCTGCTGCTCTTTTAGCTGCTGCTGTGAAAAGTCCTCTCTGATGAGGAAAGGTAAACTGTGGATGGAGGAGGGAGAAGAGGGCTGTGGTTATAAAACTACCGTGCAGCTAGACAGTTCATGCCCTGGGTCATGCCAAAATAACTGTGAGCARACCTGGGAAGGGGACTGACAATGCTGCAGAGCTGCTGTGCACTTGGGCAGGAGAGTGAAGCCTGGCCCTTGATGGGCATCATTACCACTGAAACCTCCTGGGAAGCTGTTTGCCCCACTCATTTCCCCTAGGTGGTTAACCATGGTTCATTGCTGGTTCCTCTCCTCATTTCCATAAACAGGAGAYGATTTCCTGGGAGCACAGGGAGAGGGAAGGGGCTAGAAGGCTGCAGCTTCCCACCAGCTTTGTGCAGGGCAGCTGGTGCTTCTCATCACCTGATGCTGGAGATGTGTGGCTGCAGGGCTCCTCCTCTCATGCAGTACTTGCACTGTCTGTCCTCTCTAAGGAAAGTTTCCATGATTTGATTTTGTTTGAATCTTTTACTCTAAGAGCCCATCTTTGCCATCCTAACTCCTGTCAGGCTTCAATAGGGGTTTTTAGAAGGGGCTTTCCCTACTTTTCCGTCTTTAGACTAAGCTCAGCCTGCTTGTGTCTCCCAAAGCTGTAGCCATGACAGGCTGGTCAGTCCTCTTAAAGTATTTAAAGCAGAGTGTTTTACTCCTAGGATGGATGTAATTTGTTTTAAGGCAAATCCTTGGGGTTTCATTTTGCTTTCCAAAGTGTAACAGCTGCTTAGGCTACATTTGCTCAAGAGCTGAAAGCCCTGCAAGGGTTTGTCCATGAGTTCTGGCTTGGGTCATTAGGATTAATCTAAGAAATTGCCTTGCCCTTTGCTTCAAAGGGCTTAGGCCCATTTCACTCAGTGATGAATTTGGCCCCAGAATTTAAGTATCTACTTCTTTGGTACTTCCAATCCTAAAAAAAAAAAAAAAATCCTTTGGTAGAAAGGCACCAGAGTTTCTGCATAGAGCCAGCAAGGCAGAGGGACATAAAATTCATGAAACGCTGATTTTTGTCTTTTTTTTCTTCGTTTTAAATAAGCCACATCAAATTCCTTATCACCCAGTCCTTAGGAGCTGCCTTAGCACAGTGGAAGCATTGATTGCATAAATGCCAGCTGTAACTCTCTTATTTTTGGTAACAAGGCATTACAAAAGGCAGAAGGGCAGATTAATTCAGTGCCACGCTCCAGTGAGACCRGTGTCATCGTCTGGGACTGGCTCAGGAGCCCTCTGCAACCCGGGTTTTGCTCTCAGCCGTGTTGGGGGGGRGGATGTAGTAGTGGCTCAAAACCCATACCTGTTATTGCAGCAAGAAGTCATGAGGGGTGTGCACATATAGGTTAATTGTCAAGGGAAACCGACTTCAAGTACCATCAGGCTGTTTTCAGATGTAATCGTGACATCTAAGAGGATGATCTTTGAGAGATCAGAGAGTGGAAATTATTCTCTTGCTTTGCACATCTGAGTGCAGTTTGGCTACAGTCAAATTAGCTGTTTCAGCCTACACTGTCAGTTTGCTCTTATCTGCCTTTCCTCTTGTTGTATTATTAATAATAATGGGGGGGGGGGAGAAGTTAAAGACGGCAGTAAAGACCTGTCTGCGCGGGGCAGGGCTGGAGCCGGCGATCGCCCGGCGGCGACTGCGGAAGGCGAGCGGCGTTCGAGTGCCCTCAAAGGGCCGCGGCCGCCCCGGGGATGGCAGGGAGCTGTTCGCCGCGCTGCCCGCGGGTGATTTGAAAGGCACGRCCGCTGGGTCTGAGCTCGCTCGTTCGCTTCATCTTCGCTCCCTCTCGCCCCTCGCGCCGCTGCCTGCGGTAATGAAGCTGGCAGCGCTGGAGAGGCGCTAGAAGTAACCCAGCTGCCTCCGTGGGTTCACGGGGAGAACGACTTTGTAGCTGCTCTCAGTCAGTCCATTAATTGCACATAATAAGGCATTTAGTGACAGAAGGATGGTTGATGAGCCTTAGCTGAAATAACAAGGGCCTGCCAAGAGCTGCCTTTCCTTTGTCGGGGAGGATGGTGGAGGGTCCTAGCGCTGAAGTGCGGAGCCGGAGTCGTGCAGGGATAAGAGAGGTGGGAAGCTGCTGCTCCCTGATCTGGAGGGCACACAGCTGGGCCCGGCGCTGGGCAGGGAAGCACATCCATGCTGGAGGACCGGCGGGGCCGATCCGCTCTGGGGAGAGCAGGGCCCTGCATCTCCAGCAGTGTCTGCCTGATGAAAGCCGTGGGGAGCTGCCCCCCTGCCAGAGGGGCCCCTGGGGGCTGCTGGCTGCACCACCAAGCACCTGATGAGAGAGTTGTTCCAAAAGGGCTGGACATGGGACCTCCATTCCTGTGAGAAAGAGCAGGGCAGATTGCGTGGAAAACCAGTGTGGACTGGGAAACTGGGACTCTCTGGTTACCGTGCTGGTCCGCTTGGTTTTGATGGGAARATGAGTAATGGGTTGAGGTGCGTGCTGGCCCCAGCTGTCTGACAGATTCTTTGTGGGCTGCCAGGGGCCAGAGAGGAGGAGTAGGATGATGAAATGGCGAGGGGATGCACTGGCAGCTGTCTCTGCAGGGAGGMGTGTGAGGCGTGTCCGTGCGATGCAGAGAGGCTTGCACGGGGCAGCTCACACCCTCATTAACAAAGCATCTGTTCCTGCAGCACCAAGCRTCTCAGCAGCACCAGCCCCTGGTGTTGTGGGGCTCCCTGCCCCTCATTCCCAGCTCAGCTCTGTGGGTAAGCAGGCCAAAGAGCTGTCACACCAGAGCCATGCAGCTCCTGTCTGTCTTGGTAGGGAAACAGTGACAGCATCCGTGCTGGGAGAGCCCGGCCTGTGGAGGTATCGAGGAGCCCAGGGTGATCCCCCCCAGCTGGAGAGCAGGCTGGGCATGTCTGTGCACACAGGCTGCTGCTGCGGCGCCTGCCTGGCCCACAGCGAGGGTCAGCCTGCAAGGGAAGGTGTGTATCTCCCCAGAACAGCCAGCCAGGCTTGGCAGTGGGCACGGGCAGGCAGCCCCTGCAGACCCACAGCTGCAGCATCTGCCTCGGGTTTGGTCTGTGCAGCCACCTGACTGCTTGGCACATCCCTCACCTGGGAGGAAGTCTGTGCTAGCAGTTGGCAGGAGGTGTTCCTTTGTCTGAATGAGCACTTGGGAATGTCAACATTTCTGCAGGCTAGTTTACTGTTCTCCTTACCTATTTATTTTGTTTTAATGTCTCAGTCCTGTGCAGCACAACTTCTTCTAGAGGGTCTGGATGTTTCACGAGGGGATGTGAATATTACCCCTGCATGGAGAAACAGAGGTACAGCACAAATGGTTGGTTTGAGCACAGGTTTTCCAGCCCTGAACTCTCACTCCATCATGAGAGGTCCAGAAGGAACAGGAGGCAGGTCTGGCACAGAAACCTGCTTGCCTCCAGGAGGGAGGGCAGGCAGCATGCAGCTGCACAGCAGCATGAAGGAAGAGAGGGAACAGTTTTCTTTGTCAGACTACACAGGTGAATTTTGGCTTGTAGAAAAGGTATGGGGAAACGCGGAGAATTGGCAGCTCTGCTGGCTGTGGGACCTCTGTGGATCTTTCATGCACCCCTTTACCATGGCTGAAGGGGACATTACCTGTCCCTCTGCTCAGATGGGAGCATTCTGGGCAGATTGGGGAAGCTGTCCCACGAGCTGAGCGATGCCGTCCTCTCTGAGGAGTGGCTGTCACTGCTGCCACCTTTATTACTACTTTTAATTAACACCCTGTCATGACTTGGCAACGTTCTCACCTGCCCTGTGCCTCAGGACGTCCGGACAAGGGCTGGCTACCTTCCTCCCCAGGGCATTCCTGACAGCAAGCCCAGGGCTGGGAGGCAGACAGCTCCTTGGTGACACAAGATTAAAGCACACAGTTAAACAGCTGCTCCTGCCTGTGCTTGCTCTGGAGCTGTCCTTTTCCTCTCCCATGTCCTTCAAAGGAGAGAGGCAAAGACCTGGCACAGCTGGCCTGTCCCGCTGCTGGCAGCAAGCCTTGTGCTGATGTTTTGGGCAGCCCTGCTTTGCTGGTGTGCCCTGCTTGTTGTACAGCTGAAGCAGAGAGGGCACGGGCTGATGTCAGATCCTGATCACCTACCCACAGCTTTTCTTCTTTGCTCTACTTCTCTCCATCTGGGAGGAGAGCTGGAAAGCTCTCCCTCTTCTGTCTCTCTCTCCCTAAAGGCTCCAGCTTCCTTCTTCTACTCACCTAGTCTAGACAGCCTTGCTTTTGCAGGGTTTTTGAGGTTTTGCCTTGAGCTTTTCAAAACCTGGGCGCCTGAGGCGTACACTGCTCGTAAGRGTGTGAAACTCTGTGGCCAGAACCCATGACTTTTGTTTGCTTTTCATCAGGGAAACACGTCTGCAAATCCTCACATCAGAAGTCCTGGGYAATCATAACAGATCCTTGGTAGGATGCAGGGAAGTGGAATGTATTTATTYATGGAAAATTGCAACTTTAGCTGGCAAATTATTTTGATTTCTTCGAAAAGAAAGTGTTGCTGTTGGTTTGGACGGGTTTTTTGTTGTTTTTGTTTTTTTTTTTTTAAGTTTGGGTAAAAGAGGGAGATYTGTCACACTTGTGCAGGCTAGATTTGGAGGGAAAGGTCTTGACCCCACTTCCAAAAGGGGGGGAAAGGAAGCATCAAGGCTGGCTTCTCCTGTTGTCTCACTTGACCTCCTTGACATTCTGCCTCATCCGGATGCAGCACGTGTGGAGAGACCAGTTCTGTTGCAGACATGTGGTTGGAGGCTTTGGCTTGGGAGGCAGCAATTCAGAGGAGTTTCTGGGCATGTACTGCCCTCCGGGCTTTCCCACCTCTCCTGAGTAAAGGAGGAACTCCCCCAAACACAGCAGTGGCTGAGTGAAGCTCTTGATCTCCAAGCTTTGACCACACACCTCCCGAAAGGGAGCCCAGGCGTGACTCTGAGTCACAACCGCACGCGTATCATTACAAAAATAAAGCAGCGTCCTGCCTTGGAAGCTGTTCCAAAAGGGCTCTGCCATTCCTGCCCCCAGCAGCAGAGACTGCTGAGCAAAAGGCTGACTCTGGGCACGCACAAGCAGCCTCCTGGACAGCTGTGAGCAGCATCCTTGCCCTCGGTGTGCTGGGGCAGCGTGCTCTGCTGTGCTGCTCTGAAGTCCGAGCTGAAAAAGGGAAGCCTGCCCAGAACAATTAACACTCTGGAAATTCAGATCCCAGTGCCTGGACCCGAGAGGTTTCTGGTGGGAGGCCCCTCACTGGAGGAGGGTTCCATTAGGGAGAGCCAGCTCACGGACAGGGATCGCTGGAGCGAAGTGCTCCAGGAAACAGCCTTGATTCAATAAGGAGCTCTTACCTCCCGATCAATGCCAGACCTCTGCCCCCTCCCAGGCCTGTTGCTGGAAGTGCCATCGTTCTGGCAGAAGGCAACGCCGACTCTGATAGCTCTGGTTTCAGCCAAGGGGCACGGAAGGGCRAGTGAGCCTCTGGGCTTGTGGTGTCCACACAGTCCTGGTGGCACCGAGCTGCTCCTCTGGGCAGGCCTGGGGGTGCCCCCATTAACACCAGAGTCAGACACTGCTGACTGAGCCCTTCCTCTCAGCTGCTTATTGTACTGCCAGACCCCAAGTGTTGCAGCTGAATATTTCAATGCCAAGTGTCTGCCCCAGGCTGATTTATTTTTTTTTCCTTTAAACAGAAGCTTCAGCAATAATTGGATCTGTTGTTTCTCAGAGCGAGACTAAGGAAAAATATGTTCATAAAAAGTCTTGCTATGCTTGAGAAATGCAACGCCTGCAGTCCACCCTGTGTTTGCTTCCCACACGGAGTCATGAAGTGATGCCCAGCTGGCCACTTCTGTCCCATGTGCTGTTCCTCATGTTTTGGATACTGGGGTCTCCTTTGGAGAGGATACAGAGCTGTCTGAGCATATCAAGGTGACAAAACTCATTACCCCTGCATTTTGTACTACCAGGATTAGTGGCTATCTCTGTGTCTTAGTCTCACCCCTCTTTCCCTCTGCTCTATGGGGCTTCAGTGAAAAATCGACTCGTTTTAACATATGACATGAACCCTGGTGCTGTAAGCATGACCTCGGGAGAACAGCCCATGGAGAGAGCATTGCAGTGCTGGGGAGACTGCTGGGCAGCACACAGATGGCAAGGGATACAGCCTCACTCTGAGTAGCAAGGCTAAACCCACACAAGGTCATACCTGTGCTTGTCAGGCAGTCCCATCCAGCCCAGCACTAAGGTAGGAAACCAGCAGGGAAGAGCATGCTAAAGAACCCGAATCTCTTTTTTTCCACCTCCAGTTTCAGCTGTTATTCTTCTAGTGACTGAGAGGAATTCAAGCTATTTGTTCCTGGCTGTCAGACCTTAGCTTCTGGGCTGTTGCCTCTTATTTGTTTTTAGTTGCCTGGCTCCTCTCAGTGATCTATTCCTTCCTGTGTGTTTCAGTATTCCACCCTATGGGCAATGATTTCCCCTTTGTCACCAAAATATTGCATTAGCATACATCTGTTTTTTCTGTGTTGTTTGTTTGAAAAACCAAGAAACCAGAAAACCAGCAGACTGAAAGGAGTTTCATCCTGTCCTCCTTTCCGTGCTGCCTGTTACCAGCTCCTTTCTAGTCAGGTTGCTACTCATCTTCCAGTGCTTGCACTAATCCTCAGCTTTGCTGGCTTAACTGTTAATTTTCCACTTGCACACATTTCCTGTGGGGTCCAGACAGATGAGATCTGCTGCCATGCCTTTGCTAAGGATGTAGTTCACTAAAGCAGTGCCATCTGTGCAGAACATGACTTACCTGCTGTAAAGCCCACCTTGCCTCTGGATTTTATTTACCTTTGCCTTCCATCTAGGCCTTCCCTTCGTGTGAGGTATGCAAGGCCTATGTGCTTCCTGTGTGCTCAGGTCTGTGTATCCATCATTTGCTGTTCTTCAGTCTTCTAGTACCACTTTTCTTCTTCCTCCCTTGCTTGTTAGATCCTTCAGAAACCACTGCTACCAGCCCTTTGTTTTATTCTGGTTGCTCGCTCTGAATTTAGAACTGGCGTTTGTTTCCTTCACCCAGCTAAAGCACATCAGCCTTTCACTGGAAATGTCCACATCCAAGTTCTCCTCCCTATCAACCTTTGTACCTTTTTTCTTTTATTCCCCATCCTCCTCCTCACTGAGAACTCGACCTGATATTTCTTTCCTTTAAGGTCGACTCCCAGTTTTCTTTTTGATGAACAAAATAAGTTGAGTGCTTTACGCGTCTGCTGGAAAGTTTCGGGGGGTTTTCCCCCTGGAGCACTGAGATCATTTGGCTCCTTTCTATATCCTCTTCTTCCAGCAATACTTTCAGAGTGTTGCTACCACACTGGAGGCAGTGAGCTGGGATTCACGCTGCCAGCATGGATCACAGGTGGATGTGACTTGCTTCCTCATTATTCCCAGAGCATTTATCCATCACCACCCTCTTGCCACAGCTTTGTGCTGTTAGTTCCTATGCTATCAGGAGCTCCAAAACCCCTTCCAGAGCCTCTGCTTTCCAGTCATAGCACCCTAGGAGTCCGCCCGGAATTTCTTATTCCAGGAGCAACTTTTTGTAGTGCAATGCCGTTTAAGCAGGCTTTGCTCACTGAACTGTAGAGATTGCTTTGCACGGTTGCCCCGTGCTCCTCATTATTCATCACTTTGAATCTCTTTGTCATTTATGCACTGTAACAGCACTGAGATTTGCATCCGCTTCCCCGTGATGAAAATGCTGGAAAGTGTCAGGCCTCAAGCAGCTCCCCAAAGAACCCTGCTTGAAACACTCCCATCCGTAGATGATTCACCGCTGACAATTGCTTGTTGAGATCTGTCAGCCAGCTCTTAATGTAGTTAATGTGTGGTTTATTGATATGATATAGCGCTGATTTTTTAATCAGAGTGTTGTACAGGGGAATGTCAGGTGCCTTACAACAGTCCTCCCCAAAGCTGACTTGGAGCCAGCCTTGGAGTCAAGAGGTAGGTGTGATATGTGTCAAGTARCTGTGTCATCTCATCAGGGAAGGCCCACAAAACGAGCTGAGCCAGTTGTCAAATAYATTCCCATCCTCTGCCATCGCTTACCACCGTGAAACTCTTGGGAATTTCGTTCCAGTCTCTCCGAGCGTATTGCTGCCTCACTGTGTGCCCCCCACATCCTTTGGAGCAGGAGTTTTGCTCCACCTTTCACACAGCATTAGTGAAGGGCTCCCTTCAGCTATGGAGTGTAGCTGATGCTCAGCACTGCGCAGCCCCCAAGGAAAATGGGATGTGTGGCCTGTGGTCCTCACTATCCTCCATCTCCAAAGGCAGTTGAAAGTGTAATTATTCATCTAATCCTCTTGCTCCTGCTGGTGTGCACAAGGTGGAAACCTGGGCTCTGGGAAAGCAGAGAGGATGCTGAATAGCACTCAGTCCTACAGGAGATGTTCACTCATCCCAGAACTAAACCTGAGGCTGATGGGCCCGACCAAACATTTCCCCTCTGAAAAGACCTGTGATGCCATGTGCTTCCATGGCCATTGGTGGAGACTGGAGAGACCATGTTCTGGGGGCTCTGGAGGTGCAGAGGGGGACAGGGGACAGGTGATGCTCTGTCCCCTCTCTGCACTGCCACTGTAACTGTGATGCACCGGGTTTGAGTCAGCTGGTAATCGCATGCRGTGATAAATAGTAAGAGACAGGAGTTCGTTGCAAACAAATGAGCCTCAACTAACCTCATTTCTTCTTTTGACAGGATAACAAGCTTAGAGGATAAATTCTCCCCTGCCAGAATTTGTTTCTCTGCTGCCAGCCACCTCAGCATTTAGCAAAACCCCATTCTTTGCTCACTTCCAGGCTGCTTAAAGCAAAGGTGGGTTCAGACCACCCTCCTCAAGTTTTGGATTCAGTCCCACAAGCTTTTTTCCTGCAGGCGCGTGTACTTGTTCCCCATTCTCCCACCCCTGGAGATGCTTGAGCCTCTCCATCACCTGCAGCTGGCAGGAGCACTCTGGGSCAGTGCTGGGGCAGGATGGCAGAGCCCACATTGGCCTGGGACCCCGTGGCAGAACTGCTGCCTGCTGGTGTGGGAAAAACCAGCTGTGTGCAGCAGCAGCAAGGAGGCTTCTTCTCATCAACCCCTGCAAGGTGTCCAAAGAGGCTGTTCTGGGCAGCTCAGCAGCACTGGTAAGTAAATCGGCAAGAACTTGGGATTTGCCTGTGTCTGTTGGGTGTTGCTTGGTTTTGAGACGGCTTGTTGGTATTGGACGCTTTGGAAGTGCCTTTCCTACTCCTCTGGAAGCCATGAAGGCTCTCAGTTGTGTGCTGTGCCTCTCGTTAAAGGAGCTTTTTCCCAGTAGAACTTGGGAGCCTACCAAGAGTCCAGAAATGCCCAGAACTATGTAAATAATAAATACATAATATATAAATATATAAACTATACTTAGGAAAAGAGGCCAGGTTTGCAGAAGTCTGGGAAGACCCCTCAGTGGCTGAGGGGTTTGGGATGCTCTGCCTGTGACTCAGTGTTTTGGAGTGCTCTGGGTATCCAGCACCTGTAAAAAACCCATCTGTGAGATGCAGAGCTGCAGGTACACCAGTGTAATGCTCCAGTAATGTGCTGTTTAGCAGCGCCCTGAAAGGACCTTCTCCCCCAGGCTTTGAGTGCTGGGCATGGTGGTCATCTTTGGTGGCCCTTTTCACAGTACCTTTGTTGCAAATAAGAGCCTGGACCCTTATGTCCTCTTAGACAAAGGTATTTAAATAATTTAARTAATTTAAAACTGCTTTTCTCCACTCATTGCCGTTGCGTCACATCCTCGCTGAGCRCAGTTCTGTGTGCAGTGCTAAACGGAGCCCTTTGCCAATTTCTCCCAATTGGTCAAGGGCTCGAAGAGTGAAATCAGCAGCATTCAAAACGAAGCAAAACTCTGCCAGCATTAGGTTTTGTTACAAAGCGAAATTTGCCCATGGTTAATTTWGAGGATTTGTTAAGGTGCGCAAACCTGGGCCCCAATCCAAGCGGTGCTGGCAGGATAAAAATGCTCCCCACACCACCAAGGCATACATTTCTGGGGCACCATTTGCAATGTGGTGGTCCCTCTGTGTAAAGAAARTAGCTGGCCATTTCAACACGGGCTGACCTACTGCCTGCTCAGAGACTTGCATGGCCTGCCTGTCTTTCTCCAGAAGTGCTGAGCCTGTACAATTCCCACTGACTTCTTTGTTGGGCGAGCTGTGGGTTTGACAGGTTAGATCCATAGTTTGGGGGATTCTTRTCACATCTGGTGACATCTGAAAAATGGCAGATTAAAATACAGCTCAATCTTAACCCTGCCTGCAGATTAGCATTTTAACCAAGTTCCCACCGTGCTGAATGCACTGCATCAGAGYGCCTTTTCCTTATAAAAACTCCTGCTTGAGTGCAACTGTGATGCAAGAGCAGATCAATCTGCCCCTTTAGATTGCAGTTGCTCTGAAGTTTTGGACTTGTCCTGAATACAGAATTCAAAACAAAGCTTGAGAGCCTGGAAGCCTGCGTTGACTGAGAATAAGGTTTGTGCAAACCCCTGCCAAGTGATAAGGCAGCTCCCCCTGGCTCTGAGAAGGGAGCTTTCCTCCCCAGCCATGCTCAGGTGTGAGGGGAAGCTGGGGCTCCTGTGAGAACACCCAGTCCTGCAGCTCTGGGGTAAGTGGAGGCTCTTGAAAGGAGCAGGCTGGGTGTCTTTCACCTGTGGTTTACCAGGGAGGCAAATCAACAATTTGCTCAAGAAAATATCTTTACACTTCGGCACATCGATTATCAAACGTGTAACTGATAAATGCTTGAAAAGTGCCTTGGTTTTGCATATCTTGGTTTGAATCCTGGCTCCACAGAGACAATATGGTTTTCCCAAAACTGCTTCCTGCTGTGTTTGCCTCGGGCTTAGATTGGTCACCAGGGCTTCAGATTGCAAAAAATCAGATCGGATGCTCCTATCTTTGTTTTCAACAAAGGGACAAACTTTGCCCTTTGCAGTGCCTGCAGAGCAGTGAGTAATGAGTGTTTGTGGGAATATCGGCGAGCTGGGATAACAACCTGTCCGACCTTGCTGGGGAGAATCCTTTCTGCCCTTGCAAAAAAGAAGTGAGTCTCTGTAGCTGGGAGTCACCTGCCTTCAGGGCATTTCACAGCAGAGGGCACGGAGGGATGGTTGTGGGTGGGGGAGGCTCTCCCTGCCTGTCTCTGTGCCCTCTGAGGGTGCAGAATTGCAGGCTCTGGTGGGCTTGATTGCTGCTCATATGTACCTGTGAGTATAGGCATGAGAGCCCACAGCCTGTTAGCCACGCAAACTTTACCTTAAAACAGACAAATCTCCCTGTTCAGCTGGGAAAAAGTTGTGCTCTGCTCTGCTGCAACACTACCCAAGCTGCCTGTTTTCAAACATGCCCCTAGGCCCCCCTCCTGGCTTTGGTGGTGTTGTCCCTTCTGCTTCCACAGCACCTTTCTGTTCACAGGATGGGTACTGCAGCCTATCCTCAGAGCCTCTTGGGAGATTTCCCTGGAGGGGAGAGGGTTTGTACCTGGAGTCTGGGTTTTCGTTTGGAGCTGCTCAGGGTGTTCCCTCTGGCAGGGAAGGTAGGAACTGATTTCAGACACTAACCCCTGGGACTTATCTTTAGGATTCCCTTCAGGTGCCTGGCTTTGCCTGCCCATCTCCACAGGACAGTGTCACACTGCACCAGGAGCTACAGCAAGAGCTGTCTCGACAGCGCTGGTGACCCCTCTTGTACAGTCCCAGACACTGGGCTATCAAAAAGAAGTTAATGAGATAATCAGAGCTGAYGCAAGGACAAAATATTGCCCTCCAAAAATCTTCCCCTTGTCATCTTCCTGCCCGTCTCGGTGCATTTTGTGGTTTTCTGCCGTCAAGCACGGCAGCCCTGATAGCTGAGTACACATCTTCTGGTGTGGTTTGTCCTCCCCTATTCTTGCTTAGCCCTCCCTCGTTGAATCTGATTGACTCTGAGGCCATTGATTTTAAATAAGGTCTTGGGGGAAGGTCTGAGGGTTTTGCTCTGGTTTTGTGCAGCAGGCTTTGAGTTCTGGTTGGGAGCCACTGAGCACTGCTGCTGTATTAAATGATGGTCAGCGATAGGAACGCAGTCATCGCTTAATACCCCAAATTGCTGCTTTTAAGTGGGCAGGGTTTGGCTTYTGGCCAGATCTCTGTGCTCCTGGCAGAATGATTCATTACCTTGTTCTGGCAAATGTATTTTCATCTGCTAGTTTAAATCTGATTTCTAGTACTCTGTGTGGTTCTCACAGCTGAGGAATTTCCTGCCCTTTATCCGCCTGTTTTCTTCCAATCTAGGCTAAAATCAATACACTTAAATAAATAAAGCCATTGGGCTTGCGACTACCTCCTGCTGTGTCAGCAGCACAAGTAAAGCCGGGTGACCAAAGATTAGTTAAGCCATTTTCTTCTTCTTTAAGTAAATTTGCCGTTGTTGAGGCGTGCTAGGCCACAGCAGGGAGAGCTCACCAGCTGGCCGATCCAAGAGCATGCCTTGGCATCCTGGCAGTGGCACCTGCCCCTGTGGGGAAGGGTCCTTGTCCTGGTCTGTGGCCACSCCTGCCCATTAGGGCTTGGGTTGAGCATGGTTTTCTGGCACTTCTTAATGCTTTGTGATGGGGATGTTCTGCCATCAAGAGGATGGGGGCCACAGGGTGTAGCCCTGTCCTTAAAGCACTTCCCAGGTGTGGCTTTCAYTTCTGCTCTTCCCTGGCAGATGTGATTTTCAGGTCTGCTTCTTCTGACAGGGTTACACGCTGAGTGGCAGAGACTCCTTCCCACAGCTCCTGTCTGGCYT